>CM065724.1:81788891-81798891 GCA_033310375.1 Conus canariensis
TTTCCAACCGCTTATAAATCGGCCAAGTGCTTTGTGAGATAAGAAATAAAGGCAAAATAACGTTTTAACGGTTATTTAACCGATGTACACTTTTGAAACTGGTATTTTAGTCCTCACTGGGCTAAAGCCTGTGTACATACCAAATTTCATCTAAATCGGACAATATGTCAAGAATAACGGTTTTTAACAGTCAGACTTTGAAACACTACATGGAAGTGCCATTTGTGTGTGATAACCTTTCTATATACAAAATTTCATTAAAACCCACTAATATATAAAAAATAACAGCAAAATAACGGTTTAATGGTTATATAACCGATATACACTTTTGAAACTGTATTTTAGTCCTCACTGGGCTAAAGCCTGCGTACATATCAAATTTCATCCAAATCGGAAAATATGTCAAGATTAACGGTTTTTAACGGTCAAATTTTGAAACACTATATAGAAGTGCCATTTGTGTGAGATAACCTTTCTATATACCAAATGTCATTAAAATCCACCTATATATAAGAAATAACGGCAGAATAACGTTTTTAACGGTTGTTTAATCCATTTTCAGCATTACATCACTTAATATGGACAGAGGCTCCAATTTGTCACGAGATCATCCAAACCGCTTATAAATTGGCCAAGTACTTTCTGAGATATTCCATAAAGAAGAAAAACCGTTATAGGCCGTTACAGTCGTTAGTAACGGCTATAGCAGTAAACTAAAACATCGGGCATCATCTGTGGCCCATAATGAACATACCTACAAATTTTCAGAAAGATCGGCCCAGTAGTTTTGTCTGGAGCGAGTGGAACACATTTTGACCACGGACACACAAACAGACAGACAGACAGAACCACAATGGGAGTACAATAAAAAGAACATTTTTTTTCTGTTATGGAAGAAAAATCAACAGATATATTGTCATTGCTTTGTTGTTTGAGGTTCTTTTTTTTTCAACAATTTTCCAAATCGTTTTTTGGTTGTTTAAAATTTGTGAGCGATAGTATATGAATTTTACATTGATCTTTAGATTTTGAGGTGTACATGAATACATTTAAATAACTCCTTGTCAAAATCAATCGTGGTTTATTTACAATAAATGTACTCAGAAACACCACCAGATGATGCACGTTTAAAGTCATCGTGTTTTATTTACCATCAATGTATTCAGAAACACCATCAAACGATGCTGGCTTAAAGTCATCGTGTTTTATTTACAATCAATGTATTCAGAAACACCATCAAACAATGCTTGCTTAAAGTCATCATGCTTTATTTACCATCAATGTATTCAGAAACACCATCAAACGATGCTGGCTTAAAGTCATCGTGTTTTATTTAAATCAATGTATTCAGAAACACCATCAAACGATGTTGGCTTAAAGTCATCGTGCTTTATTTACAATCAATGTATTCAGAAACACCATCAAACGATGCTGGCTTAAAGTCATCATGGTACAGTTTCCCCAGTGTGATTAACACAACCGTAAATTTTACTGATTTTTATTTTCATGCATTGTATGGTCAGCATTCTACTTTTTGAAACTGTGGATAATGATAATAGCACAACAATTTCACTTGTGCACATATAAAATGGAGAACACACACACACACACACACACACACCACACACATACACACACACACACACATGCATGCATCATACATGCACGTATGCAAGCATGCTTGTAAAGATGCACACACACACACACACACACACACACACACACACACACACACACACACAATTGACACACACACGGAGTGACGGACACAAACACGCATTCAATTTTAAGTATTTTGCACTCCACAACATGCAGAGAACTAAAGTGTTCTTTATTGCCAGTTCATTTAATAGGTCACAGAAAACTTTCTTTCAAAAACTGCCAGACTTGTTACACACAACCATCATTTTATACCAGACTGTGCACATGGGTCAGTTTGAAAAATATTTGTTGCAAAATGACAGAACCAGGCTTGCAGAACCAACTGACATGTAGATAGGCACAAAAACTGGTTTTCTTTGTGTTTGCATTGTTCTTCTTTACACCTTTTACCGTGTGTGTGTGTGTGTGTGTGTGTGTGTGTGTGTGTGTGTGTGTGTGTGTGTGTGTGTGTGTTTGTGCGCATATGCATATGTGTTTGGGCACACATGTGAATGTCTGTACTTTTTTTGTATTGTCCTGTGTGCAACAATTTGTTTTTAACCTTTTCTGCACAAAAGCAAAAGAATCTGTTATTTACTATTTCTTCTTCCTTAAAAGCTGGTGCACTTTTGTAGTCACCAGCATTCACCCATTAACTGTTAACACAGGGCAGAGTCATAATTCATTTCTGAATGATGTGGGTGTGCACATAGAAAAATTGAAGTGTGTTGCTTTACAGTGTGGTATGCTCACACCTATACTTCTTTTAGGGACTGATTATAATAATATTTTTTTTCTAAATGCATGTGCTCACACTCATATCATACACAAAGGATTAAACTTCGTTTCATGTTCTTGTTAACCTTTATTCTTTTATTGGACACACATTACTTTCAGACAGAAGAAGGGTGCATGGATAATAATGAATTCATAAAATTCCTTCCAGGATGAACCATTCAGGGGCAAGGTCTGATGGTTCTGATGCCCGTATTCTGGCCACCCAGTAATCCTAGCATTCATGAAAGGTGATCTTTTGTGACAGCCTACGTTTGATTTGATACCTCTACAGTAGTTTCCAGTGCCCACCACGTGTTGAATATCCTGTGAGTACAACCTGGGAAGACTGAAATCACACAGTTGAGTTTCATCCACTTAAAACCTTTGCCATTATGTCACCTAACATTTTGTGCACTTTGTGTTGCGGGTCTCCATGGACCAATGCTTTTCAGGACTGAGGCTTGGCTGTTTGGGGACAAAACTGGGTGTGGGTGCTGCATGGGACAGCTGGATTAAATAGCTTGGGAATAATATCACAGAGGGGACATTGGAAATCAGACCGAAAACAAAAAAATCATACACTCACAAGCACATCAGTATTGTTTTATATTATTGTTTATTCAATTACTAACAATTTCTATTCTGCATGTCATGTTCAAATACTAAACGTTGAAAAGTTATGCATATTATACAAACGTAACTATTCATTTCAAACTTTCCTTCTAGAAATTCACCAGACAACATACCTAATAGTATGTTGTTAAATAACCAGTGTAAGGGTTAATACAGAACGTTGAAAATAACAAGCAAACCCCAATGAATATGCGCAATTCTAACGTGAATAAGACATGATATTGTTAAGCATAGTTTTGACCTTCTTTTTTTTTTTTACCATACTCATAGCCAAGCCACCACATAGAGCCTTTTCAGTCCTATCAAGGTCATAAAATGACATCTTGAAAAAGAAACAAACACCAAAAACAATTAATTAATGACAAGATTGTTGAACTACTGACATCCTAAAGGCCGACAAGACCAGGCTGTGCTTGCTGAGAGAGCCAGCATTCCACTTAATTTCTCACTCTCCGATCCTAATTAATAAAAAACATTTCAAATGTAACAAAAAATACAACTTTAGTTATGTGAGCAAACAGACACTGCTGAATAGGCACCTAATGTCCACTGCACAGTTTTCACTACCTAGTCTCTGGATTTACAAACAAACAAACAAAACAAAGCTGGCATGTTATTATTATTTTTTTTTTAAGAATCATATTTCATTTCTAAACAAAAACACAAATTACAAATAAGGACTACTGAATGCATACATAAAGTCATAAGACAATAATAACAACAACAACACATAAGCATCATGATGATCATCCTAATGATCACCATCATCATCATCGTCATTACCAACATCATCACCATGTTACTTCTATGATTATCACAACTATCATCATTACTACTACTGATATTACTGCTTATTATGGTGATAAAATGACAACAATTTCAATCCCTTAATCAGCATTTTATGTGTTTCTTTGTCTAATCACAGACATTGATAAGCACAGTCATAACTACAAAGGACAAACACGCACACAAAATACAATTGGCATGTCATATTTTGAAGTTGAAAATAAAATGAGGCATGGAACAGTAAACAATAAACAAGTAGGGTAACTCTTGCTCCCATTAGAAAACCTAACACAGAGTAACTTTTATTCAAGACTGGCACAGCCTTTTAAACTTGAATAAAGTCAGACAAATACAAAGACGAACAATCTAATTGTGGGGGAAAAACAAGCGCAGGCCAACAACCCCTCCGTCATCACAGTAATGACTTGGCGAAGATTTGAACTCAAGATGGGGTGGGGGGGGGGGGGGGGGGGGGGGGGGTGAAGATGAAAAAAATGGGAACATGAAATGAAGAAAATATATTATAAATATGAAAACTCTTCACTAGCTGCATGAGGGAACTATCATAATCCCTTTCGAAGGCAGATGTATTTGTATTGCCTGCTCCAAGGCCTTTCGTCTGCTGGATCGGACTCATCAGGGAGACACGGCTGATTGTGTCAGTGCTCCTGGCATCAAATAGAGACACACCACAGTCCATAATACCGTGGTGTTCTCACCACCAAGGGTTCAAAAAAGAATCCAACAGCACCCCCAAAGCAGCCAGCGAAGGGTAGCAAATGAAACAAAACAAAAGTGTGGGGAGGAAAAAAGTTGCTGAAAAACCAAAGACATTATGCAAACAGTATAAAATGCAGGGGACAGTCCCTGAGCATATGCTTGAGGATCCACCCAAGGATGCAAGGGAGATCAAAAGACAAACACAAAGACGGACAGAAACAAATACAAGTAACCTCGATTTAATTGAAATGAAGTTGAAATTCAACGTCTATCTTGCGCTGAATTGGATGAAGATAAGTGATTGCTTGTTCATTTTCGTTGTCCTGAGTGTCGTGTATCTTGCCTGAAGAAGACCTAAGATGTTGAAACGCATTGTTTTGTCTTGCGATTCGTTTGTCTACCTTTTTTTTGGTGGTGCGTTATCAATAACTTTTCAATTTCAAAGGAGAATGATCCACGCAGGCAGAAAACCAGTAGACGACAGTAAAGAAAGATGAAATAAAATTTCTTAAAAAGAAAGGGTCAATGAGAGTGACCGAGATGTGCAAGTTTACGACGCAGACTTTCCACAAGGAAGTAGAACAATTTGTACAGCAAGAGCCCCAGCTCACACACACACACACACACACACACACACACACACACACACACACACACACATATGCGCGTGCGCACACACATACACATGCACACACACGCGCACACACACACCGCGCGCGCGCATGCACACACAAACACACACATACTACAAACACTCCTACATGTTGATGACTCTATCATGATTTATGATAATGGGTAAATTCATCTTCTTTGGAACCAAAACCATGGTGCACAGTAACACCACATTAATATGCAGTTGTGTACACAAATGTAAAAAATCTGTCAATGATGATTGAACAAAATGCAACACATCATGTGCATTTTTTCAAGATGCTTTTTACTGCAGAAATTGTTAGGATCTAGAAAGTCAAGTCTTTACTTTTTTCTTTTTTTTTTTTTTTTTTGCAACAAAACTAAACATATATATTATATATATATTTTATATGTGTGGTGTGTGTGTGTGTGTGTGTGTGTGTGTGTGTGTGTGTGTGTGTGTGTGTGTGTGTGGTGTGAGATATGAACCTCAATTTTGCTTCTATTTGTAAACATCCCTCGTTCAGTAATAATACCAGGTTAATGATCTGACCAGCAAACTTGCAGCTTGTGGTCCGGGGATTCTCTTTTTATGTCTTAAACTTATAGAAGCAAGAAGTTTCAAGTCCAAGAGTAAGTTTTCAGTTAATATTTGCATATATATGTGAGCTTTTTCATTAACATTCATTTTTTTCAATATATTTTAATTCCCAGGAGAAAAATGAACAACTGTTACTCTCCTGATCACAACCAACCACAAACCTGCTTCCTTCATTGATCCTACTGATGCACTGGTCATGTCCCCACCTTTCACTTGTCTTTCAAGTGATTTGCCAACAAAAAGCTGGCATAGGCATCAGCTGCAGCATACTGAAGCTGTTCTTCAGACAAAGGATAAGTGTCCCACCTTCCGCAACGCACTGTTTGTTCCTTGTTCAAACGCTTGCGTAGGACGTTTCTGGTCAAACCATCCAAAGTCCACCTCTCTGCTGATTTCAGTTTGGCGTTCGCAAGCTTTCCTAGATCTGTCACAGAATCTCGAATAATCTCCCTGACCTGGATATCAAAGTCTCGCTCCAGTTTCCAAAAGTCTGCTTCAATATTGATCCCATACTTGATGATCTGACCGTGAGACAGCAAGTCCTTCAATGCTTTTGGCAGAGTCCCCATGGGAGCAATGTGGAAAAGGTAGCACCTGTCTTCCTGAGCGCAAAGCTGGATCAAGGCCACTTTGTTTGTGGCACCTGGCCGGTACTCCACCGGCCATTCCATGTCTAACCCGACATGCCAAACATCCTCTGCACACAGCGTGGACATCAGCTCCTCACAGAGCACAGAACACTCTGACCGGTTGTGGGAGTACACCAGCGACCCATCAAACTTCAGCAGTGGTAAAGACAGACGGATAATCTCTTCTGCAGACATGGGCTCCTCTCTGGTGGATTTGTCACTGGGTGTAGTTTGCCTATATGGCAGTCTGTTGCCTGTGTCAAGGAGATAGGGGTGGTAAGTTTTACCGCTGATCCAGCCCCCAGGTGTGCACTGAGGGCTGCTAGCACCTGCTGACTGTGACAGATCTTTCTGTTTAGCAGCTGGCTGCCCTGTGGTGGTCTCTTCTTCATCCCCGTTCTTGTTGGAAGAACTGTACGACTCTCCCAGCCAATCAGGCAGTGGCTTCTTCCTCTTCCTTCTTGAAGACATGGTGTGTCACCGGTAGGCAGGGGCAGATTATAGACCCTGAAACAAACCAAGACACAGTACAAATGAGATGATCATGTCCCTGCAGATCATAGACCTTGAAACAAACCAAGACATAGTACAAATGATATGATCATGTCACTGCAGATTATAGACCCTGAAATAAACCAAGACATAGTACAAATTATATGACAATGTCCCTGCAGATTATAGACCCTGAAACAAACCAAGACATAGTACAAATTATATGACAATGTCCCTGCAGATTATAGACCCTGAAACAAACCAAGACATAGTACAAATTATATGACAATGTCCCTGCAGATTATAGACCCTGAAACAAACCAAGACATAGTACAAATTATATGACAATGTCCCTGCAGATTATAGACCCTGAAACAAACCAAGACACAGTACAAATGATATGATCATGTCACCGGTACTGGGGGTAGGCAGGGGCAGATTATAGACCCTGAAACAAACCAAGACAGTACAAATTATATGATAATGTCCCTGCAGATTATAGACCCTGAAACAAACCAAGACAGTACAAATTATATGATCATGTCCCTGCAGATTATAGACCCTGAAACAAACCAAGACATGTACAAATTATATGATAATGTCCCTGCAGATTATAGACCCTGAAACAAACCAAGACAGTACAAATTATATGATAATGTCCCTGCAGATTATAGACCCTGAAACAAACCAAGACACGGTACAAATGATATGATCATGTCACTGGTAGGCAGGGGCAGATTATAGACCCTGAAACAAACCAAGACACAGTACAAATGATATGATCATGTCACTGCAGATTATAGACCCTGAAACAAACCAAGACACAGTACAAATGATACGACTATGTCCCTGCAGATTACAGACCCTGAAACAAACCAAGATATAGTACAAATGATATGATCATGTCCCTGCAGATTATAGACCCTGAAACAAACCCAGACACAGTACAAATGATATGATCATGTCCCTGCAGATTATAGACCCTGAAACAAACCCAGACACAGTACAAATGATATGATCATGTCCCTGCAGATTATAGACCCTGAAACAAACCCAGACACAGTACAAATGATATGATCATGTTCCTGCAGATTATAGACCCTGAAACAAACCCAGACACAGTACAAATGATATGATCATGTCCCTGCAGATTATAGACCCTGAAACAAACCCAGACACAGTACAAATGATACATGTCACATCAGTATCCTTCCTAGGCTTCAGTCACACTATGAGATGCACTGTGAACCACCATGGAGTGGATGACTTAGCTTTGAGCTTTGAGTGCTGGGTGGTCACACCTAACAGTGATTGCTGTGGTATGGGGAGAACAACTGTGAAGGTGGCCACACCACCAGCTAGTTACGCAGGTGGTGGTAGTAGCTGTGAGTAACGCTAAATATTGGAAGCAGTACTGTTGCACAAGCTACCACCAGCAGCGCAGCTATCGCTAATGATATGGATGCCTTGACATTAACTGATGTCATCCTTTCATCTTGCACTAACAGCACAGTTGACAACTCTTGGTCAGCCTTATGCTTCAATTGTTTTAACTTCAAAATGCTGACCTATGAGAACATAACTTTTCTTAATTTCTGGATGGGAATTTTCACATCTTCATTATTTTAATGTGATGGAGTGGAGTGGTTGGGGTGTGCAGGCAAAGACAAGGCAGATGGTAATAAGTGCAGGTGCCAAGAGACAGCAGCCAGTCAAAAAGACGCAGAGGACAAAGTGGAGTTTTCTCCCTTTCATTCTCCTTCCATGCCAGTCACTCAGACTCGAGAACACTGATCTCTCTTAGACTGCGCCTCTAGATATATGGGCATGAACCGGACCGCAGAGCCAGCAACATGGTGCCGAAGACAAAACGGGCCTTGTGAGGCCGGAACCGACAGAAATTTGTGCTGTCTGTCCCAGCTTCCATGTTGTCTGGCTCGCTGTCCATTCAAACTATTCACACATATAATTTACTATCAATGAAAACCTCAGAACCCCAGGAACAAAATGCAGTAAGTCACATTTGACAATCATTGCTGATTAATGTCTTGGCACCTGCACTTATTACCATCTGCCTTGTCTTCGCCTGCACATCCCTACCACTCCACACCATCACATTAAATATGATGTTCTCTGGTGAGGAGGAATGGTCATGAATCTCTCTTTAACTTTACATTCAGCTAACCTTAATAACAGCTGACAAAAGTGATGTTACTCTGGTTGTTTTATGCTGGCAGAAAGGTTTCCCTCTTAAGATCAGATTTGAAACCTTCCCCCAAGTCACTCTGTTACAGTCCATAGCACTTGCTCTGATTTCAGGGTATACGTATGCAAAGCCCCCTTTGCTGACATGACAATGACCAGGGTTCCTGACTGACATACAGCCATACTTTTAGGGACTGCAGTAGCTCCAGTGGGAGAGCACCAGACTTGTAATCTTGGTGATCATGGGGTTGCAGGTTCGAATCTCCACCAGGCCGTTTCGATACAGGGGGATTTTTCCTTCGGAATTAACATTGGTTCTGACTCCATTTTGCAATTATCTTCAGATAAGACTATAAACTGAGGTTCTGTGTGTGAATGCACGCATAAAATCTTGCTTTCACATAAGATCTCATCACCAACTTTCAGAAGAGAAGGCCAGTTTGGCCATTGATATGGATGACACAATACATATAGCATGCACTCTTGGGTGAAAAATTGAAAGAATGAAAGAGTTGTTTAACTGAATGAACAATACTGACTGGATGACACGGGAAATGACTAGATGAAGCGCCAGCAGGCAGCTCTTCAGTCAGCTCTACCCAGTTAGGCAGCCCGTTGTGTAAACGAGAATACTGGTTGTAAAGCACTTAGAGCTTGGTCTCTAACAAGGATAGGCGCTATATAAGTACTCTTAATAATAATAACTTTAGAACTTGAAAACGTCGTCTGGAAATGTTTGGATTGTGTCTGAAATTCATAAATCATTTGTGCATGTCTTCGCCCTTTACTGTCATCAAACTACGCTGCATGAATGACTTTGAAAGTTGGTTTAGTTTCTCTCTTTTTGTCCTGAGACTTTGCCTGTCACAGTGCTTCCTTAGCA
>CM065724.1:81801391-81803891 GCA_033310375.1 Conus canariensis
TGGATAAATAAGCACTGCGGAAGCTACAGGCTGTCGGCGCAACAGCGAAGACTTGGAGAGCTCTGCTCAGTAGAGTTTTTGTTTGTTTGTCACTCCTCGCCCCCCCCCCCCCCCTTGCTCATTCCACCTTTTCTTTAACCCCCAGTTTTGTCTCTCAATCTAAACTGAGAGTGCTTTAGATCAATGATATGACTAGAAAAGGCTGCTCCAGCCTGAACCCTGCCCATTGTGTAC
The DNA here is from genome assembly GCA_033310375.1 of Conus canariensis. Classification (NCBI taxonomy): domain Eukaryota; kingdom Metazoa; phylum Mollusca; class Gastropoda; order Neogastropoda; family Conidae; genus Conus; species Conus canariensis. The sequence goes on from CM065724.1 coordinate 81,801,626, forward strand.
ACTGGCCTAGTTAGGACCTAAGTCTTAACAAAAGAAAGTCAACAAAAGTCATAATAACGAACGAGTTCTGCTCTGTCGTGCTGCCTTGAATCTTGTTGTTACGGGTAATCTGATAATGCTATTGTCACACAGTTTCCATAACGGCTAGCTGTTGATCCTATTTTTCTACAGTTGTATTTGTAAAAGTTTTGTTGTTGTTGTTGTTGTTTTACTTAAATGGTTGGGCATTGTACCCCGAGCACCTAACAGAGTATAACAATTAAAGCATTGCTCTTTTGCCCCCTCGGTGCATGAAGGTCATTACTGCAGCCTCTCTGTTCCATGAATCTGACGATCCCAGCGTTGTCTTTTTCGGCAGAGTGGGATGCCTGCCCCTTCATGCGCTCACCTGGTCCACCTTTGTTAATTCGTTTCTTTTCCCACGTAGGGTCCCGATTCCAGACAGCGACCCGGGCCACAGCATACTGTGTGCTACGAACCAAATTAAAGTGGTCACGGGAAGTAAATTACATGTCTCAAAGCATCTGGTCATTGGGAAACAAGCGAGCTTTCGATATCTTACCGACACTTGGAGGCAATTTACGTGACACAGTTAAAGCAACTGGCCATAGGTGAATTGTGCCTGTACTGTGCCTTCCCGATTCAATTCCTGTTAGTTCTTTTCGGTGATGTCTCTCAGTCCCTCCTGTAGGCCTACAAGTCAGGCTCAGTAAACTAAGAATTCACTGGTGACTGAGCCACCCAGCGGTTCTGGAGAACCTCTTTTAGATCATTAATTAGTGCTAATGCCATTTCGGCCTTTCCTTTGGGGACGACGATCAAAAGGTAGAGGAGAGCTCTACTCGAATCGCATGATGACGTGTTACCAAAGTAGGAAGACACTAAAGGGGAGAGCTTGACAGCAGAAGGTCTTCAGAAAGACCCCCCACCCCCACCCCCACCCCCACCCCCCTTCAGACAAGTGTTTTGGCCCTGAACTCCTTACACTCTAAGGGGGCCTAGCCACATCCAGGTCATGACTCCCAGATGCCCTTCTGCTGCCATTTTCTTTTCTTGTTCTTCTCTTTTTTTTTTTTTTTTTTTTTTTTTTTTTGTTGCGCTGCCGGATTCACACCCGCAACTTTTGGATGGGTGGGCGTCTCAAGCGTGCCTTTTTAGATGGATGTCTTACTCTACTGCTAACGGACACCTGTTCTAGTTTGGGAATTAAAACCCTATGAAATTCACTTTCGTTCCTCCTCTACCACATCCAGCTGGAACTCACTTCAGCTGCCTCTGACATTGCCTTCAGGGTTCTCGTCATCTTTTACCTGAAACCCCGAGCTGTTTCATGAGATCATAGGCTGATGAGTCCACAAAGCCCCTATTCCAGCCTCTATGGCGAGACCCTGGGCCTGAAATCCTGATTCCCTCAAGCTGCTGACCAGACTGGCATACTTCTGGTCTTGCAGATGTACACTTGCTCCATTCCGCTTTCGTATGACATGGTGAGTTCGACCAGAATCATGTGTTGACGAATCTGAGTGGAGAACAATATAGTGTTTCGGGCCTAAACTGTAACCGTGGACTCGAACCGAAGATGATCTTCCCAAGGTAGATTAGTTCCGTTCGCTGTCTGCTGTATGCAGCCTGCCATCCTGCTCTGTCCTCTTATATCTTATATGTGCGTGTGTTTGTTCTAAGCGATTCGTAACGCTGGAGCCCAGCCATGTGGGCATTCGAGGCAACGAGGTGGTTGATCAACTTGCCAAGAGTGCCACAAAGGAAAAGTTGAGCAGGTTGTCTATTCCCCACACTGATTTGAAACCCAGAACTCAGGCTTACGTCAGAGACCTCTGGCAAGAGGCATGGAACTCGCAGACGGATAACAAACTATCTAAAATCCGTCCAAACCTGAAAGAGTTTTTGCCATGTTCCAGAGGCGGCCGTAAAGACGAAACAGTCTTGTGCCGCTTGCACACAGGCCATTCGTTTTATACCCATTATTATCTTTTAAAAGGTGAAGAAGCTCCGTGGTGTATTCCATGTCAAGTTCCACTCACCGTGAAACATATTCTTTTTTATTGTTGGGACTCGCACGATGTGAGACATAAACACTTTACAGCAGAGTCCATGAAAACCCTGTCCAGAGACGTCCCACCTGACGTGATCTTTGAGTTTCTGAAAGAGATTAACATTTTTCATCTGATCTAAGATTTTACGGAAGAAAGATTTTAACGAAGTTTCTGGTACGCTTTTAGAAGGTGTATTTTAGAGATGTGTGAAA
>CM065724.1:81816391-81848891 GCA_033310375.1 Conus canariensis
AAAGGCCAATTGGCAAATACTTATAATGAATAACAGTCCGTGGTGATATGAGACAGAAGAGTTATATGCTTTTTTAAAATCTTTAATTAAGTGGATTTTCTATTTTTGTGTTATAGCTGTAGATAAGTTAATTCTTTTGATTTGTTGTGTTAACCTTTTCTCCCGGTCCCCAGTTTTTCTTTTTTCGTCTAATATCACGTAATGTGGAAAGACGTAAAACAAAACAACAACAACCAATCAACAAAGTGCATCAAATTTTCAGTTAGTTCATACGTTCATATGAAGATCTACTGGCATCAGAAAAACAAACAAACAAACAAACAAACAAAACAGAAAAAAGGAAGACAACTGTGATGGTACGGCCATGTAACATGATCCCATGGCCTAACTGAAACAAATCTCTAGAACTGTTGCAGGATGGAGACGCGAGAGGGAACTGGACAGAAGAAGATGGACTGACAACATTGCAGAGCAAATCGGGAAAAAGATTGGCGAAGACCAGGCCTTGGCTTTCAGGCGATAGAGCTGGAGGAACCTGGTGGACTGTTCTCGAGTATAATGCCCCGACAACTCTCTATAGAATTGAGGGCGAAGAAGACAGAAGAATTCAGCGCACGTTTAGGCTATGTAGACACACCCATGATTTGTGTGCATCCGTCTGAGAGAGAGAGAGAGAGAGAGAGAGAGAGAGAGAGAGAGAGAGAGATGAGGACAACAGTGACAGTGACAGGGAAACAAAACAATCTGTTCTCACTAAATTGTAAACAAGTAGGGTAACTTTTGCTCCCATAAGAAAACCTAACATAGAGTAACTTTTATTCAAGACTGGCACAGCCTTTTAAACTTGAATAAAGTCAGACAAATACAAAGACGAACAATCTAATAGTGGGGGAAAAACAAGCGCAGGCCAACAACTCAACTGTGTTACCTTACTTGTTTACTATTTATTGTTTACTGTTCCCTGCCTCACTTCTTTCTCAATCTGTTCTCACGTCATCACCGTAACAGAGAGAGGAAAAGCAGTGTTGTTTATGTTCTATGGACGCTCCACTCCTTCCCTGTCTATTTCCAGAAAAAAGGAACAAACGCCAAATATTCGCTCTGATATAAATCAATTATATTGCGAGCGCGAAAATCGCCTGGGATATTTACGACGCGCGTGCCAAAAGACCCCGGGGGACAATGTGCTGAGGAGACATATTTTGCGTTTCACAACTCGTTTCACCACTTTTCTTCGGGGAAAGAGTGAACTGTTGGGCTTACCTCCCTTGCATGGATGGTTTCTTCCATCGCCCCTTCTGATCAATCGACAGACTCAGTGCTTCATGCTGGCGCAAGACAGCATAGACGTCGACTGGTGGTGAGGGCTTCTGCACAATTTCATCCGTCTCCATCGTTTCACCCGCACACTGCGTATAACGATGTGGAATTTAAATTTTGGTTAAATACCAGCATCGCATCACAATGTGAACGTTTTCTTGATTCGTTTGTGTTATGAAACGGTGAATGCCTTGGATTTTGATGCATGTTTTACAGTGGTGTAAGTCTGCTATTCATGTAAGTAATCGCATCGTGCTGTTCGAATGTTTGCTTTCCCGCTGGACATGTGGGTAGAGTAGACGTGATTGTTTCTAGGTTATCAATCTGTGAGTGGAACCAGGAGATCCAACGAGTTTCATTTCAGTGGCTGTTGCAGTTAGTATTGTTCTTGGTATGGAGTATGTATAGCGCTATTTATTTGTTGTTACGATATATCTGAGAGACTTCCCCCACTTTCTCTTGCCCTCGTTCAGTCTATTTCAAGCGGTCTGAGGGCAGCTTAAATCAGTGCTCTCTCTCTCTCTCTCTCTCTCCTCTCTCTCTCTCTCTCTCTCTCTCTCTCTCCTCTCTGTCACACACACACACACACACACACACACACACACACACACACACACACACACACACACACACACTTTATGCTCTCACTGTCAGTCAGTTTGTGATTGGAAACTTTAAAATCATTGTTCTCTGTCTCTGTCTCTCTCAGTAACACACACACACACACACACACACACACACACACACACACACACACACACACACACACACACATACACTCTCTCACTCCCTCTCTCATTCTCACTCACTCACTCACTCACTCACTCACTCACTCACTCACTCACTCACTCACACACACACACACACACACACACACATGTATGTGTGCAAACACATAAATGCACACATGCTAGCTCACTCCATCTCTTTCTGTCTCTCTCTTGATCTCACTTTTTCTCTCTGTTCCAGTCTCTCTCTCAGTCATTCCGTGAGTGCAGAACTCAGAAATCATTGCTTTGTGTGTGTGTGTGTGTGTGTGTGTGTGTGTGTGTGTGTGTGTGTGTGTGTGCTTGTGTCATGTGTGTGTGTCTTTCTCTCTCTTTCTCTCTCCCACTCTTTCTCTTTTCATCATTGAGTGTATTTGTAGTGCCTAGCTTTGAATAGAGACTGAGCTTTACAGTGGATGCTTTTGTTTACACAATGGGCAGCTTACTTTCAAGAGAAGAAATTGAAAATGAATGAGGCAGGGAACAATAAACAAGTAGGGTAAGTCTTGCTTCCATAAGAAAACCTAACATTTTGTTTTATTTACTACCCTTCACTGGCTGCTTTGGGGGTGTGTTGGATTCTTTTTTGAACCCTTGGTGGTGAGAACGCCACAGTATTGTGGACTGTGGTGTGTCTCTATTTGACACCAGGAGCACAGACACAACCAGCCGTGTCTCCCTGATGAGTCCGATCCAGCAGACGAAAGGCCTAGGAGCAGGCAATACAAATAGATCTGCCTTCGAGAGGGATTACAATGGTTCTCTCATGCAGCTAGTGAAGAGTTTTCATATTTGTATTATATTTTCTTAATTTCATGTTCCCATTTTCTTCATCTTCAACACCCCCCCCCCCCCCTCCCCCCCCCCCCCCCCTCCCCTTAAGTCCAAATCTTTGCCAAGTCATTACTGTGATGACAGAGGGTTGTTGGCCAGCGCTTGTTTTCCCCCACTATTAGATTGTTCGTCTTTGTATTTGTCTGACTTTATTCAAGTTTAAAAGGCTGTGCCAGTCTTGAATAAAAGTTACTCTGTGTTAGGTTTTCTTATGGGAGCAAGAGTTACCCTACTTGTTTAGTGTTCAAGAGAAGAGCCAACTGCAGAGTTGCATGCTGGTGCTGATCATTCATTTCCTGCATTATTCAGTTGAATATCAAACACACAGTTTTTCTCTCATTTCTTTGATTTTTCTCAGAGGATGCAAACTTTGTGCATCCATGCCATCCATATCAACAGCCTTCTCTTCCAAAAGTCGGTGATGGAATTTCAAGATGTTATGTATGCATTTACACACGGAACCTTGGTTTATGGTACCATTCATAGGGCTTTTGGGGAAATGGTGCCAGAACCAGTGTAAACTCCATGAAAAAAAATCCCCTGATACAAAATCACCCATCTGAGATTTAAACCCATAACCCCAGGATTATCAAGATCACTAGTCTCAGTTGTCTGGCGCTGCTCCTACTGATCTATTTCAGCCTCCGACTCTCCCTCTTTCCCTCTGTCCCTCCCTCTCTCTGTCATTATCTGTCTGTCTATCTGTCTGTCTTTCTGTTGGTCTGTTGGTCTATCTGTCAGTCTCTCTGTCTGTCCCCTCTCTCTCTGTGTCTCGGAAGGGGTAGGAAAGAGGATAAGAAGGAGATAGATGACTTGGTATAAGAGGGATGTGTATGGGTGGGGTGGGGGGTGGGGGGGATTGAGAGTGAGGAATTGAAGAGAAAGGGGGGATAGGGGGTATGAGAAAGAAGGGGATGGGGTGGAGGAGGAGGGGGATGGGGTAGTTGATGGTTCAGGGAAAAGGCTGCTGAGCCTAATTTCCCCGTGTATTGATTAATTTTCATTTTCATATCATTTTTACGATCACAGCTGTTTAACTCTATATCTAGAATAACATGGTATCTGTCCACCAATTTTTGTTTGTTTATGATGTAGAATGTCAGCTGGAAACGTATGAATGTGACGTAAGTTTATTCTGTTAAAAGATCTGAATTTAGGTTGCATGAAAGATTCACTGTCATATATCATTTTCTTCATATTTTCAATTTGATTCTGCAGTTGACAGTCTTCTGGGGAACATTATTTTCTGTGCCTGTTGAAAATTTACCTGTCTTGTATTGTATATATAACAAGCATAATTACTTTACTATCTTGGTTTGTTTCATCAATGTGGCAGTCAGTTCAGTTATCAAGATTTCATGACTAAGGTTGAAATGTCACAAAACTTGGTTTATATATATCCATAGGTTTCGCCTTGGCTTAAGGCTGTGTCAGGCCAATTGACATAGGCTAGAACACCAAGGCTACATGAAAATGTTGTTATGCTCTGCATAGTTATGTGGGGATTGTCTTCAGTTGTGACAAGCTCCTAGCATAACATTATCAGTCTCCAAAATCCCCCAAAGTCGGAGTGTGGCTGCCCATGTGGTGAGGTAATCAAAAACGGTCACACACGTAATGTTCTCATCCCAGCTGATGCATTTGTACCATAGTGTTCAAGTACTTCGGCTGTTTGGATGATCCCTGGAGTCTTTTAGCCAGGGTATGACGACGACGACAACAACAACAACAACAACAACAACAACAACAACAACAACAACAACAACAACAACCATAGGTTATTTGACAGAAATTGGTACATAGCATTTTGCCTTGTTAGCCTTTGCAGTATTTTTTTTCCAGTTAAAAGTATGAAAAAAGTGATGTTATTGACAGTTTATAACTTCACAACACTCTTGTTTTAACTGGTATGATGCATCATAACGCTGATTCGTTAACAAATCCATGAAATGGGGTGAAAGTTCACAAGCTAAAATTCAATTTCAGACAGATGACAGGATATTCATTTCAAACAGAAAGGCAACTCCTGGAATATGAAAATGTGATCATGATATTATTTATTTGTCTTTTATGACTTTATTCATTTGTCTGTCTTGCCAACCACCTGTCCAGCTACGTGCCTCATCTCCAAGTATCACTCTTTCTTTGGAAAACATACAAAAGCAAACATTGAATATAAATGAATGCAAGAACAGATTTAAAACAAACACAGTTTTGGACCGTCTGCAACCCTCATTGTGTTCATAATTTTATACTGATATAACTATAAGTTTTTGCTTGTGCCTAGATATTACATAATACGGTTTTTGATGAAAGCTCTTTTTGCTTTGTCCAAAGCTTGATCGGCACTGTATTGGTGTGGTGTGCACAGACATTTAACATAAATTTAACATTATATCTCACCCTAACAGACAAGAGTCAGGAAGTTTGTGATGTGCTTGTTTACAAAACTATGGGTATGCAATCCTTTTTTCACGCATGGACATACACATTTATTTGTGTACATACACATACACTCAAACACACACACACACACACACACACACACACACACACACACACACACTTACACACACACACACACACACACACACACACACACACACACACACACACACACACTAACACACACACACACACACACACACACACGCACACACACATAAATGACACACACACTGCTGCTGCCGTCTGCTTTCTTTCCTTTCTTTCTCCCCACCTTCTTCGCCCCCAAATTTGCTCGGGGGATGTGAGGAGGGAGAGGAGGGGGGATTGGGGGGGAGGGGGGGGGCGGAGTTCTTCATTTTTGGGAAGAGAGGTTCTGATGAGTACTCTTCTTGTGAAACAAGTGACAACAAGTGTCAATGTAATATCACAACTGAATTGTTTCGTGCCAATTTTTTAGTGTATGTGTGCATATTTTATTACTTCTAAATTTAAGTGCAAGCATGAAGCTTGCATAAAAAGTTACCTACATCTAATTGAAATTGATAGGGATGAGTTTAATATCTGCCAGCCAGTGTCAATGTTTACCATAATACCGGCGGTAGGAAAGAGTTATCCTCTTGTGAAACAAGCATTTCTTCATAAGAAATTTGTGGTTTTATCATTTTGAACTCTCTGCTTCAACAACCATATCCTCAAATCTTTTTTCAAATGCTTAAGCATTTAAATTAGTTCTGAGGATGTCAGTATGTGTATGTGTTCACACAGACAGTTGCTTTTTTTTTTTTTCTACAGATCTGCCAAGCTGGGGTGTGGAAAGTCAAAGACGGATTCACCCGTCCACAGCAACAACAGCCACAGCAGTAAGGGCAACGGCAAGATGGCCAATAACATGCTCTTCCCGGCAGCCAACTCACAGCAGCGGCTGAGCGCCAACGCCAACTCCCCGTCGGGACGGAACAAGGTGGCGCTGAAGCCTGGTCGGTCGTTGATGGACTGGATACGGTTGGGTCGTAGTAATCAGGATTTGACTGGTGTCGGAGGCAAAGTTTTAAATGTGACTATGGCGGAGCTTCGCAAACACAACACACCAGAAGACGCCTGGATTGCCTTAAGAGGTAAGTGACTTCTTTTAGTTTCAGTTTCAGTTTCATCAAGGAGGCGTCACTGCGTGCGGACTAGTCCATATACACTACACCACATCCGCTAAGTTTTGAGACCACACTACGCATGATTTGAAGCTGATGGATAAATGAATTAACAACAAAGATGAGACAATTGAAGAAGAGGGTCTCGTGGCTACGACTCAGCGGATGTCTGACCTACGCATTAGCCCAACGCGCTGGTCAGATGTTGAGTGCCTACCTATCATTTTTTCTTTTTTGTGTGTGTGTGTATTGGATGTACACATTTATGTGGCATGGGCCATATGTGTGTGGGCGCATGTGTGGTGGGTTGTGGTGTGTGTGTGGGGGTGGTGTGTGTGTTGTGTGTGTGCCACAGGCGTGTGTGTGTGTGTGTGTGTGCCTGCATGTCTGTGCGTGTGTGTGTGCGTGTGCAGAAGTGTGTGTGCATATGTGTGTGTGTGTGTGTGTGTGTGTGTGTGTGTGTGTGTGTGTGTAATTCGTGGGTTTGTGTGAGCACAAGTATCTGCATATAGGCTATATGTGTACATATCTGTGTGTATGTGTGTGTCTTTGTATGTGGGCGTGTGTGCATGTGCTCTTACCCACACACATTTGTGCATGTACACGTCCACACCGACACATGCGCACACACACACGTACACATATGCATACACATAAGACTTCTTTTAGAAATAATGAACATACATCTGTCTGTTGCCCAGCGTCCAAATACATGCAGACATGTTTTTGATTGCACTTCTGTACTATGATTAGGGCCATACAGGGTTAGCTATTAGATAAGATAGAATCTAACTGTACTATGATAATTAGGGCCACACAGGGTTAGCTGTTAGATGTGAATCTAACTGTACTATGATAATTAGGGCCATATAGGGTTAGCTGTTAGATGTGAATCTAACTGTACATGATAATAGGGCCTAACTGTACATGATAATTATCTAACTGTACTATGATAATTAGGGCCATACAGGGTTAGCTGTTAGATGTGAATCTAACTGTACTATGATAATAGGGCCATAACAGGGTTAGCTAATTAGATGGAATCTAACTGTACTATGATAATTAGGGCCATCAGGGTTATATAGCTGTTACTGATGATAATAGGGCCATAACTGTACTATGATAATTAGGGCCATACAGGGTTAGCTATTAGATGGAATCTGACTGTACTATGATAATTAGGCCATTCAGGGTTAGCTATTAGATGGAATCTGACTGTACTATGATAATTAGGGCCATACAGGGTTAGCTATTAGATGGAATCTGACTGTACTATGATAATTAGGCCATTCAGGGTTAGCTATTAGATGGAATCTGACTGTACTATGATAATTAGGGCCATTCAGGGTTAGCTATTAGATGGAATCTGACTGTACTATGATAATATTAGGGCCATACAGGGTTAGCTGTTAGATGAATCTGACTGTACTATGATAATTATGGCCATTCAGGGTTAGCTATTAGATGGAATCTGACTGTACTATGATAATTAGGGCCATTCAGGGTTAGCTATTAGATGGAATCTGACTGTACTATGATAATTAGGGCCATACAGGGTTAGCTATTAGATGGAATCTGACTGTACTATGATAATTAGGGCCATTCAGGGTTAGCTATTAGATGGAATCTGACTGTACTATGATAATTAGGGCCATTCAGGGTTAGCTATTAGATGGAATCTAGACTGTACTATGATAATTAGGGCCATTCAGGGGTTAGCTATTAGATTGGAATCTGACTGTACTATGATAATTAGGGCCATTCAGGGTTAGCTATTAGATGGAATCTGACTGTACTATGATAATGAGGGCCATTCAGGGTTAGCTATTAGATGGAATCTGACTGTACTATGATAATGAGGGCCATTCAGGGTTAGCTATTAGATGGAATCTGACTGTACTATGATAATGAGGGCCATTCAGGGTTTAGTATTAAGATGAATCGGACTGTACTATGATAATGAGGGCCATTCAGGGTTAGCTATTAGATGGAATCTGACTGTACTATGATAATTAGGCCATCAGGGTTAGCTATGATGAATCTGAGTTATGATAATAGGGCCATTCAGGGTTAGCTATTAGATGGAATCTGACTGTACTATGATAATTAGGGCCATTCAGGGTTAGCTATTAGATGGAATCTGACTGTACTATGATAATGAGGGCCATTCAGGGTTAGCTATTAGATGGAATCTGACTGTACTATGATAATTAGGGCCATTCAGGGTTAGCTATTAGATGGAATCTGACTGTACTATGATAATGAGGGCCATTCAGGGTTAGCTATTAGATGGAAATCTGACTGTACTATGATAATTAGGGCCATTCAGGGTTAGCTATTAGATGAAATCTGACTGTACTATGATAATTAGGGCCATTCAGGGTTAGCTATTAGATGAAATCTGACTGTACTATGATAATGAGGGCCATTCAGGGTTAGCTATTAGATGAAATCTGACTGTACTATGATAATTAGGGCCATTCAGGGTTAGCTATTAGATGGAATCTGACTGTACTATGATAATAGGCCATTCAGGGTTAGCTATTAGATGAATCTGACTGTACTATGATAATGAGGGCCATTCAGGGTTAGCTATTAGATAAATCTGACTGTACTATGATAATGAGGGCCATGGTTACTATTGTGGACTGATGTAATATATGAGGGCCATCAGGGTTAGCTATTAGATGGAATCTGAATTAAATTGGCCATTGTCTGATACAGCTGTGGCCAACATGGTTGTTATTTGTGGAACTGATTATCATGTATGGAGGGCCTCATGTTAGCTAGTGGATCTATTAAACAGTGATCTGTTACAGGACTCGTTAACAACCCCATGTGATTTCCGTTTCTTTTTTGTCGCATCCATTATGAATGTTACAGACTTATATTGATTGTTAAAGTGACATCTTTACGAACCCCTGAAGTTCCCAGCATTTTCTTGTTTGTGGACTCATCGTAGAATTTCCAGACATTGTTTAATGGCTAAATGTTTCTTGTCTTCTAATTCCCCTGAAAGTCAGGATTTGCATTTTGGTAAGTGGACGACATCTTTTAGGGAAAATGGAAGATGATCACATGTCATGTTTTGAAGACATAATGAACACAGGGGACCCTATAAGAAATATTAAGAAGATTTGCAAGTCTGTCAAGAATGCTGTCAGAGTCAACCTTTTGACTGTCTGGATTCGATTCAGCAACAGATTAGAACCATCTCTTTTCATTCGCCTGAGTCAGTGTTCTAAGTCCCCTAAAGTGTCAAAGACAGAGAGTTTGATTTTCTAAAAAAAAATTTTTTTTTTTTTTTTTGCTTTCTCATCTTGTGTGTTGCTCCAGTGGCATCACTCCCACACCGCTCATTGCAGCTCCCTCTCCACAGCCACACCCTGACATGTCCTGGCTGCAGCCCTGGCACCAGCTGTCCAGAGGGAGCAGTCAGTGTCATAATTATTGTCATGAGGCAGCATACCTGAGGAGACAGTGCACTGCTGCTGAATCACTTTGGTGGTGTTCAGTGATGCCTGTTCTAAGCCAGCATGTGCTGGACACCACCTGCTAAGCTCCAGCTGATGACAGTAATGGCTTGGCTGGAGAGCCACAGTGGATCACTGAATGACTGTCACCCTCTGGAGGATGGCACCAGGTCCCACTGACAGCAGTCTCCGTGAACTTGCTGATATGTGTGGCCTTGAACTTGCTGATATGTGTGGCCTTGAACTTGCTGATATGTGTGGCCTTGACAGGAATTCACCGAGGGCATAGATGTGGAGGGGGAACCGAACCTGAAGTCACTGTCATGAGAGCAGGGTGTGAAGGCCACAGAATTTCAGGCTTTTTGGTATTTGCTGATCGATAAAAGATGATGATGGAGATGATGATGAAGATCAGGCTATGGAGTTCATTTCTGGTCTGAGACTGCATGACATGGCTGTACTCTATACACACTTTCATGATATATCTCGGCATCAACCAGGTCAGAGAGATGCAGACATCCACAGTGTTGGACAGGAACTGAACGATATTATACATTATTTAATCGACAGTTCAGCGTATGCTTGAAGGTCCATTCTGTATCAAACACTGACAGAGTTCAAGACATCAAAGCTGCAGATTTGTGCATCATTGAAAATACATTGCAAATTCCTAATTAGAACAGCTAGAGTTTGACCTATCAGGCCTGCTGGATGCAAGGCCATATTTAAAGAAACATGGACTATAGTCCTGTTTTACTGCCGCAATGGAAGTACGATGTCTGGAACATTATTTGGCTAGTCCTGTTATACTGTCTCAGTGGAAGTACGATGTCTGGAACATTATTTGGCTAGTCCTGTTATAATGTTCAATGGAAGTACGATGTCTGGAACATTATTTGGCTAGTCCTGTTATACTGTCTCAATGGAAGTACGATGTCTGGAACATTATTTGGCTAGTCCTGTTATACTGTCTCAATGGAAGTACGATGTCTGGAACATTATTTGCTGTTGTTCTCATCCTTTAACCCTCATCACAAAGAATAATGATAGTTGAAAAAAAGAAATCACTTTTCTTTTCAGCACACATCGACAAAGGAAGAGAGAAGAATTATCAATTAGTAAACAAAACAAAACAAAAAACAATGAATTTTCTGTAAAATCCAGTGAAGCCAAAAGCATGAAAATACATCTGATCTGCAAGTGTTCATAACTTTTACACAGTCACACAGTGTCACATGTAAGAGTTTTTCATTCTTTTGCAATATGCAACATGCAGATGATTTATTTGAATGAAACAGTGTACTGTATGATACCGCCACATTACTCTGGCATTAAACATGGTTTCTTTCTGGGGGAAAATGTGTTCCTGTGTAAAAACATTTCAAATCAGTTTTTCCGCTTAAACCATAAAACTGTTAAAGCGAAAACATTATTCAGTGTTTTATTTTCAGAAAGGGGAACTAGAATCCATAATACATATATACTATTTGCATCAGTTTAATTCTCTTGGATTACTGAGAAACTCTTCCCAGAATTTGCAAATGTTCATACTTTTTAATTAAGCACATGCCGTGCCATATGAATGGTTTATTGTGGTCAAGCTTACATAGCCAGTTCTGAAAAGGGGAGTGATGATGTGGGGAGTGTCTTCAAACGAAAAAGTCCAGAAATTATTTAGTTGATTCATAGGCACATTGCGATTTGGAATCCAAAACGCGGAAAGAGGTTCGTAAATCATAACACATTGAATCTTGGTAATTATTGTTCTCTTGTTGTTATAAATCCTTGTTTTATCGTCAGTGACATGAACACAGTATATATAATCATGATGGATCGCCAAGATTTCCGTTGTCGACAGCTGAACTTGCATCGGCATCCTCCTTGAAGTCTTCCTTGGAAACAGGGTTGAAACTGTCCATATTCCTCGTTTATTCCCTCAAACACTCCAGAAGTTGTATCCATATATTTCCTGACTCTACTGTTTGTAAATCATCACACTGTTGAGAATCGTCAGAAACTTTACAAAAACCAAACCATTCATTCATTCATTCATGCAGTGCCATAGCCTTGCAGCACCAAAATGGGCACCATTCTTTCAGTGCCTTCACTGGGAGTGGCACCTTCTTTCAGTGCCTTCACTGGGAGTGGGCACCATTCTTTCAGTGCCTTCACTGGGAGTGGGCACCATTCTTTCAGTGCCTTCACTGGGAATGGGCACCATTCTTTCAGTGCCTTCACTGGGAATGGGCACCATTCTTTCAGTGCCTTCACTGGGAAGGGCACCATTCTTTCATGCTTCTACATGGATGGGCACCATTCTTTTCAGGGCCTTCAACTGGATGTGGCTGAACCATCTTTCAGTGCCTTCACATGGAATGGACATTCTTAGGAAACACCAACGGGAAGTGGCACCATTCTTTAGTGCCATTCACTCGAAGGGCACTTTCTTTCTCCTTCACTGGGAATGGGAAACCATTGCTTTCAGTGCCAGTCATGGGATGGCTGACCATTCTTTCTAGTTGCCTTCACTGGAATGGGCACCTTCTTTCAGTGCCTTCACTGAATGGGCACCATTCTTTCAGTGCCTTCACTGGGAATGGGCACCATTCTTTCAGTGCCTTCACTGGGAAGGGGCACCATTCTTTCTTTATGTGGGAAGCTTTCTTCACAATGGATGCAGACAGGCATCCCATCAGTCTGTTCTACCCAGGCAGGCAGCCTGTTGTGTGAACGAGAGCGTGGATCGTAAAGTGCTTAGAACCTGGTCTGTAACAAAAGGATAGGCGCTACACTATTCTGATAGATGAATAAGTGATAGGAAAATCACCAACGGGCAAGAGTGACAGGCAGTTGGCTGTGGGGATTAAATAAACTCTGGGATTCTACTCTGTGAGCTGTGGAGGGGATATCACGTGAAACGATGGAAGCAGAAAGGCAGTCAAATGCTGGCATAGGACTATTTTGATTATAAATCTGTTCATTCAGTATGTCTTCATTCTCATTTTTTTTAACCACCATTTGCAAACCTTTTGCTCTTTCAAATTGTACTCACCTTAACACAGTGATGAATTAAGATTTCAGATGCGGGCATCTTTGGTATACATAATCCAAAACGTATCAGAAAGTCTTTAGGTCTGCATGCTTTGACTTCTTATTACTGACTTTCTTTGTGGAATGAGCATTCTGCCCATCTTGTTCTGTTCTTTCTATTTTAACATCTGGGCAAAAACTCACTCCTATTCAGACTGCTTTTCTTCTTCTCTTCAAACACATTTCTAGCACTGTGCACTTCTTCCCTTGCCACATTGTGAGAATATTTGTGATGTGCTGATGTGGTATCAATGTCAGGTGTGTGTGTGTGTGTGTGTGTGTGTGTGTGTGTGTGTGTGTGTGTGTGTGAGTGAGTGTGTGTGCGTGTGCGTGTGTGTGCGTGTGCGTGTGTGTGTGCGTGTGTGTGTTGTGTGTGTGTGTGTGTGTGTGTGTGTGTGTGTGAGTGTGTGTGTGTGTGTGTGTGTGGGTGTGGTGTGTGTGTGTGTGTGTGTGTGTGTGTTGCGTGTGTGTGTGTGTGTGTGTGTGTGTGTGTGTGTGTGTGTGTGTGTGTGTGTGTGTGTGTGTGTGTGTGGTGTGTGTGTGTGTGTGTGTGTGGTGTGTGTGTGTGCGTGTGTGTGTGTGTACATTGAATGTGTGTGTGTGTGTGTGTGTGTGTGTGTGTGGTGATGTGTGTGTGTTGTGTGTGTGTGTGTGTGTGTGTGTGTTTTGTGTGTGTTGATTTGAGGATGTTGTGGCATTAGGGTGAACAGCAATTAATAAAGAAAAATTGATATGTATGCATGTGCAATTGGTGCGAGTGCATGTATGCAGGCGTTTGAACAGTTTCTTTTTTTCTTTTGTTGTTGTTGTTGTAAGCACCCTGGGCTTGGCACACGTAGGACACATATGAATCTCCATCATCATCATCATCATCATCATCATCATCATCATCAAATACCCGTCTTCTGTGAGTAATCTCACAAAATTACATTGAAATTTTCAGTTATGTATGTTACATGAAAAGATTTCAGATCTGCATTGTTTTTGCCATAGATCAAAAGCTTTACTAGCAGTATAGTGCTGTCCAGATACAGAATTTGTTCAACCAAAGAGAGTAAGAAACATACTGGAGTTTTTGACCATAATTTCATTTATAAGAATATGACCTTATTTCATGTTGCTTTTCAGATCTGTGAGTGTTCAGCAAACAGACCTATCAGTAAATAGAGGGAAGTGGTATGAAATTAAAGAAATGGCTTATTTTGTAAAACCAAGTTCATTATACCACAGTGCATAAAGATGTTACTGATACCACACTTTTATTTTCAAAGTTTATCAAAACGGTTGAAAAGTCATTAATGGAAGTTGCTAGGCAGGAGACTGTGACATTCAGAAAGCGTAAAAAAAGAAAGTCCAGATTGATCTGTTGTGAACGCAAAAGTAAGAGAAGATTGGGAGTGGGGAGGGAGGGAGGGCTAGACCTTTGATGCCCTCATAGGTCACTAGGTGTGTCACACCCACATAGCTCCTTTGGCTTACACCCACTCTGTCTGTCTCCCTCTTTCTCTCTGTCATGTATAGCTTTTCTTCCATGTTATTTTGATGAAGTGCTAGAACAGAGATTCTGGGTCATATATGTGTGTTGTCTTACATGATGCTTTGTATTTGTATCTGCAACAGAAGTGTCCATTGATTGTCTTGTTTCCACTTCTTTTTCCTTCTTCTCCGTTCTTTATTAGTTGGTTTCTCTCTCTGTCTCTCTGTCTCTGCCTCTCTCTTTCTCCGTTACTGTCTGTCTGGCTCTCTGTCTCTCTCTCTCCCCCTCTCTCTCTCTGTCTCTCTTCCTCCCACCCCTTCCCCCCCCCCCCCCCCACACATCCCTACATGTGTAGCTCTCTCCCATATTATGCTGATGCAATGCTTCCAGCAGACAGTCTGTTTGTATCTGCATTGTTGTGTTCCATGATGTTGTTGACATTACAATTGATGAAAGTGTAATTTTGTGTGTGTGTGATGATTGTTTTGTCTTCTTTTCTTTTCCTTCTTTCCCTTTCTTCTTAGTTGTTCTCTCCTCTCTGTCTCTTTCTCTCTGTCTCTGTCCCTGTCTCTGTCTGTCTGTCTGTCTGTCTCTCTTTCTCTCCCCTCCCCACCCCCAGTCTGTCTGTCTCTCTGTCATGTGTTTGTTGAATTCTTCCCATTATTTTTTTCTCTCTCTTGGATGTTGCTTTGTTAACACAGTTGTTTTCTTGTATTGCTGAATGTCATGTATGCATTTTATTAGATTTTTCATGTCCGTGTAAACAAGTTCTTCTTAAATTGCTGTTGTAAATGTCATCAGTATTTTCCTTTTTCTGAGGGCTGGATGAAAAATAAAAGCCACCAGGTGCTTGTCCTGTTTTTTCTCTAGGTGAAAAAGTTTGTTCCTTCGTCCATTGGTTCCCCTACAGAGCCATGCTCAGGGGAGCCTGACACAGTCCCTCATTGGTCCCCTACAGAGCCATGCTCTGGGTAGCCTGACATCAGTCCCTCATTGGTCCCCTACAGAGCCATGCTCAGGGCAGCCTGACACAGTCTCTCATTGGTCCCCTACAGAGCCATGCTCTGGGTAGCCTGACATCAGTCCCTCATTGGTCCCCTACAGAGCCATGCTCAGGGCAGCCTGACGTCAGTCCCTCATTGGTCCCGTACAGAGCCATGCTCAGGGCAGCCTGACGTCAGTCCCGCATTGGTCCCCTACAGAGCCATGCTCTGGGTAGCCTGATGTCAGTGCCTCATTGGCCCCCTACAGAGCCATGCTCAGGGCAGCCTGACGTCAGTCCCTCATTGGTCCCCTACAGAGCCATGCTCAGGGTGACACAGTCCCTCATTGGTCCCCTACAGAGCCATGCTCAGGGCAGCCTGGTGTCAGTCCCTCATTGGTCCCCTACAGAGCCATGCTCAGGGCAGCCTGACACAGTGTCAGTGCCTCATTGGTCCCCTGCAGAGCCAGGCTTAGGGTAGCCTGACATCAGTCCCTCATTGGTCCCCTACAGAGCCATGCTCAGGGTGACACAGTCCCTCATTGGTCCCCTACAGAGCCATGCTCAGGGCAGCCTGGTGTCAGTGCCTCATTGGTCCCCTACAGAGCCATGCTCAGGGTGACACAGTCCCTCATTGGTCCCCTACAGAGCCATGCTCAGGGTAGCCTGATGTCAGTCCCTCATTTGTCCCCTACAGAGCCATGCTCAGGGTGACACAGTCCCTCATTGGTCCCCTACAGAGCCATGCTCAGGGTAGCCTGACGTCAGTCCCTCATTGGTCCCCTACAGAACCATGCTCAGGGTAGCCTGACGTCAGTCCCTCATTGGTCCCCTACAGAGCCATGCTCAGGGTAGCCTGACACAGTCCCTCATTGGTCCCCTACAGAGCCATGCTCAGGGCAGCCTGACGTCAGTCCCTCATTGGTCGCCTACAGAGCCATGCTCAGGGGAGCCTGACATCAGTCCCTCATTGGTCGCCTACAGAGCCATGCTCAGGGCAGCCTGACGTCAGTCCCTCATTGGTCCCCTACAGAGCCATGTTCAGGGTAGCCTGACGTCAGTGTCAGTGCCTCATTTCACAGGCGGTAGTCTGGGTAGTGATGAGGAAACATATCAGATGTCATTGCCTCATTGGTCCCTACAGAGCCATGCTCAGGGCAGCCTGACATCAGTCCCTCATTGGTCCCCTGCAGAGCCATGCTCAGGGTAGCCTGACGTCAGTCCCTCATTGGTCCTTATAGAGCCATGCTCTGGGTAGCCTGACGTCAGTGCCTCATTGGTCCCTACAGAGCCATGCTCAGGGTGACACAGTCCCTCATTGGTCCCCTACAGCACCATGCTCAGGGCAGCCTGGTGTCAGTCCCTCATTGGTCCCCTACAGAGCCATGCTCAGGGCAGCCTGACGTCAGTCCCTCATTGGTCCCGTACAGAGCCATGCTCAGGGCAGCCTGACGTCAGTCCCGCATTGGTCCCCTACAGAGCCATGCTCAGGGGAGCCTGACACAGTCCCTCATTGGTCCCCTACAGAGCCATGCTCAGGGCAGCCTGATGTCAGTGCCTCATTGGTCCCCTACAGAGCCATGCTCAGGGCAGCCTGACGTCAGTCCCTCATTGGTCCCGTACAGAGCCATGCTCAGGGCAGCCTGACGTCAGTGCCTCATTGGTCCCCTACAGAGCCATGCTTAGGGTAGCCTGACACAGTCCCTCATTGGTCCCCTACAGAGCCATGCTCAGGGTAGCCTGACACGGTCCCTCATTGGTCCCCTACAGAGCCATGCTCAGGGTAGCCTGACGCAGTCCCTCATTGGTCCCCTACAGAGCCATGCTCAGGGTAGCCTGACGCAGTCCCTCATTGGTCCCCTACAGAGCCATGCTCAGGGTAGCCTGACACAGCCACAGCTTTATTTTTCCGTCCCATTTGAGACACTTAGTTAAAGGGCCGAACAAACAAGGCTAACACATTTCTGACCCAACATTTTTGTTGTTGTAGTCCAAGCAGAGGCATGTATCAAACTTGTGTACTAGTTAACTAGGGAAAATTAAGTTCCCAGAAAGTGATGACGTCATTTTTGCTCAATTGTGTGTGTGTTGTCATTGTTTGAATATCGCCTGACCACTTGGGTACAAGCTTTCATGCCGTATCTACATTATCTACAGGAAAATAAACCTAGTCGAGTTTGGTATTAAAAGAATTGTCGGGAATTCGCCAATTCAGTCATCTGAAGAGCACAGATATATTACATTTTTCATGACAACCACTAATTATCAAACTAACAGCCCCACTTGTAATGGCCGCTCAGCAATGCCAAACACATTGTTGCCAGACCGGCTATGCACAGATGACATTCAGTTCGCCGAGTACAGCGCGGTTAGATGGCTGGTGGGGAGCGGCCTGCAGAAAACACCCTTTTCCCTGACCTGCATTCATGGCTTGGCCTCTGCAGCTGTGGGCGAGCTGTAAACTCCACTTCCTCTCAAAACTAAGTGGCTTGCTCTAAACAGCTGTGGCAGTCCCTCATTGGTCCCCTACAGAGCCATGCTCAGGGCAGCCTGACGTCAGTCCCTCATTGGTCCCTACAGAGCCATGCTCAGGGTAGCCTGATGTCAGTCCCTCATTGGTCCTCTACAGAGCCATGCTCAGGGTAGCCTGATGTCAGTCCCACATTGGTCCCTACAGAGCCATGCTCAGGGTAGCCTGACGCAGTCCCTCATTGGTCCCCTACAGAGCCATGCTCAGGGTAGCCTGATGTCAGTCCCTCATTGGTCCTCTACAGAGCCATGCTCAGGGTAGCCTGACGTCAGTCCCTCATTGGTCGCCTACAGAGCCATGCTCAGGGTAGCCTGACGTCAGTCCCTCATTGGTCCCCTACAGAGCATGCTCAGGGTAGCCTGACATCAGTCCCTCATTGGTCCCCTACAGAGCCATGCTCAGGGCAGCCTGACAACAGTCCGTCATTGGTCCCCTACAGAGCCATGCTCTGGGTAGCCTGACACAGTCCCTCATTGGTCCCCTACAGAGCCATGCTCAGGGTAGCCTGACACAGTCCCTCATTGGTCCCCTACAGAGCCATGCTCAGGGCAGCCTGACAACAGTCCCTCATTGGTCCCCTACAGAGCCATGCTCAGGGCAGCCTGACGTCAGTCCCTCATTGGTCGCCTACAGAACCATGCTCAGGGTAGCCTGATGTCAGTCCCTCATTGGTCCCCTACAGAGCCATGCTCAGGGTAGCCTGACGTCAGTCCCTCATTGGTCGCCTACAGAGCCATGCTCAGGGTAGCCTGACATCAGTCCCTCATTGGTCCCCTACAGAGCCATGCTCAGGGCAGCCTGACACAGTGTCAGTGCCTCATTGGTCACCTACAGAGCCATGCTCAGGGGAGCCTGACATCAGTCCCTCATTGGTCCCCTACAGAGCCATGCTCAGGGGAGCCTGACATCAGTCCCTCATTGGTCCCCTACAGAGCCATGCTCAGGGTAGCCTGACGTCAGTCCCTCATTGGTCCCTACAGAGCCATGCTCAGGGTAGCCTGACGTCAGTCCCTCATTGGTCCTTATAGAGCCATGCTCAGGGTAGCCTGACGTCAGTCCCTCATTGGTCCCCTACAGAGCCATGCTCAGGAGAGCCTGACATCAGTCCCTCATTGGTCGCCTACAGAGCCATGCTCAGGGGAGCCTGACATCAGTCCCTCATTGGTCCCCTACAGAGCCATGCTCAGGGGAGCCTGACGTCAGTCCCTCATTGGTCCCCTACAGAGCCATGCTCAGGGCAGCCTGAGTCAGTGTCAGTGCCTCATTTCACAGGCGGTAGTCTGGGTAGTGATGAGGAAACATATCAGAGAACACCCTCCCTTTCTCTTCCTCTCCCTCCTATCCTCTCCCTCTCTCTCTGCTTCTTCCCCCCCCCCCCCCCCTTGCATCTCTACATTTGCAGTTCTCTCTCCCATATCATTAAAGATATTAATAAAAAAAGTCGCCAATTTTCGGAAGAGAAGGCTAGTTTGGCCGTTGGTATGAGTGACACATTACACATAGCATGCACCCTGCGTGAGAAATTGAAAGAATGAAGGAAGTAAGGAAACTGAGTGAATGATATTGACTGGATAACATGCACAAGAAACGACTGAATGAAGTGCCAGCAGGCAGCTCTTCAGTCGGCACTACTCAGGTAGGCAGCCCGTTGTGTACACTAAAGTGTGGACTGTCAGCACCTAGAACCTTTGGCAAGGCACTTTATAAATGCTATGTTATTATTAGTATTATTGTTATTATTACTATTATTATAACACAGTGCACTGGTGGCAGTGCTGTTGAATGAGTCAGTTGGGTGGCATTGGTTGGGACATGCTCTTAGCCAGTAGTTACTGAAAACCTGTTCGGTGAGTCAGTTGGGTGGCATTGGTTGGGGCATGCTCTTATCCAATACATACAGAAAACCTGCTGGGTGAGTCAGTTGGGTGGCATTGGTTGGGGCATGTTCTTATCCAATACATACAGAAAACCTGGGAATCTGCCGGATTGAAATGCTCTTTTTGGTCATGTCAACCCTAGACATTTCTGAAAACACTCTTAGTCTAAAACTTGTGCAGGTTTGTATAGATTTGATTCTTTGTCAGGTACACACTTTCCACTTTCATTATGATGCCCTAAGAGGAAGTTAAATTCTACTTGTAACTGTTCTGTGTTCACAGTGATACAGAGCTTTTGGGGGAGTTCACCACATCATGGTGTTCCATGGAATTTCCGGAGTTCAGTTCAAAGTGTAAATTGATTATGGTAACCCCTGTATGCATTCAGTGTCTCGGTCATTTTGTTTTGCTCCTAGTCCGGAGTTCATTAAGATTTCATCTCTTGACAGCATTGATATTAACACTGCTGACAAACCTACACATTTTAAGGATCTTCTCAAGTGTTTTTCAGTAAATGGGGAAATTTTCAGACCAAGAGAGTGAGATTGGAAAGGTCAGACTTCCAAATAAACAAGTATACACTTGCTGTCCCTCCCCCTCAGATCATTAGATTGAAAAGGTCAGACTTCCAAATAAACAAGTGTACACTTGCTGTCCTCCCCCCCCCCTCAGATCATTAGATTGAAAAGGTCAGACTTCCAAAGAAACATGTATACACTTGCCGTCCCTCCCTCTCAGATCATGAGATTGAAAAGGTCAGACTTCCAAAGAAACGAGTATACACTTGCCGTCCCTCCCCCTCAGATCATGAGATTGAAAAGGTCAGACTTCCAAAGAAACGAGTATGCACTTGCCGTCCCTCCCCTCAGATCATGAGATTGAAAAGGTCAGACTTCCAAAGAAACGAGTATGCACTTGCCGTCCCTCCCCCTCAGATCATGAGATTGAAAAGGTCAGACTTCCAAAGAAACAAGCATGCACTTGCCGTCCCTCCCCCTCAGATCATGAGATTGAAAAGATCAGACTTCCAAAGAAACAAGCATGCACTTGCCGTCCCTCCCCCTCAGATCATGAGATTGAAAAGGTCAGACTTCCAAAGAAACAAGCATACACTTGCCGTCCCTCCCCCTCAGATCATGAGATTGAGAAGGTCAGACTTCCAAAGAAACAAGCATACACTTGCCATCCCTCCCCCTCAGATCATGAGATTGAAAAGGTCAGACTTCCAAAGAAACAAGCATACACTTGCCATCCCTCCCCCTCAGATCATGAGATTGAAAAGGTCAGACTTCCAAAGAAACAAGCATACACTTGCCGTCCCTCCCCCTCAGATCATGAGATTGAAAAGGTCAGACTTCCAAAGAAACAAGAAAACACTTGCCGTCCCTCCCCCTCAGATCATGAGATTGAAAAGGTCAGACTTCCAAAGAAACAAGCATACACTTGCCGTCCCTCCCCCTCAGATCATGAGATTGAAAAGGTCAGACTTCCAAAGAAACAAGTATACACTTGCTGTCCCTCCCCTCAGATCATATGATTGAAAAGGTCAGACTTCCAAAGAAACAAGCATACACTTGCCGTCCCTCCCCCTCAGATCATGAGATTGAAAAGGTCAGACTTCCAAAGAAACAAGTATACACTTGCCATCCCTCCCCCTCAGATCATGAGATTGAAAAGGTCAGACTTCCAAAGAAACAAGTATACACTTGCCGTCCCTCCCCTCAGATCATGAGATTGAAAAGGTCAGACTTCCAAAGTGAAAGAAACAAGTATACACTTGCTGTCCCTCCCCTCAGATCATGAGATTGAAAAGGTCAGACTTCCAAAGAAACAAGTATACACTTGCCGCCCCTCCCCCTCAGATCATGAGATTGAAAAGGTCAGACTTCCAAAGAAACAAGCATACACTTGCCGTCCCTCCCCCTCAGATCATGAGATTGAAAAGGTCAGACTTCCAAAGAAACAAGTATACACTTGCCGTCCCTCCCCCTCAGATCATGAGATTGAAAAGGTCAGACTTCCAAAGAAACAAGTATACACTTGCCGTCACTCCCCCTCAGATCATGAGATTGAAAAGGTCAGACTTCCAAAGAAACAAGCATACACTTGCCATCCCTCCCCCTCAGATCATGAGATTGAAAAGGTCAGACTTCCAAAGAAACAAGCATACACTTGCCGTCCCTCCCCCTCAGATCATGAGATTGAAAAGGTCAGACTTCCAAAGAAACAAGTATACACTTGCCGTCCCTCCCCCTCAGATCCTCCATTTTGACTATTTTTATTGTACTCGGTGTTCACATCCATGTCACCAGTCCTGGGTGAAGAGAACGTGAAGACTGTTTATCCTTGTGCCTTGCGATGAAATCAACTTGTAGGTAAAGATCAGTTGCTGTGAGTACTGATTCGTTGCCCTTGGTGTTGCTGCAGGGAAAGTGCTAGAATATATATCACTTGTCTGGTAGATAAGGATCTGCTGATTTGTCGAGTTACTTGTTGTCCTTTGTGTTGCTGCAAGAAAAGTGTACAATATGTCTCCGCTATTTCAAAAGGAAGGGTCAGTTGATTTGGGGAGTAATTTGTCTTCTTTTGTGCTGCTGCAAGAAAAGTGTACAATATATCTCCACTGTTTTAAAAGGACGGATCGGTTGATTTGTGGATTAATGTGTTGTCTTTTGTGTGGCTGCAGGAAAAGTGTACAAACAGTATGTTGCCTTAACTGATAGGTAAGAATCACCTGATTTATGGATTAATGTGTTGTCTTTTGTGTGGCTGCAGGAAAAGTGTACAATATATCCCCCTACCTGGAGTACCATCCTGGGGGAGTGGATGAGTTGATGAGAGGGGCAGGCGTGGACGCTACACAGCTCTTTGATGAGGTAACAGTCACTTTTTGTTTTTTTTTATTTCCCTCCCCCTTAGAACAGTTGTGTTGTTTGCCTGGAGTTATTGTAGTGTAGCATTAACAGTATGTGCTGGCACACTGACTTCTTCCTGTCAGTGACCAGTGATGGATCATGCTGTGAGACTGCTTGTGATGTCTGTGGTACAATTGCTGTATGTTGAAGGCTGACCCCATACTGTAGACTGCTGTACATTGAAGGCTGACCCCATACTGTAGACTGCTTGTGACGTCTGTGGTACAACTGCTGTATGTTGAAGGCTGACCCCCATACTGTAGACTGCTGTACATTGAAGGCTGACCCCATACTGTAGACTGCTGTACGTTGAAGGCTGACCCCCATACTGTAGACTGCTTGTGACGTCTGTGGTACAACTGCTGTACATTGAAGGCTGACCCCCATACTGTAGACTGCTTGTGACGTCTGTGGTACAACTGCTGTACGTTGAAGGCTGACCCCATACTGTAGACTGCTGTACGTTGAAGGCTGACCCCCATACTGTAGACTGCTGTACGTTGAAGGCTGACCCCCATACTGTAGACTGCTGTACGTTGAAGGCTGACCCCCATACTGTAGACTGCTGTACGTTGAAGGCTGACCCCCATACAGTAGACTGCTTGTGATGTCTGTAGTACAACTGCTGTACGTTGAAGGCTGACCCCATACTGTAGACTGCTTGTGACGTCTGTGGTACAACTGCTGTACGTTGAAGGCTGACCCCTATACTGTAGACTGCTGTACATTGAAGGCTGACCCCCATACTGTAGACTGCTGTACGTTGAAGGCTGACCCCCATACTGTAGATTGCTGTACATTGAAGGCTGACCCCCATACTGTAGACTGCTTGTGACGTCTGTGGTACAACTGCTGTACATTGAAGGCTGACCCCATACTGTAGACTGCTGTACGTTGAAGGCTGACCCCATACAGTAGACTGCTGTACATTGAAGGCTGACCCCCATACTGTAGACTGCTTGTGACGACTGTGGTACAACTGCTGTACATTGAAGGCTGACCCCCATACTGTAGACTGCTGTACATTGAAGGCTGACCCCATACTGTAGACTGCTGTACGTTGAAGGCTGACCCCCATACTGTAGACTGCTGTACATTGAAGGCTGACCCATACTGTAGACAGCTTGTGACGTCTGTGGTACAACTGCTGTACATTGAAGGCTGACCCCCCACATACTGTAGACTGCTTGTGACGTCTGTGGTACAACTGCTGTACGTTGAAGGCTGACCCCCATACTGTAGACTGCTGTACATTGAAGGCTGACCCCCATACTGTAGACGGCTTGTGACGTCTGTGGTACAACTGCTGTACGTTGAAGGCTGACCCCCATACTGTACACTGCTTGTGATGTTTGTGGTACAACTGCTGTACGTTGAAGGCTGACCCCCCCACATACTGTAGACTGCTTGTGACGTCTGTGGTACAGCTGCTGTATGTTGAAGGCTGACCCCCATATTGCAGACATGTGGCAGGTCCTAAACTTCAGAGGTAAACATTGATTCCATACTGCAAACCTTACTTTCATGAACTGCGACCAGAATCATTTGTGATTGCACTGTAACAGTGTGAGCACTGAATGTACATGGAGGAATGTCGGTGGCAGGTCCTAAACTGAAAGTGGTGAAAAGGTTCTGAAACATTCGTCAGAAGACTGGTTGTTTTGATACTGCAAACCTTACTTTCGTAAATCTTGACCAAAATAATTTGTGATTGCACTGTACCAGTGTGAGACTGAATGCACATGGAGGAATGTCAGTGGCAGATGCTAAACTTGAAAGTGGTAAAAAGGGTCTGAAACATTCATCAGAGGACTGGCTTTTTCCATACTGCAAACCTTACTTTCGTAAACCTTGACCAAAATCATTTGTGATTGCACCGTACCAGTGTGAGAAGTGAACGTGCATGGAGGAATCTGGGTGGCAGGTGCTAAACTTAAAAGTGGTAAAAAGATTCTTAAACATTTATCAGAGGACTGGCTGCCTCCAGACTGCAAACCTTACTTTTGTAAACCATGACCACAATCATTTGTGATTGCACCATACCAGTGTGAGAACTGAATGTGCATGGAGGAATCTGGGTATCGTTCAAGTGAGAAGCTTGGGACATGCACTGTGATGCCTGCTGAAGTTAAACCTGCGATGACTTGATGACTTTTTCCCTGCTGAACTGGCCTGGACTCAGATTAGAAATGAATTGAATTGGATGATTCTAACATGGAATAACTCGTATCATCAATGGCTCCACTGGCAACCTACACTGAAGGGGATGGCCATGTGGCCACATTGATCAGTATGAATCTTGTGCAGATTTTCCCACTGTCCTTCTAGAACATCTAGCGGTGATAGTTAAGCTGTGACTGTTTATATGTCAGTGAATTTGGAGATCAACAACTTGACCTGTTCAACTGTTGGTGATATATCCAGTACTGAAGTTTAATGGTAACGTGCAGGAGTATTTGAAAAGGCTATTTGACTGTATGTGTTACCAATATATATGTGTGTGTATGTGTGTGTATTGTGTGTGTGTGTGTGTGTGTGTGTGTGTGTGCGCACGCACGCGCACGTGCATGCATATGGTGTTTCTGTGTTCATATTTCAAGTGTGTCTTAAGGTAGTCTCTCAAGAATCAGAATTTGTTTAATTTATTTAGATTATCATAGTGAGTTTGTTAGGGATTTTATGATGTATGTGTATCTTTGGTCATTTTGTTTCAGAGAAAAAAAAGGCTAATGACGAGGGTTTAGTGATAAAGTTTGTTAAAATGATCTTCCAGCATAAGGTAGCCTCCAGATTTCTCCTTTCCTGATTAACCGAGGGGATGAACAGATTGACTGAGGGGATGAACAGATTGACTGAGGGGATGAACAGATTGACTGAGGGGATGAACAGGATGAACAGATTGACCGAGGGGATGAACAGATTGACTGAGGGGATGAACAGATTGACTGAGGGGATGAACAGATTGACAGAGGGGATGAACAGATTGACAGAGGGGATGAACAGATTGACTGAGGGTGATGAACAGGATGAACAGATTGACTGAGGGGATGAACAGATTGACTGAGGGGATGAACAGATTGACAGAGGGGATGAACAGATTGACTGAGGGGATGAACAGATTGACTGAGGGGATGAACAGATTGACAGAGGGGATGAACAGATTGACTATTGACTGAGGGGATGAACAGATTGACAGAGGGGATGAACAGATTGACTGAGGGGATGAACAGATTGACAGAGGGGATGAACAGATTGACTGAGGGATGAACAGATTGACTGAGGGGATGAACAGATTGACAGAGGGGATGAACAGATTGACTATGACTGAGGGGATGAACAGATTGACAGAGGGGATGAACAGACTGACTGAGGGGATGAACAGATTGACAGAGGGGATGAACAGATTGACTGAGGGGATGAACAGATTGACAGAGGGGATGAACAGATTGACTGAGGGGATGAACAGGATGAACAGATTGACTGAGGGGATGAACAGATTGACTGAGGGGATGAACAGATTGACAGAGGGGATGAACAGATTGACTGAGGGGATGCAACAGGATGAACAGATTGACAGAGGGGATGAACAGGATGAACAGATTGACAGAGGGGATGAACAGATTGACAGAGGGGATGAACAGGACTGAACAGATGTGACAGAGGGGATGAACAGATTGACTGAGGGGATGAACAGATTGACTGAGGGGATGAACAGATTGACAGAGGGGATGAACAGATTGACTGAGGGGATGAACAGATTGACAGAGGGGATGAACAGATTGACAGAGGGGATGAACAGATTGACTGAGGGGATGAACAGATGAACAGATTGACTGAGGGGATGAACAGATTGACTGAGGGGATGAACAGATTGACAGAGGGGATGAACAGATTGACTGAGGGGATGAACAGATTGACTGAGGGGATGAACAGAGCTGATGAACAGATTGACAGAGGGGTGATGAACAGATTGACAGAGAAGGGGATGAACAGATTGACTGAGGGGATGAACAGGATGAACAGATTGACTGAGGGGATGAACAGATTGACAGAGGGGATGAACAGATTGACAGAGGGGGATGACAGATTGACTGAGGGGATGAACAGATTGACTGAGGGGATGAACAGGATGAACAGATTGACTGAGGGGATGAACAGATTGACTGAGGGGATGAACAGGATGAACAGATTGACTGAGGGGATGAACAGATTGACTGAGGGGATGAACAGATTGACTGAGGGGATGAACAGGATGAACAGATTGACTGAGGGGATGAACAGATTGACTGAGGGTGATAACAGGATGAACAGATTGACTGAGGGGATGAACAGATTGACTGAGGGGATGAACAGATTGACTGAGGGATGAACAGGATGAACAGATTGACTGAGGGGATGAACAGATTGACTGAGGGGATGAACAGATTGACTGAGGGGATGAACAGATTGACCGAGGGGATGAACAGATTGACTGAGGGGATGAACAGATTGACCGAGGGGATGAACAGATTGACTGAGGGGATGAACAGATTGACTGAGGGGATGAACAGGATGAACAGATTGACTGAGGGGATGAACAGGATGAACAGATTGACGAGGGGATGAACAGATTGACTGAGGGGATGAACAGATTGACTGAGGGGATGAACAGATTGACCGAGGGGATGAACAGATTGACTGAGGGGATGAACAGGATGAACAGATTGACTGAGGGGATGAACAGGATGAACAGATTGACTGAGGGGATGAACAGATTGACTGAGGGGATGAACAGGATGAACAGATTGACCGAGGGGATGAACAGATTGACTGAGAGGATGAACAGATTGACCGAGGGGATGAACAGATTGACTGAGGGGATGAACAGATTGACTGAGGGGATGAACAGGATGAACAGATT
Organism: Conus canariensis; assembly: GCA_033310375.1. NCBI lineage: Eukaryota > Metazoa > Mollusca > Gastropoda > Neogastropoda > Conidae > Conus > Conus canariensis. Next base: position 81,844,150 of record CM065724.1, read on the forward strand.
GACTGAGGGGATGAACAGGATGAACAGATTGACCGAGGGGATGAACAGATTGACTGAGGGGATGAACAGATTGACTGAGGGGATGAACAGATTGACTGTTTTCCTTACGACAGAAGGTCAGAGATGGGTCAGACATACTACACACACTTGCCATGTTTACCCAGCATTGTCTCACCAGGGCCATGACGCCCACCACCGTCAGGACCCAGTGCCAGTAGAGCAGCGCAGGGTGCCATTGTCTTTCTTTTTGTTCAGCGTCTGTTGCTACCTGCAGGCAGACAGGTTTGGGGTCCAAAGGGTACTGGGTCCTCGCGCCATGATCACATGACGTGGCATTCCTGCAGAAAGGCCACCAGGCCCGGACGTAAAAGGAAAATGCCATCTGGTCCTGTTCAGTCTCCAGTGATCAGTCGCTGATCATTGATTGTGAAAGTTTGGTTGTTGAGCAGTCTGCCGAGCTTTACGGAGAATAAGGCTTGTTTCTCAAAAGGTGTCAGTTGTGATTTTACCTCAGTCAATATACACCCTTGATGCTGAATGAATACAGACAGTGATGTCTGTGCATTCTGTGTTTTCATGTCAGCATAATTCATTGCGAATTTTCCAAAGTGGCATTTATGAATGAATTATATTTTCAAAGTACAGAAGTGAAGAACTTCACAGCACAGTAGTTTGCTTTCTGAACAGAAGTGAAGACTTCACAGCACAGTAGTTTGCTTTCTGAACAGAAGGGAAGAACTTCACAGCACAGTAGTTTGCTTTCTGAACAGAAGGGAACTTCACAGCACAGTAGTTTGCTTTCTGAACAGAAGTGAACTTCACAGCACAGTAGTTTGCTTTCTGAATAGAAGTGTTGGGGTTTGATGCCAGTGTTCTCATTTTTTTTTTTTTTTTTTTTTTTCATGTCTTTTGAGTCTCGACCGGTTTGTGACAATTTCTATTCCATCAGTCTTTTTTTGTGTTTCATCGTGGAATGTAAGAATGACAGCTGACTGCTAGTTCACTTCCCGTCTATGAGTATAGACCTCATGATATGAAATCACTCACAAGTCAATGAAAGATCTCATGAAAGATTTAGTAACAGAGTTTCTTCACAAGCAGCGTTTTTCGTCTTACTCTGCTGTTGTTTACTGTATTTCTGCCTTTGTGTATCACTCCTCAGTCTTTGTTGTTTACTGTATTTCTGCCTTTGTTTTGTGTATCACTCCTCAGTCTTTGTTGTTTACTGTATTTCTGCCTTTGTTTTGTCCATCACTCCTCAGTCTTTGTTGTTTACTGTATTTCTGCCTTTGTCTATCACTCCTCAGTCTTTGTTCTGGATAACTTTTTTTTTTTTAAACCATGATTCATGAGACGCTAGCTTGTTATTGTCACTGTTGTTGTTGTTGTTGTTGTTGTAATCTGATGGTGAGACAGAGAACATTGAAGGCAGTCCAGAGTGGACACTGGCTGGTCATTGTGCAGTGTCTTATTGACCATATTTTTTTAATTGTATTTTTTAAGATAATATTTTAAAGTAAAAAAAAGTTATATAATTTTTTTTTCCAAATTCAGTTCAAATTCTCTCTCTGTCACTCTCTTTCTCTCTCTCTCTCTCTCTCTCTCTCTCTCTCTCTCTCTCTCTGCTGTTCTCTCTTGTCTTTCTTTCTTTTTCTTTTCTTTTTTTTGTTTTTTTCAAACTATTCTCCTAATTTGGGAATAAAAACGTAAGGCTCATACTAGAGAGAAAGATGATATGTTTCTCTGTTGTCTATCGTTCCCTACACTCCCTCTCTATGGGAAATAAAAATAAGTAAGGCTCCTAATCCTACCACTGACAAAGATGATACGTCTGTCTCTGTTGTCTATCGTTCCCTACACTCCCTCTCAGTGGGAAATAAAATAGGTAAGGCTCATATCACTGACAAAGATGATACGTCTGTCTCTGTTGTTTATCGTTCCCTTTGTTCCCTCTCAGTGGGAAATAAAAATAGGTAAAGCTCCTATCACTGACAAAGATGATACGTCTGTCTCTGTTGTTTATCGTTCCCTTTGTTCCCTCTCAATGGGAAATAAAAATAGGTAAGGCTCCTATCACTGACAAAGATGATACGTTTGTCTCTGTTGTTTATCGTTCCCTTTGTTCCCTCTCAATGGGAAATAAAAATAGGTAAGGCTCATATCACTGACAAAGATGATACGTCTGTCTCTGTTGTTTATCGTTCCCTTTGTTCCCTCTCAATGGGAAATAAAAATAGTAAGGCTCCTATCACTGACAAAGATGATACGTCTGTCTCTGTTGTTTATCGTTCCCTTTGTTCCCTCTCAATGGGAAATAAAAATAGGTAAGGCTCCTATCACTGACAAAGATGATACGTCTGTCTCTGTTGTTTATCGTTCCCTTTGTTCCCTCTCAATGGGAAATAAAAATAGGTAAGGCTCATATCACTGACAAAGATGATACGTCTGTCTCTGTTGTCTATCGTTCCCTACACTCCCTCTCAATGGGAAATAAAAATAGGTAAGGCTCCTATCACTGACAAAGATGATACGTCTGTCTCTGTTGTTTATCGTTCCCTTTGTTCCCTCTCAATGGGAAATAAAAATAGGTAAGGCTCATATCACTGACAAAGATGATACGTCTGTCTCTGTTGTTTATCGTTCCCTTTGTTCCCTCTCAGTGGGAAATAAAAATAGGTAAGGCTCCTATCACTGACAAAGATGATACGTCTGTCTCTGTTGTTTATCGTTCCCTTTGTTCCCTCTCAATGGGAAATAAAAATAGGTAGGCTCCTATCACTGACAAAGATGATACGTCTGTCTCTGTTGTTTATCGTTCCCTTTGTTCCCTCTCAATGGGAAATAAAAATAGGTAAGGCTCCTATCACTGACAAAGATGATACGTTTGTCTCTGTTGTTTATCGTTCCCTTTGTTCCCTCTCAATGGGAAATAAAAATAGGTAAGGCTCCTATCACTGACAAAGATGATACGTCTGTCTCTGTTGTTTATCGTTCCCTTTGTTCCCTCTCAATGGGAAATAAAAATAGGTAAGGCTCCTATCACTAACAAAGATGATACGTCTGTCTCTGTTGTTTATCGTTCCCTTTGTTCCCTCTCAATGGGAAATAAAAATAGGTAAGGCTCATATCACTGACAAAGATGATACGTCTGTCTCTGTTGTCTATCGTTCCCTACACTCCCTCTCAATGGGAAATAAAAATTGGTAAGGCTCCTATCACTGACAAAGATGATACGTCTGTCTCTGTTGTCTATCGTTCCCTACACTCCCTCTCAATGGAAATAAAAATAGGTAAGGCTCATATCACTGACAAAGATGATATGTCTGTCTCTGTTGTCTATATTTCCCTTCGCTCCCACTCATTCTTAATCTGTCTGTCTCTTGCTCTGTGTGTGTGTGTGTGTGTGTCTCTCTCTCTCTCTCGCTCTTTTTGAGCAGCTGGCTCTTGATTACTCTTAATGTGAATTGCTAGTTTTCTGTTCATTGTTTTTATCGGGACACCCACTGACACTGGGCTGAAAAAGATAAGGCACTATATGCTTTTTCCTTCTTTTCTTTTTTTTCTCCCCCCCCCCCCCCCCCTCCCTCTCTCCTTTTCTCTCTCTCTCTCTCTCTCACTTTTTTCTTACTCTCTCTCTCTGTGTAAATGAATGTATGCGAGAGAGAGAGAGAGAGAGAGAGAGAGAGTGTGAGTGAGTGGGCGTGTGTGTTGTGGTGTGTGTGTGTGTGTGTGTGTGTGTGTGTGTGTGTGTGTGTGTGTGTGTTTGGAGGATGGAGAGTCAGAAAGAATGGATACAGTAGAAAGTGAAGAGAGAGGGGAGAGGGGCCTGTGCACAGGTTAATGCATCTCTGTGGATGCTTTCATAACTGCTGCAGCATTTGTGCTGTGAGCAGAATCAAGCGTTCATAGATGTGGAATGATGTATTGCGCTGGTACAGTGATCTTGAATTCTTAAATCAGGTTAACTGAACTTTGTCATCTGTAGAGCTGTTTCACCTTTCCATAGTAAAAAGGTGATCATCATTCTAAGCCTGGATACTTTTCTCTATTTTCCGTCATATTTTCTTTTTGTCATTGTAGAGATGTTGAACTTTAATACTGATAGTCACTAACTGTTTTAATATTATTTCTTCTCTCCTTTTTTCTTTTTTTTTCCCCCACTAACTTTTCAACTCTGATGTATACTGTATATCCACGTTGTCTCATACATAACTACATGCAGCACTGTATTGTCAGTGTGGTGCAAAAGTGTCGGCACACATCAGAGAGCGTTTAATCACCTAATGCTTGATGGGTTAGAACTACCCGCCTAGCCGAAGATCTTTGATTAGAGCAGTCAGGCTGGTTGTGTAGCGTAGATCTTGATCTGATGGAGGGACCCCCTATTAATTAAGCGTTCTGTTGACCACAGTGTGGACATCGTCATGTGCATGTTGACACACACACACACACACACACACACACACACACACACACACACACACATACACACACACACATACACTGGCCCAGTTACAGCTTCAGGCACAAAGATTCCATTGCCAGATGTCTCTGTCTCTGTCTGTCTGGCTGGCTAGCTCTCTCTGGCTGTCTGTGTCTGTCTGTCGGTATGTCTCTGTCTCTGTTTCTCTGTCCCTCTCTCTCTGTGTGTCTGCTCTCTCTGTTTGTCTCTTTCTTAGTCTCTCTTTCTGTCTCAGTCTGTTTCTGTGTCTCTCTGTCTGTCTATAATTTCGGTTTTTCTC
>CM065724.1:81851391-81911391 GCA_033310375.1 Conus canariensis
ATACACACACACACACACACACACACACACACACACACACACACACACACACACACACACACACTGACTGACTGACTGAAACCAGTTTATTGTCAGATTAACTCATGGTTGTTCCACACACACACACACACACACACACACACACACACACACACACACCACACACACACACACACACACACACACACACACACACACACCACACACAGTGCACAGACACACAACAAACACACACACATACACACACACACATAAACACACACACAACACACACACACACACACACACACACACACACACACACACACACACACACACACACACACACTCACTCACAAATCAAATAATTTCCATTCTTTACACTAGGCGGAATTAATTGAGAAGGATCACCATAATCCAAATTCACCAGAGATAAATCTTTTGTGTAATGAAACCAGTCTCTGTACCATACGCAATATACTATGATGCACATACCCAGCTGCAGGGAGAACTTGATGCCAGACTCTCATGAGGGTTGGCTAGCATGCTGTGTGTGAGTGTGTGGCAGCCGAACCAATCAGAAAGTCTATCGATCAAGTCATCAGCGCCAACTTGACAATCAGAGTTGAGGGTATTGATCAGTCATCGACGCCGACGTGGTATTGCTCTGTGATCAGGGGGGGCCAGGCAGGGAAGCTGACAGCTCACAGAGATGAAGTGACTTCGGGGTTGGGGGGGAAGGAGATGGGGGTGGGGGGATGGGGGTGGGGTGGGGGAAGAATGAAAGAGGGAAATGCGATTCTTCTTCTGCTCCTTATGTTTCCAGAGAGAACAAGAGCAGGATCAGTAGGACCTGAAGTTTTGTGAGAATCGGGGATTTTTTTTTTTTTTTTTTAAATATTTTCTAATGGGCACACATAACAAATTTGAATAACTGGCATTAATCATTTACAGACACATCATACAAGGTTGTAAAAGGCGTTACATACATTCTCATCTCAAATCCAACGAATCATGACATTCAAAGAATCAGGGGAATTGTATTACACGTAGATTATAATTATTCAGAATGGAAAAATGCACAACGAATCATGACATTGAAAGAATCGGGGGAATTGTATTACATGTAGATTATAATTATTCCAAATGGAAAAATGCACAACGAATCATGACATTGAAAGAATCGGGGGAATTGTATTACATGTAGATTATAATTATTCAGAATGGAAAAATGCACAACTAATCATGACATTGAAAGAATCGGGGGAATTGTATTACATGTAGATTATAATTATTCCAAATGGAAAAATGCACAACTAATCATGACATTGATTGAAAGAATCGGGGGAATTGTATTACATGTAGATTATAATTATTCAGAATGGAAAAATGCACAACTAATCATGACATTGAAAGAATCGGGGGAATTGTATTACACGTAGATTATAATTATTCCAAATGGAAAAATGCACAACGAATCATGACATTGAAAGAATCAGGGAATTGTATTACATGTAGATTATAATTATTCCAAATGGAAAAATGCACAACGAATCATGACATTGAAAGAATCGGGGGAATTGTATTACATGTAGATTATAATTATTCCAAATGGAAAAATGCACAACTAATCATGACATTGATTGAAAGAATCGGGGGAATTGTATTACATGTAGATTATAATTATTCAGAATGGAAAAATGCACAACGAATCATGACATTGAAAGAATCGGGGGAATTGTATTACATGTAGATTATAATTATTCAGAATGGAAAAATGCACAACGAATCATGACATTGAAAGAATCGGGGGAATTGTATTACATGTAGATTATAATTATTCCAAATGGAAAAATGCACAACGAATCATGACATTGAAAGAATCAGGGGAATTGTATTACATGTAGATTATAATTATTCCAAATGGAAAAATGCACAACGAATCATGACATTGAAAGAATCGGGGGAATTGTATTACATGTAGATTATAATTAAATTTCCCAATGAAAAATGCACACGAATCATGACATGAAAGAATCGGGGAATTGTATTACATGTAGATTATAATTATTCCAAATGGAAAAATGCACAACTAATCGGACATTGAAAGAATCGGGGGAATTGTATTACATGTAGATTATAATTATTCCAAATGGAAAAATGCACAACGAATCATGACATTGAAAGAATCGGGGGAATTGTATTACACGTAGATTATAATTATTCCAAATGGAAAAATGCACAACGAATCATGACATTGAAAGAATCGGGGGAATTGTATTACACGACGTAGATTATAATTATTCCAAATGGAAAAATGCACAACTAATCATGACATTGAAAGAATCAGGGGAATTGTATTACACGACGTAGATTATAATTATTCCAAATGGAAAAATGCACAACTAATCATGACATTGAAAGAATCGGAGGAATTGTATTACACGTAGATTATAATTATTCAAAATGGAAAAATGCACAAAGAAAGGGTTGGGAAGGGAGGAATAAACTGCAGTTTTTGTTCCTTGCAGTGTTGATCAGACCATAAGTACGTAACAACATTGCACATGCATGCATGTGTGTGTGTGTGTGTGTGTGTGTGTGTGTGTGTGTGTGTGTGTGTGAGTTTGTGTGTGTGTGTGTGTGGAGAGAGGGTTGTGTGAGTTGTGTGTGCGTGTGTGCGCATGAAGCATGAAGAAGTGAAAGAAAAAATCCCGTGAGTGTGGATTACTTTCAGTGATTGTTCATTTAGATCTCAAAAAGTCAAAGGCAGTGTGTCGAAGTATTGTAGATATTTCTAAAGATAATCTGTTGGCATTGATAGATGCTGAAAATGTGTAATGTATGATGGCAAGCACGCATAAGTGGATATATATGTGGAACAGATGACTTGTGTGGGAATACAAATGCCTGTGAAGGCATTCTCCATCATTATTATTCACATTTTGTGTTTAGAAAACAGGCAGACATGATTTAGGATATTTGTTTGTCTGTCTGTTTTTGCTGCTCATGCTAAGTTCTTTATTTTTTGTGTGTGTGTGTGGCTGTATTGTTTGTTTTTTTTTTTGGGTGGGGGGGGGGGGGGGGGCATGGTTGTGTACAGAGAGCCAGAACAATCGGCATAGGAGTAATACCACTGTGGTGGGAAATCAGCGATGAAGAAGTAAAAAAGAAAAAAAATTGGAAAAATGAAAGAAGACAAAAAGAAAAAAAAATGTAGGCAGTCTTTTCTCCCCCCCTCTCTCTCTCTCTCTCTCTCTCTCTACACCTTCTCCATTGATGGAAGTTGTTATTGTGCCCCCCCCCCCACCCTTGCCCCTCACCCCTCCTCCCTTTCTTCTTGTTGTTGTGTGTGTTTTATTTGTTGTTGTTTGTTTGTTTCTTCCAGTGTGGCTCCAGGTTCTGTTGCCATGTAAGCTGGTGATTGATCCAGGTCAGATTGATTGATTACTCTTTGTTTTTTCATTGATCCATGCCAACTTGGTTGAACTGCTTGCCCCCCACCCCTCCACTCCGCTCCAAACTGCTTTTTCTTTCTTTCTCCTTCTTCCCCCTAGCAGGGAAAGCGAGGATTGGGAGGGGAGAAGTGTTGGGAGGAGGGCAGAGTGGTAAGGGATGGGGTTGCGCAATGGAGGGGGGGGGGGGGGAGATGGTAGAGGAAAAGGGTGGGATGCACAAGGGCGGTGGGGAGAGAGAGGGGGTAGAAGAAAGTGTGTGTGTGTGTGTGTGTGTGTGTGTGTGTGTGTGTGTGTGTGTGTGTGTGTGTGTTGGAGGCAGGAAGGGGGGATGGCGAAAGGCAGGGAGAGAGGTCAGAGGAAAAGTATTCTAAGCCTGGAATTTTCTCTTGCCTGCTTCTCTCTTTGACTTTGACTTTTTTACTTTTTTCCCTTTTCCCCAACCTCTTTCTGCTTTTGTGGCGTACTTATCTGTCTGAAGTTGTTCTTGAAAACTCAACAATTTTTTTCAAGCAGAAGTTAGAGCATGTTGAAGCAACACACAGAATGTTTGGTTAAAGAATCATTTTTTTTTCAATCAAAACAAATCAAAGGTGAGAGACTTCTTTTGCAGTTTTTTCATAGCCATTCCAACTGCATTATTAAAAAAACAACAACTTCCGGTTCAAAAACAAAAATTACGTAGTAAAACTAAATACAGAAAATCTAACAAAAGTTGTAACTGCATACACAAACGGAACATTCGGCGTTGAAATGAGGAAAATGCTACATGTTAACATTTCTGTTGAAGTCAGCTGATGAGGTAATGACGCTGTCCACATTGTCCAAAGTGCACACCAACTGTCATTACTTACTTAGATGCTCCCACGTCTTGCGACACATGAGGCAGTCAAGGCGCTTCACTGTGCACGGTCCTCAGCCAGTCTGCTAGTGTCACTCCATCCTCTGTCAACGAGTCTGAGGTCTCTCTCCACTGTCTGTCGCCAGCTCATCCTGGGTCGTCCTCTTCTTCTCTGGCCTGCTGGGGTCCATTTAATGGCCTGGTGTGCAGGTCTTGAAGAGGGTAAACTAAGACATGACCTAGCCAGTGGAGGCGCCGTCTGCAGATGATGGTTGACACGGGGAGCAGTTTGGACCTCTCCCTGACCTCTTCATGTGGTATAAAGTCTGACCATTTGATGCTCGAGATCTTACGTAGGCACTTAGTGTCAAGAGCGTGAGTTTCTTCTCCTGGGTGGTCTTTAATTGCCAGGTCTCACAGCCATATAGCGATACTGAAATCACACTAGAGTCATAAAACTTCAGTTTGTTGATTCCAAGGGAGAATTTCTTGCTGTTCCATATTTTGTTCAGCTAATTGAATGCTGATGTTGCCTTGCCAATATGACACTTCAGTTCGTGGTCAGCGTCAATGGCGTTGTTGATGGAGCTGCCTAGGTATGTGAAGTTCTCTACTTCGTGCACTTGTTTTTGGTCGATGAGAACGTCCGTTGGCCCTTGGAGTTTACCGGTCAGTATGTTTTTAGTCTTTATGGCACTGATAATGAGGCCAGGGCTGCCTGCAGACTTGCTGATACTGTCTACAAGCACATGTAGATCTTGAGTGAAATTCTGCAGTGCCTTTTTTGCCCCTATGACTTTTCATTCCCTTTTTGTGTTGTGTTTATGATTTGATTTAAAAAGATTTTTTTTTTCCATTTTTTACTCTTTCTTATTAAGCTGGAAGTAGTGGGAGTGATGAGTCACGGGTAATAAATAATGCCTGGTGCCCACAGCATGGTCTAGATTTATCCACGTTCATGATGCAAGTAGATCAGTCATGATGTTCAGATTGTAGTTCAAAAGACTGAATGAAACAGCAGCAAGTTATGGCTCAGAAACCAGCGCCGAGAAGACCAAGAAGGCCAGCCATAACATCCACCATCAACACTGATGTAACTCCCAGAAGGCCAGCCGTAACACCCACCATCAGTACTGATGTAAGTCCCAGAAGGCCAGCCGTAACACCCACCATCAGTACTGATGTAAGTCCCAGAAGGCCAGCCATAACACCCACCATCAGTACTGATGTAAGTCCCAGAAGGCCAGCCGTAACACCCACCATCAGTACTGATGTAAGTCCCAGAAGGCCAGCCGTAACACCCACCATCAGTACTGATGTAAGTCCCAGAAGGCCAGCCGTAACACCCACCATCAGTACTGATGTAAGTCCCAGAAGGCCAGCCATAACACCCACCATCAGTACTGATGTAAGTCCCAGAAGGCCAGCCGTAACACCCACCATCAGTACTGATGTAAGTCCCAGAAGGCCAGCCGTAACACCCACCATCAGTACTGATGTAAGTCCCAGAAGGCCGCCGTAACACCCACCATCAGTACTGATGTAAGTCCAGAAGGCCAGCCGTAACACCCACCATCAGTACTGATGTACATCCCAGAAGGCCGCCGTAACACCCACCATCAGTACTGATGTAAGTCCCAGAAGGCCAGCCGTAACACCCACCATCAGTACTGATGTAAGTCCCAGAAGCCAGCCTAACACCCACCATCAGTACTGATGTAGTCCCAGAAGGCCAGCCGTAACACCCACCATCAGTACTGATGTAAGTCCCAGAAGGCCAGCCGTAACACCCACCATCAGTACTGATGTAAGTCCCAGAAGGCCAGCCGTAACACCCACCATCAGTACTGATGTAAGTCCCAGAAGGCCAGCCTGTAACACCCACCATCAGTACTGATGTAGCTCCCAGAAGGCCGCCGTAACACCCACCATCAGTACTGATGTAGTCCCAGAAGGCCAGCCGTAACACCCACCATCAGTACTGATGTAGCTCCCAGAAAGCCAGCCGTAACACCCACCATCAGTACTGATGTAGTCCCAGAAGGCCAGCGTAACACCCACCATCATACTGATGTAAGTCCCAGAGGCCAGCCGTTAACACCCACCATCCTTCACTGATGTAAGTCCCAGAAGGCCAGCGTAAACACCACTCAGTACTGATGTAAGTCCCAGAAGGCCAGCCGTAACACCCACCATCAGTACTGATGTAAGTCCCAGAAGGCCAGCCGTAACACCCACCATCAGTACTGATGTAAGTCCCAGAAGGCCAGCTGTAACACCCACCATCAATACTGATGTAACTTCCATGGTCGCTAGCTAGAAACTGTTCAACAGTTCTCTGACCTGGGATCCTTCATGAGCAGGGAGGGATCCAAACCAGACATGTTCTCAAGGGCAGCAAAGACATCGTCGCTGTCCAGACTAAAGCCTGTGTGGACAGATGTTCTCAAGGGCAGCAAAGGCATCATCGCGTCCAGACTAAAGCCTGTGTGGACAGACGTCAGTGTCTCCATGAAACACAACATCACTGATCAGACATGCACCGGTGTATTCCATCGTACTGTAGGCACACAGCAGGTCTTGAAAGAAGAATTCAAGTCATGGGAATGGAGGTGTTGTGCCAAGGTAAATAACGACAGATGATGCTGAACATGATCACCAGTGAACGTATATGTCAAACGATCGAACAGCGGATAGGTGCTTAGGATGATCTAGACTACTGACATCAGTCAAGAGGATGTGCATTGATCTAGCCATATATTATGTAAGATTCAGTGGCCTTGCTGAAAGAATCCTCCATCAAACTTTTTGTGGGAAGGAGATCAAAGGGAAGACAGAGCAAATGACAGATTGACAATATTGCAGAATGAACTGGGAAATCATTTCCAGTGACAGCAAATGATGGATTGACAATATTGCTGAATGAACTGGGAAGTCATTTCCAGTGACCCAAGATCAACCTGGTGGATTGTTCTTCAGTGTGGTTCCCAGTGACTCCCTCACAGAGTTAAGTGTGGTTCCCAGTGACTCCCTCACAGAGTTCAGTGTGGTTCCCAATGACTCCCTCACAGAGTTCAGTTCTTCAGTGTGGGTCCCAGTGACTCCCTCACAGAGTTCAGTGTGGTTCCCAGTGACTCCCTCACAGAGTTCAGTTCTTCAGTGTGGTTCTCAGTGACTCCATCACAGAGTTCAGTTCTTCAGTGTGGTTCCCAATGACTTCCTCACAGAGTTCAGTTCTTCAGTGTAGTTCCCAGTGACTCCATCACAGAGTTCAGTTCTTCAGTGTGGTTCCCAATGACTCCCTCACAGAGTTAAGTTCTTCAGTGTGGTTCCCAGTGACTCCCTCACAGAGTTAAGTTCTTCAGTGTGGTTCCCAATGACTCCCTCACAGAGTTAAGTTCTTCAGTGTGATTCCCAGTGACTCCCTCAAGAGTTAAGTTCTTCAGTGTGGTTCCCAGTGACTCCCTCACAGAGTTAAGTTCTTCAGTGTGGTTCCCAATGACTCCCTCACAGAGTTCAGTTCTTCAGTGTGATTCCCAATGACTCCCTCACAGAGTTCAGTTCTTCAGTGTGGTTCCCAATCACTCCCTCACAGAGTTTAGTTCTTCAGTGTGGTTCCCAATGACTCCCTCACAGAGTAAGTTCTCAGTGTGGTTCCCATGACTCCCTCACAGAGTTCAGTGTGGTTCCCAATGACTCCCTCACAGAGTTCTCAGTGTGGTTCCAAATGACTCCCTCACAGAGTTAGTTCTTCAGTGTGGTTCCCAATGACTCCCTCACAGAGTTCAGTGTGGTTTCCCAATGACTCCCTCACAGAGTTAAGTTCTTCAGTGTGATTCCCAGTGACTCCGTCACAGAGTTCAGTTCTTCAGTGTGATTCCCATGACTCCATCACAGAGTTAAGTTCTTCAGTGTGGTTCCCAATGACTCCCTCACAGAGTTAAGTCTCAGTGTGTTCCCAATGACTCCCTCACAGAGTTCTCAGTGTGGTTCCCATGACTCCCTCACAGAGTTCAGTCTTCAGTGTGGTTCCCAATGACTCCCTCACAGACTTCAGTGTGGTTCCCAATGACTCCCTCACAGAGTTAAGTTCTTCAGTGTGATTGCCAGTGACTCCCTCACAGAGTTAAGTTCTTCAGTGTGGTTCCCATGACTCCCTCACAGATTAAGTTCTTCAGTGTGGTTCCCAATGACTCCCTCACAGAGTTCAGTTTTTCGTGTGGTTCCCAATGACTCCCTCACAGAGTTAAGTTTTTCGTGTGGTTCCCAATGACTCCCTCACAGAGTTAAGTCTCAGTGGTTCCCAATGACTCCCTCACAGAGTTAAGTGTGGTTCCCAATGACTCCCTCACAGAGTTCAGTGTGGTTCCCAATGACTCCCTCACAGAGTTAAGTTCTTCAGTGTGGTTCCCAATGACTCCCTCACAGAGTTTCAGTGTGGTTCCCAATGACTCCCTCACAGAGTTAAGTTCTTCAGTGTGGTTCCCAGTGACTCCATCACAGAGTTAAGTTTTTCAGTGTCGTTCCCAATGACTCCCTCACAGAGTTCATGTGGTTCCCAATGACTCCCTCACAGAGTTAAGTTCTTCAGTGTGGTTCCCAGTGACTTCCTCACAGAGTTAAGTTCTTCAGTGTGATTCCCAGTGACTCCATCACAGAGTTAAGTTCTTCAGTGTGGTTCCCAATGACTCCCTTACAGAGTTCAGTTCTTCAGTGTGATTCCCTCCGGGGGTTGCAACCTTGCTGTGGTCGGAGGGCTTGCGTGGTCCAGTGATCTTTTAGGCTTTGCTGACGGGGGCATCAATACTCGACTAGATGGTTAGTTGTTGTGAACGCTTCTAGGCCTGTATAGCCAAGCTGCTGACTGGCCAAGCATTACGTGGTAGGAATTGATGCCCCTGGTAGGGTCTCCCATGTCAGAAAGGTTAGGAGTGAGGGCCCAGACAAATAGTAACCCACCTTTTTCCTATTCTGTCTTCTGCCTTTCTTAACGGATCTTTTCTTTCTTCGTCTCCCCTTCAAGCCTTCTGTTCCACACTCTTTTTCTCTCTGTGGTCTTCTTGAGGCCCACCGTGTTTGCCGTGCGGTGCGTCCTGTGATGGGGAGAATAGGATCCTGGAGGTTGAGACCGCTGATGTGACTGCGGTGCATCAAGTCAACACACCTCTTTGGCCTGGACTTCCTCTAGACAGGTGGTCGAAGTGGCCCACTTCGATCAAGCGGCTGGTCGCGTGCATGCCCTAGCTCAGGCTAGAAGGCGGCGGCTCGGGTCAAACGGGTTTGGGAGCTTCTGTGGCAGGGACGCTTTCAGGCCTGTGTATATCTCTTTTGAAATCCTGGTGCCCCGATATACTGGAATTCCGTATAAAATGGGCATCCCCCTTGTTGGGACTCGGTGGCGGGTGGGAATCAAGAGAGACGAATTTTAATGAATACAACATGGCACCAAAAACTAAAAAGAGACACAGGCAAGATTCTGGAACTGACACGGATACGGATTCAGAACAGGAGACAAGAAACCTTTCAGGCTTCTGGCCCAGCTGGCTGATTGTTGAGGGGGCGATGAAGATGGACCTATGTCGGGCCTGAGTCCATTTGCGATCGCGAAAGGAATCAATGGTCTCAGCGGCAAGCCAAAGAGCGTCAAGAGATTAAGGAACGGGTCACTTCTGGTTGAGTGCTCTTCCAAGCTGCACTCCGAAATGCTTCTAAAATCGACGACGTTGATTGATCGACCGATCAGGGTGTCTCCGCACAAAACTCTGAACTCTTGCAAGGGAGTAATCCGGTGCAGAGATCTGAGAGGAGTGTCGGAGGCAGAAATCAAGTCGGAACTGGCATCGCAAGGAGTGACCAACGTTCATCGTGTACTTGTGCGCAAAGGCAATGACAGAGTCCCAACTGATACCCTCTTCTTGACCTTTTGCTCTACCTCTCTACCGGAGTCGATCACAGTGGGCTACCTGAGAGTCTCAGTGTCGCTCTACATCCCGTCCCCTCTGCGCTGCTTCAAGTGCCAGAGGTTCGGCCATGTGAGAGACAGATGCACGGAAGAAGAGGTGTGTGGTACCTGCTGCCAGCCAGTCCACCAGGGTGTGTGTGACAGTCCACCACTCTGTGTCAACTGTGGAGGCAAGCACCCATCATCATCAAAGACCTGCCCAAACTGGTTGAAGGAAAAGGAAATTCAGAGAATAAAGACTGAACAGAGAATCCCGTTTTTTGAGGCGAAAAAGATTGTAATGAAAAGTCAACCGACTGCTGGGCTCTCGTTTGCAGCTGCAGTAAGGAAGCCAAGAACTGTCAGCATCGGCGTGCAGACGGTTGAATCCTCGTTTGCTGAGAGAGAGCCAGGAACCAAGTCTGTAGCTTCAGGCAGAAATACTGCACACGACGAACCCCAGCAGTCATCGCCTTCAGATACGGCTCAGTCTTCAAAACCTACTCCCGCCCCCAGACCATCTGGGGGCAAAAGACCTACAGGCCCTTCAGGGCGGCAGAAAGTGGAAGTTGTTGAAGTACAAGACAAGACCACCCCCTCAAAATCCTCCAGAGGGCACCCAACAGCTGTCGGCAAGGGAGCTGGCGGTTCTGGAGGAAAGACAAAATCGCCGCCTAAAAAGAAAGCACCTAATATTTTATCAGATCGAGAGGAAAAAGCGGAGAGAAACACCAACAGATTTGCAGTTCTCTCGGATCTAGAAGATGTCGACATGGAATGAAAGGAACTTGCTGGTGAAGAGTTACAAGATTTATTTTCCTTCACCATATCTCTTTTATGATGGACACAACCATCTTCCATTGGAATATCCGAGGTCTCCATTCCAATTTTGAGCAGCTCCAACTTCTTTGCCAAGATTTAAAGCCAGCTGTAGTAGCTCTTCAAGAAACGCAGATGCACAAAGAAAAGTCCTTTTCTGTTTCAGGTTTTAATGTACTGTCTAAACCAGCCCAACCTACAGCTCTTGGAGTTTCAGGTGGGGTCTCGTTACTCGTCCACAAATCTTTGTTGTTCAGCCCTGTCAACCTCAAGTCTTCTCTTCAAGCTTTAGCAGCTAGAATCTCCTTACATAAAACAGTGACAGTTTGTTCCCTGTATTTACCCCCATCATCATCTGTCAGTCGACAAGAGCTGGTTAGCCTCATAGAAGAACTCCCACGACCTTTCTTGCTTCTAGGGGACTTGAACGGCCACTCTCCTCTTTGGGGCAGTGCAGACTCCTCTCCCCGAGGTCTTCTTCTGGAGGATGTCTTCTCTGAGCTTGACCTGTGTTGTCTGAATGATGGCTCTCTAACATATCTACATTCGTCAAATGGCACTCTGTCTCGCATTGATTTATCAGTATGCGATCCTTCACTGGTCTTAGACTTTGATTGGAATGTTTATGATGATCTACGTGGAAGTGACCATTTTCCAATAGTCTTGAGACATAAATCATCAGAACACATCATCTTACCAGAACGTCTTAACCTTCGAAAAGCTAACTGGGATCTTTTTGCTACGACCATACAAAAAGAATTAGTGGAGGATCAGGTTCTTCAAAATCCTGACCCTGCTGAAACCTTGACGAATATCATCATCAGCTGTGCCAAGAACGTCATTCCGGCTTCTACCACCAAACCTCAGATGCCGAAAACTCCCTGGTTTAATGCTGAGTGCCAACAAATCCACAATCAACGCCAGAAGGCTCAACGTGTCTGTCGCAGGCCATCAATACCTTACGCGAGGGCCCACCAAAATCTCCGTGCCAAATCTCGCTACATTTTCAAAAAGTGTAAACGTCAGTCTTGGAGAGACTTCTGCTCCAAGTTGACTTCAAAGACCTCCAAGAAGAAAGTATGGAAAGTGATCAGGAAAATTAGTGGAAAAAAGACCAATCCTTCTATCCATCACCTGAAACTTGCAGAAGCCCTGATCACAGATAAACAAGCTGTAGCTAATGTGCTGGCCTCAACTATTGAAAAGAACTCTTCCTCCACAAATAAAACACCTGCTTTTCTGAAAAACAAACTCCTGAAAGAAAAATCTCCTTGTAACTTCTCGTTAGACAACACTGAAGCCTACAATCTGCCATTTTCGATCGATGAACTGAAATCAGCTCTGCAAACCTGCAACGATTCTGCTCCTGGCCTGGATGAGATCCACTATCAGCTCTTGAAACATCTCCCAGAAAGCTGTCTCCAGACCATTCTGAAAGTCTTCAACAATATCTGGTCCACAGGGTGTTTTCCACCGTCCTGGCGGAAAGCCCTTATCATACCCATACCCAAACCTGGAAAAGATCTTTCTAACCCATCCAATTACCGTCCCATAGCTTTGACCAGCTGTGTCTGCAAACTGATGGAAAAAATGGTCAACGCTCGACTCATGTGGAAACTTGAAACCGACGGCCTTCTGGCGAAAGAACAGTGTGGTTTCCGCAAACATCGCACTACAGTGGACCATTTGATCCGTCTAGAATCTACACTTCGGAACGCCTTTATTAACAAACAACATGCAGTGGCAATTTTCTTCGACTTGGAGAAGGCCTACGATACCACCTGGAAATCTGGGATTCTTCATGATCTCCATGATCTTGGTTTTCGGGGTCATCTTCCACTTTTCATTCAAAATTTTTTGGCAGAACGACAGTTTCAGGTCCGGGTTGGCACCACTCTCTCTGATGTTCATGAGCAGGAGTTGAGTGTTCCACAAGGAAGCATACTGTCTCCTGCCCTCTTTAGCATCAAGATCAACAACATTGTCAAGTCAGTTCAACAGGGTTCAGACTGCTCATTGTTTGTGGATGATTTTGCTGTCTACGCAACTGGAAGCCTGTACCCGAGTGTCCAGCGCAGGCTCCAGCTTTGTGTGGATAAAATTCATCAGTGGGCGGATGAAAACGGCTTCACTTTTTCTCCTACAAAGACACAGTGCATTCACTTCCATCATTTTCGTCAGTTATTTCCAGATCCTGAAATCAAAATAGGGAAATCTCCCATTCCAGCTGTCAAAGAGGCCAAATTCCTAGGAGTGATTTTTGACCAAAAACTCAACTTTCTCAGCCACATTAAAAACCTCAAAACCTCTTGCCAGAAAGCTCTGAATATTCTGCGGGTCGTAGCACACACTGACTGGGGCGCTGATAAGAAAACTTTGCTGCACCTCTACAGAGCCTTGGTCCGTTCCAAACTGGACTATGGTTGTGCTGTGTACGACTCTGCAAGACCCTCTTATCTAAAACTCTTGGACCCTATCCACCATCAAGGGCTTCGTCTCTGTCTTGGAGCATTCCTCACCACCCCTGTGTACAGCCTGTATGCAGAGGCAGGTGAACCCTCGCTGTCCAACCGCAGGCTGAAGCTATCATTGAATTACTACATCAGACTGTTCTCGGAACCACAGAATCCTGCCTATGTCTGTATCTTTGACCCTCAGTTTTAAAGCAAATTCGAAAACAACCCTAACTGTATTCCGCCGTTTGGTCTTCGTATGCAGCCTCACGTGCGGAATGCAGGTCTAGACCTAGGAGTTGTGTCCGATTTTTCTAAGTTTCCAGATCAGCCTCCATGGACCTTTTTCACACCAGAGACTCGTTTTGATCTTGCAGCTTTTCACAAAGAGTGTACCAGCTCTCTGGCATACAAGGCTTTGTATGCTGACCTCTGTTCAAAATTCCCATCTTATCTGAAAATTTTTACTGACGGTTCAAAGTCTGAGGACGGAGTGGCCTGTGCAGCCTATTGCCCTGGTGCTCCTTCTCAGATACTGTTAAAACATATCCCTCCAGATGCTTCTGTCTATTCTGCTGAACTTACTGCTCAGGTTTTGGCATTGAAGATAATTTCACAATCTGAGAAGAGGGACTTTCTGGTTCTGTCGGATTCGCTGTCAGCTTTGGAGGCCATAGCTGGCCGCAACCTTCAGCATCCAGAACTTTTACATTTCTTTGAACTTTTTAGCAAGTTGAAAGCGGATGGTTACAACATTATTCTGGCTTGGGTTCCTGGTCATGTTGGCATCGGAGGGAATGAAATGGTTGATCGTTTAGCCAAGAATGCCACAAGAGAGAAACTGTCCAACATTTATATCCCTTGCTCAGATCTGAAACCCAAAATTAATGATTATGTGAGAGACCTCTGGCAGGAGGACTGGAACACACAGACGGATAACAAACTCTTTCAGATCTGTCCAAACCTTAATGAGTTCCTCCCATCTACGTCTGGTGGTCGTAAAGAAGAAACAGTTCTGTGCCGGCTGCACACCGGCCGTTCGTATTTTACCCATTCGTACCTTTTAAAGAATGAAGAAGCTCCGTGGTGCATTCCATGTCATGTGCCACTCACAATGAAACATATTCTTTTAGAGTGTTGGGCTTGCACGATGTGAGACACAAACATTTTACAACAGAGTCCATGAAAATCCTGTTCAGGGATGTCCCGCCTGACGTGATCTTTGAGTTTTTGAGAGAGATTAACAATTTTCATCTGATTTAAGATTTTACGGATGAAAGAATTTTAACGAAGTTTCTGGTGCGTTTCTAGAAGATGTCTTTTAAAGAGATGTGTGAAAGTTTTTTTTTTTTTTTTTTTTTTTTTAAATGACTTGTGAGTTGATTTTAACGTGGTGACAGCCCTGATGTGGCCCCTTGCGGTCGGCTGGGCTATAAGCAACATTATCTTATCTTATCTTCAGTGTGATTCGCAATGACTCCATCACAGAGTTAAGTTCTTCAGTGTGGTTCCCAGTGATTCCATCACAGAGTTAAGTTTTTCAGTGTGGTTCCCAATGACTCCCTCACAGAGTTCAGTGTGGTTCCCAGTGACTCCCTCACAGAGTTAAGTTCTTCAGTGTGGTTCCCAATGACTCCTCACAGAGTTAAGTTCTTCAGTGTGATTCCCAGTGACTCCCTCACAGAGTTAAGTTCTTCAGTGTGGTTCCCAATGACTCCCTCACAGAGTTAAGTTCTTCAGTGTGATTCCCAATGACTCCCTCACGAATTAGTTCTTCAGTGTGGTTCCCAATGACTCCCTCACAGAGTTAAGTTCTTCAGTGTGTTCCCAGTGACTCCCTCACAGAGTTAGTCTCAGTGTGGTTCCCAATGACTCCCTCACAGAGTTAGTCTCAGTGTGGTTCCCAATGACTCCACTCACAGAGTTAAGTTCTTCAGTGTGTTCCCAATGACTCCCTCACAGAGTAAGTCTCAGTGTGGTTCCCAATGACTCCCTCACAGAGTTCAGTGTGGTTCCAAGACTCCCTCACAATTCAGTGTGATTCCCAGTGACTCCCTCACAGAGTTAAGTTCTTCAGTGTGGTTCCCATGACTCCATCACAGAGTTAAGTTCTTCAGTGTGGTTCCCAATGACTCCCTCACAGAGTTAAGTTCTTCAGTGTGATTCCCATGACTCCCTCACAGAGTTAAGTTCTTCAGTGTGGTTCCCAATGACTCCCTCACAGAGATTCAGTGTGGTTCCCAATGACTCCCTCACAGAGTTTCAGTGTGATTCCCAATGACTCCCTCACAGAGTTAAGTTCTTCAGTGTGGTTCCCAATGACTCCCTCACAGAGTTCAGTGTGGTTCCATGACTCCCTCACAGAGTTCGTGTGATCCATGACTCCTCACAGAGTTAAGTTCTTCAGTGTGGTTCCCAGTGACTCCTCACAAGTTAAGTTCTTCAGTGTGGTTCCCATGACTCCCTCACAGAGTTCAGTTCTTCAGTGTGGTTCCCAATGACTCCCTCACAGAGTAGTTCTTCGTGTGTTCCAAGACTCTACAGAGTTCAGTTCATTCAGTGTGTTCCCAATGACTCCCTCACAGAGTTAAGTTATTCTTTGTCATGATCCTCACAGAGTTCAGTTCTCAGTGTGGTTCCCAATGACTCCTCACAGAGTTAAGTTCTTCAGTGTGGTTCCCAATGACTCCCTCACAGAGTTAAGTTCTTCAGTGTGGTTCCCAATGACTCCCTCACAGAGTTTCAGTGTGAATTCCCAATGACTCCCTCACAGAGTTAAGTTCTTCAGTGTGATTCCCAATGACCCCTCACAGAGTTTCAGTGTGGTTCCCAGTGACTCCCTCACAGAGTTAAGTTCTTCAGTGTGGTTCCCAGTGACTTCCTCACAGAGTTAATTTCTTCAGTGTGATTCCCAAGTGACTCCATCACAGAGTTCAGTTGTTCAGTGTGGTTCCCAATGACTCCCTCACAGAATTAAGTTCTTCGTGTGGTTCCCAATGACTCCCTCACAGAGTTCAAGTTCTTCAGTGTGATTCCCAATGACGCCCTCACAGAGTTAAGTTCTTCAGTGTGGTTCCCAATGACTCCCAATGATTCCCTCACAGAGTTAAGTTCTTCAGTGTGGTTCCCAATGACTCCCTCACAGAGTTTCAGTGTGTTCCCAATGACTGCCTCACAGAGTTAAGTTCTTCAGTGTGGTTCCCATGACCTCCCTCACAGAGTTAAGTTCTTCAGTGTGGTTCCTAATGACTCCCTCAGCACGGAGTTCTCTCAGTTTCTTCAGTGTGGTTCCCAATGACTCCCTCACAGTTAGTTTCAGTTCCTGTCAGTGTGTGGTTCCCAATGACTCCCTCACAGAGTTAAGTTCTTCAGTGTTGTTTCCAGTGACTCCCTCACAGAGTTCAGTGTGATTCCCAATGACTCCCTCACAGAGTTCAGTGTGATTCCCAATGACTTCCTCACAGAGTTAAGTTCTTCAGTGTGATTCCCAATGACTCCCTTACAGAGTTCAGTTCTTCAGTGTGGTTCCCAATCACTCCCACACAGAGTTCAGTTCTTCAGTGTGATTCCCAATGACTCCCTCACAAAGTTAAGTTCTTCAGTGTGATTCCCAATGACTCCCCACAGAGTTAAGTTCTTCAGTGTGGTTCCCAATGACTCCCACACAGAGTTAAGTTCTTCAGTGTGGTTCCAAATGACTCCCAATGACTCCCTCACAGAGTTAAGTTTTTCAGTGTGGTTCCCAGTGACTCCCTCACCGAGTTTAGTGTGGTTCCCAATGACTCCCTCACAGAGTTCAGTGTGGTTCCCAATGACTCCCTCACAGAGTTCAGTGTCATTCCCAATGACTCCCTCACAGAGTTCAGTTCTTCAGTGTGGTTCCCAATGACTCCCTCACAGAGTTCAGTGTGGTTCCCAGTGACTCCCTCACAGAGTTCAATTCTTCAGTGTGGTTCCCAATGACTCCCTCACATAGTTCAATGTGGTTCCCAATGACTCCCTCACAGAGTTCAGTGTGGTTTCCAGTGACTCCCTCACAGAGTTCAGTTCTTCAGTGTGGTTCCCAATGACTCCCTCACAGAGTTTAGTGTAATCCCCAATGACTCCCTTACAGAGTTCAGTGTTATCCCCAATGACTCCATCACAGAGTTCAGTGTGGTTCCCAATGACTCCCTCACAGAGTTAAGTTCTTCAGTGTGGTTCTGAGTGACTCCCTTACAGAGTTAAGTTCTTCAGTGTACTTCCCAGTGACTCCCTCATAGAGTTCAGTTCTTCAGTGTGTTTCCCAGTGACTCCCTCATAGAGTTCAGTTCTTCAGTGTGGTTCCCAATGACTCCCTCAGAGTTAAGTTCTTCTGTGTGGTTCCCAATGACTCCCTCACAGAGTTCAGTTCTTCAGTGTGGTTCCCAGTGACTCCCTCACAGAGTTCAGTTCTTCAGTGTGGTTCCCAGTGACTCCATCACAGAGTTCAGTTCTTCAGTGTGGTTCCCAATGACTCCCTCACAGAGTTAAGTTCTTCTATGTGGTTCCTAGTGACTCCCTCACAGAGTTCAGTGTGGTTCTCAGTGACTCCCTCACAGAGTTCAGTGTGGTTCCCAATGACTCCCTCACAGAGTTATGTTCTTCAGTGTGGTTCCCAGTGACTCCCTCACAGAGTTGAGTTCTTCTGTGTGGTTCCCAGTGACTCCCTCACAGAGTTCATTGTTGTTTCCAATGACTCCCTCACAGAGTTCAGTGTGGTTCCCAGTGACTCCCTCACAGAGATCAGTGTGGTTCGGAATGACTTCCTCACAGAGTTAAGTTTGTCAGTGTGATTCCCAGTGACTCCCTCACAGAGTTCAGTTCTTCAGTGTGGTTCCCAGTGACTCCCTCACAGAGTTCAGTGTGGTTCCCATTGACTCCCTCACAGAATTCAGTGTGGTTCCCAATGACTTCCTCACAGAGTTAAGTTCTTCAGTATGATTCCCAGTGACTCCCTGACAGAGTTAAGTTCTTCAGTGTGGTTCCCAGTGACTCCATCACAGAGTTAAGTTCTTCATTGTGGTTCCCAGTGACTCCCTCACAGAGTTAAGTTCTTCAGTGTGATTCCCAATGACTCCTCACAGAGTTCAGTGTGGTTCCCAATGACTCCCTCACAGAGTTCAGTTCTTCAGTGTGGTTCCCAGTGACTCCCTCACAGAGTTAAGTTCTTCAGTGTGGTTCCTAGTGACTCCCTCACAGAGTTCAGTGTGGTTCCCAATGACTCCATCACAGAGTTCAGATTTTCAGTGTGGGTCCCAATGACTCCCTCACAGAGTTAAGTTCTTCTGTGTGGTTCCCAATGACTCCCTCACAGAGTTCAGTTCTTCAGTGTGGTTCCCAATGACTCCCTCACAGAGTTCAGTTCTTCAGTGTGGTTCCCAATGACTCCCTCACAGAGTTCAGTGTGGTTCCTAATGACTCCCTCACAGAGTTCAGTTCTTCAGTGTGGTTCCCAGTGACTCCCTCACATAGTTAAGTTCTTCAGTGTGGTACCCAGTGACTCCCTCACAGAGTTCAGTGTGATTCCCAATGACTCCATCACAGAGTTAAGTTCTTCAGTGTGGTTCCCAATGACTTCCTCACAGAGTTCAGTTCTTCAGTGTGGTTCCCAATGACTCCCTCACAGAGTTAAGTTCTTCAGTGTGGTTCCCAATGACTCCCTCAGAGTTCAGTTCTTCAGTGTGGTTCCCAGTGACTCCCTCACAGAGTTCAGTTCTTCAGTGTGATTCCCAATGACTCCCTCACAGAGTTCAGTTCTTCAGTGTGGTTCCCTGTGACTCCCTCACAGAGTTAAGTTCTTCAGTGTGGTTCCCAGTGACTCCCTCACAGAGTTCAGTGTGGTTCCCAGTGACTCCCACACAGAGTTCAGTGTGATTCCCAATGACTCCCACACAGAGTTAAGTTCTTCAGTGTGATTCCCAATGACTCCCTCACAGAGTTCAGTTCTTCAGTGTGGTTCCCTCACAGTGTTAAGGAATACGAGTAAGAATATGTAAATAGTAATGTTTATGTATACACTGCATGGTGACAGCCCTGAAAAGGCCCTGTTTGGTCGGCTGGACGGTAACAATGGTAAAGCCAAACTGAAGTGTCTGGTTGGTGTAACATGCTGAGCAGATGTAACAGATCAGTCCATTTGTGCCTGTATCCCTGCTTTAATGTAGAATGCCCCCCCCCCCCCCCCCCCCCCCGGTATTCACATGTTGCGCAATGATGCCATCCATGTCAACATGTGAAGGTTCATTACAATGTAAACACATATGCATGTGGTGATGCTCCAGCCGCAGCTAATGGAATGCCGTGGCCAGAATGGCTGAGTTAAAAAATGGCCAATTAAACAGAAAGCCTTTGCCAATGACATTGTTTAGTGATATTTACCTTCGAGCTGATTCACGTTGAATAGGCATGAGGGTAGAGACATTGTTTAGTGGTATTTACCTTCCAGCTGATTCACTTTGAATATGCATGAGGGAAGAGATGAAATGACATTTTTATAAAGATCCGAAAGCACTGTCCATCCCCCCCCCCCTCCTGCCCCCAAACCTAGTAAATATCCCAGTGTCGATGGATGCTAACCTCTTCACATTACGAGATGTTCTCTACATGCCCTCCCACTCCCTTCCATTGTGAACTGGCAGCTTCCTCACAAACTCCAGCCCCTCCTCCTTCCACCTACCCATGTTCTCATCCTCTGTTTTTTTTTTTTTTTTTTAATGTAAAAAGGAAATTGGTTGTATGCTAATAGTTGTGCATAAAATTTTCGTCTGGTCACTGTTTAGACACTGAACAGAAATGTTGTGGAACTGTTTTCGTGACTGTTATGATGGAAAGTGTGAGTGTGACTGTTATGGTGGAAAGTGTGAGTGTGACTTGTGGTGAAAAGTGTGAGTGTGACTGTTGTGATGAAAAGTGTCAGTGTGACTGTTGTGATGGAAAGTGTGAGTGTGACCGTTGTGATGGAAAGTGTCAGTGTGACTGTTGTGATGGAAAGTGTGAGTGTGACTGTTGTGATGGAAAGTGTCAGTGTGACTGTTGTGATGAAAAGTGTCAGTGTGACTGTTGTGATGGAAAGTGTGAGTGTGACCGTTGTGATGGAAAGTGTGAGTGTGACTGTTATGGTGGAAAGTGTGAGTGTGACTTTTGTGATGGAAAGTGTGAGTGTGACTGTTGTGATGGAAAGTGTGAGTGTGACTGTTATGGTGGAAAGTGTGAGTGTGACTTTCGTGATGGAAAGTGTGAGTGTGACCGTTGTGATGGAAAGTGTGAGTGTGACCGTTATGGTGGAAAGTGTGAGTGTGACTGTTATGGTGGAAAGTGTGAGTGTGACTGTTGTGATGAAAAGTGTGAGTGTGACCGTTGTGATGGAAAGTGTGAGTGTGACCGTTGTGATGGAAAGTGTGAGTGTGACCGTTGTGATGGAAAGCGTGAGTGTGAATGTGCCAGTGGCAAAGAGTGGGAAAGAAAGTCAGTAAAAAATTTCAGGCAGGATTGAGGAATATGAAACTGAAATGATATGAAAAGAAAGACAATTCTGGCTGAGAGTTAGAATAAAAAAAAAGCTTTGTTTGTGCTAGACATCTTACTGTAGAAAGGTTCCTGAACATTTTTTTTGGGCTACATGGACGGATGGCCAACAGGTTTTAAACTTTATATTGGAAGGGCGAATTGTTTGAAAGTGTTGAGATGACAAAAAAAAAGTTATGTGAAAGCAAGTCTTTTTTGTAGACTGGAATCTTGACTGGTTAGGAAGAATAAACCCCGTCAAAGGAAGATGTCGGGAATAACACAGTCTTAAAATTTGCACTGCTAAAAACATGTGGACGTAAAGAGTTCAAGTTGCCTTGAACAGTAGGCAAAAGCACTGCAAAGTTCAGTTGAAGAACCTTCTGATCAAACTGTGTGTGGGAGCTGCTAGCTGCCAACACAGTTGAAGAGGAAGACGTGAATTGAGTAGTGGAGGCCAAAACTGTTGTTTTAATGATCTTTAGAGATATGTTTCATTGGAGGGGAAAAAGCATGCTTTTTTTTTTTTCCATCAGCTATTTAGATTGCAGCACACTCTGATAAGCCTTTGAATGAGCATCTTTCTTTTTCTGTTCTGCTGGCATGCTGGTCTCCTTCTTCCCCCCCCCCCCCCCCCCCCCCCTCTCTCTCTCTCTCTCTCTTCCTTCCTTCCCTGCTCACGTGCTGGGGCTAACAGGCAGTCCCTTTTGAATACCTGTTTTTTTTTTTCTTCTGAAAAGTATGTTAAGGATGGTTGATAAAGGAAGTGAAAATTTCAAACTCATCACAGCTCTCATCTCTCCCTCTCTCTCTCTCTCTCTCTCTCTCTCTCTCTCTCTCTGTCTCTCTCTCCTCTCTCTCTCTCTCTCTCTCTCTCTCTCTCTCTCTCTCTCTCTCTCTGTGAGAGATGTCTGTTTCTTGTCTCTGAGTGTGTACAGACTGTGTGTGTGTGTGTTGTGTGTGTGTGTGTGTGTGTGTGTGTGTGTGTGTGTGTGTTTGTGTGTGTGTTTGCGTGCATGGATGCATGAGTGCGTGCATGCATGCATGAGTGCATTCGTGCGTGTGTGCATGAGTACGTGCATGAGTGCGTGTGTGTGTGTGTGTGCTTGCTCATGTGTTGTGTTCTGTGTGTGTGTGTGTGTGTGTGTGTGTGTGTGTGTGTTTGTGTGTGTGTGTGTTTCTCTTTTGGTGTGAGTCTAGCCTTTCTTCTGCCAAGGTAAACAGCCTGTCCCATTTCAGGCGTACAGCTCTGAATCCAAACAAGTTCTGTTTACAAAGCACAGCGCATTGATTAGCAGCAAATCTCAACAGCAGGATGTGCTAGTGCAATTTAAAACTCTCATCTTTTTTTTCTTAAAGATGCGATAAAAATGTCAGAAGGGATCTTTTATGGGGCTGGTGACAGTGCCAGCTCTGTGCACACTGGAACTGTGCAGCTTATTGTCTGGCAAAAAAAGAAAAAAGTTTTTGATGGGTTGTATGAATGTTCTCTTCCTTCTGTCAGTCTTTTTGTCTCTATCTGTCTGTCGATGTGTCTGTCTGTCTCACTCTCTGCGTCTCTGCCTCTGTCTGTCTGACTCTTTCTCATTCTGTGATCTCTTCTACTGGTATAGGGTGACCTAGTTTTATATAAAAAAAGATGATTTCGAATTCAATTAACCATTTGACTGCCTACTTACGCATCACATACAGAACAATTTTTGTTCTTTATAGTATGTATCTGGGAGCGTTCCATTTCGCTTCTGGCAGGTAGCTTTTTGGTTTATGTCAGTTAAACGTGACCAGTCTCTGAGCAGTGGGAATCTGTTGGTGGTTTGAGTCCCTCTACCCCCCCTCCCCCCCACCACCTCCGTTTGTCAGTCATGGTAAAAAGCGTTGTCTTTGAGCCAGTAGCTGGCTGATTGCAGCTCTGTTGTCTCATGCATACCCACAGTGGCTGTTTCCAACGGTTTTTGCAGTGGAGCGGTGACTGTCGACAGTTGACTGACATGTATATTCAGTGGACTGTTACATGGAATGGGCATATGTGGAGAAGGTATGTAGTGTGGTCACCCATATTGGATGGGGTATGGTGGGAGTGGGGGTGGGGGCTTGGTACAAGCATTTTGTTTGTGAAGTGGCCACGTGGAGGGCAGAGTAATGGAAGCGCATCGTTTTCATCTCGGCTCTGTCTACACAACATGTGGATTTGCCCACATTTCGTTGTCTCTGTCTACACAACGTGTGAATTTGCCCGCTTTTCGTTGTCTCTGTCTACACAACATGTGGATTTGCCCGCTGTTCGTTGTCTCTGTCTACACAACGTGTGAATTTGCCCGCTTTTCGTTGTCTCTGTCTACACATGTGGATTTGCCCGCTTTTCGTTGTCTCTTCTACACAACATGTGGATTTGCCCGCTTTTCGTTGTCTCTGTCTACACAACGTGTGAATTTGCCCGCTTTTCGTTGTCTCTGTCTACACAACATGTGGATTTGCCCGCTTTTCGTTGTCTCTGTCTACACAACATGTGGATTTGCCCACATTTCGTTGTCTCTGTCTACACAACATGTGGATTTGCCTGCTTTTCGTTGTCTCTGTCTACACATGTGGATTTGCCCACTTTTCGTTGTCTCTGTCTACACAACATGTGAATTTGCCCGCTTTTTGTTGTCTCTGTCAACACAACATGTGAACTGGATCGTTTTTCGTCCTCTCTGTCAACAAAACGTGTGAACAAGCTCGTTTTTCGTTATCTCTGAGGTGTTTTCACAGCAGAGGGATTGAATAGAAATTCAGCTTGTGGTCTGGCATTTAAGAATATTAAATGGCAGTAATTCCCTAGCAGTAAAGAAGGTAACATGCGTTTTAAAATGTGACTCATGCATTTATTTCTTGAACACATGATGTAGTTGCTCTTAAAGTAGGACGTTGGTGTACAGTCAGATCCAAAGGAGCTGAGGGGGGTTGCAATCTGCAGAGATGAAAAATATCAGTTGGGGGAAGCCTAGCTGTGTCCACCTGGGATTGAACCCACACCTGTAGGATCAGGAAAACACTCCTTTTTATTTTTGCTGTCTGATCATCTGTGCCACTCCAGTAGCACGCCCTCTACTCTGCATACTCTGACTTCCTTGTGGCACCCAGTAGCACGCCTCTACGCTGCTTACTGTGACTTCCTTGTGCCACTCCAGTAGCACGCCCTCTATGCTGCTTACTGTGACTTCCTTGTGCCACTCCAGTAGCACGCCCTCTACGCTGCTTACTGTGACTTCCTTGTGCCGCTCCAGTAGCACGCCCTCTACGCTGCTTACTGTGACTTCCTTGTGCCGCTCCAGTAGCACGCCCTCTACGCTGCTTACTGTGACTTCCTTGTGCCGCTCCAGTAGCACGCCTTACGCTCTTACGTGACTTCCTTGTGCCGCTCCAGTAGCACGCCCTCTACGCTGCTTACTGTGACTTCCTTGTGCCGCTCCAGTAGCACGCCCTCTACGCTGCTTACTGTGACTTCCTTGTGCCGCTCCAGTAGCACGCCCTCTACGCTGCTTACTGTGACTTCCTTGTGCCGCTCCAGTAGCACGCCCTCTACGCTGCTTACTGTGACTTCCTTGCCGCCATGCCGCCTCTACGTGCTTACTGTGATCCTTGCGTCAATCGCCCTCTACGCTGCTTACTGTGACTTCCTTGTGCCGCTCCAGTAGTACGCCCTCTAAGCTGCTTACTGTGTCTTCCTTGTGCCACTCCAGTAGTACGCCCTCTACGCTGCTTACTGTGACTTCCTTGTGCCACTCCAGTAGTACGCCCTCTACACTGCTTACGCTGACTTCCTTGCACAGTCGCAATCTAGTTTGTTCCATACTGAAAGAGATCAACATTTTTGAACTGATCTAAGTTTTTGTGGAAGAAATATTCATAACGAAATTCCCGATGTGCATTTAGAAGGTTGTGTGAATGATTTTTTTAAAATGACTTGTGAGTTGACATTAACGCAGAGACAGCCCTGATATGGCCTTTTGCTGTCGGCTGGGCTATCAGCAACATTCTCTGTCTGTCTGTCTGTCTGTCTGTCTGTCTGTCTGTCTGTCTGTCTGTCTGTCTGTCTGTCTCTCTCTCTCTCTCTCTCTCTCTCTCCTCTCTCTCTCTCTCTCTCTCTCTCTTGTGCCATTGCACTCCAGGTGCTGACAATCCACAGCAAGAGTCGATGTCAAGTTGTCATGATGAGGCAGCCACCAGATGAACATTAAAGTGCCACCGAGTGATATAGATCTGTGGTATTCAGTGGTGCCTGTTCTGGTCCAAAGTATCCAGGACGCCACCTTCTAAGCCCCTTACTGATGATGACAATTGCTCAGTCGCAGAGCCGTGGTGAAAAAGTACCCCCCTCCTGAGGGAGCCACCAAGGTCATGCAGTGATGGTCTTGTGGAACTCGCCGATATCGGTGACTTTGACATGAACCCACCAAGGGCATAGTTGTGGTTAAGAAGTCAAGGCTGCGGTCACCATTTGTCTTATGGTTCGACTGTTTTCATAAGCGACTCATTTACTTGCAAAAAGAACTAGATTCAGTTTTGCATGTAAATTTTGTCAGCACACAGCATGCAGATTCCATCAGCAGCGAAAGGGTTAAGTGGATGAAACTCAACAATAATGTGGTTCCAGCCTTCCGAGTTAAGCCCAAGGCAAATTCAGCCCAGGGTAGGAGCTGGTCATGGGCTGAAAAAAAAATCCCACAGACATAAATGGCTGTGACAGAAGTGACACACACAACCTCCCAACTGTGAATGGGTGATGCTGACCGTTTCACCACAGCAGCTGGTAAGAAAACACCGCTGTGTTCGCCAGACCTTTCAGTGCTCCCCCTTCCTCCCACCCTCGACCACCACCACCCTACCTCCACCCTCCCCATCCCCCTCAACACAGCTCCTCCATTCCAATCCTTCTTTCCCCTGGAAGAGAGATGGAAAAGAGAACCTTGGCTGGCAGGGGAGTAGGGAGGAGGGGTGGTGGTGGTGGTGGTGGTGGTGGTTGGGGAACCAGGAAAAGAATTGATCTTTAATGCGGGTTCCCTGGGCCTGCCGCTTTGATTTCTCCTTTGATGGCTTGCAGGAAAGAGGTCCATGATGTCGCTGCTCCTAGCTCGGTGCTGGGGCTTCGGTGGTGTTGGGGATTTGGATCCATTCCCATTGTGCCATTACCTGGGCCGAGACTGAAGTCAGCCAATGTCGTTGTCAGTGCAAGATGGAAAGTCGTGAATGGACAAGAGTTTCTTTGAAGCGGTCGTGATGGGCGGCCTCCTTTGGAGCGCCCAGGTCGATCTGGTGCGATAAGATTGGACAGACAGGGAGACGGGCTAAGAAACGGATACAAACAGCACGAAGGTCTCGCCATGTGTGATTTTTGTTTTTAACCTCATGATGTTGTAAATGACGTCTGTTAGTTGGTTTTTGTTTGCTGGGCAAGATGTTGGAAAAATACTAGCCACAGTAGTTAATGTCACGGACTTGGAGGGTGGGAGACTGTGGGTTCGACTCCCCAGTAGATGCATTTATTTGGACTTTTTGGACTTTGTAGCCTTGGGCAGCTCCTACTCAGGGTTGACAGTGGTATGAGTTCACATGGAAAGACTGGAACGGCACAGTTGAGTTCCATTAACCTGATGGATGTGTCTCTGAGTATGGCCTAAAGTTCCTAACCAGTGTTGCAGATGTCTTTATCTCTTTAGTCTGGTCGATGTCAGGATATGATTTAAAATTAACTGTAGAGGACAGTCATATATTGTGGTCTGTGACCAGAACATGACTCTATGGGATCATCTTCATCGTCCTCAACCACATTAATCAGCATAAAACGGTTTATGTCTACCCCGCATCCAATCCCATTGTGAGTTCATTGTCAGAGGTGCTGGGATCGGTGAATTCTTGGAAACTGTTAAAAATCAGACATTGCGGCACTCTCCAGAGGGAGACAGTCAGTCTTACCACGATCCAGTCGCCTTGCTAAAACAGTCCTCCAGCAAACATTTGAGGCCGGGAGATGGAGGGGAAGACAGATCAGATGATGGACCGACAACATTTCAGAACGAGCCAGGAAATCATTTGCTGCTGAAGACCAACTGAACAGGGACCTGGTGAACTGGTCGTCATTGCGGCCCAATGACTTCCCACAGAGTTAAGGAAAACGATTAAGAATACGTAAGTCGTTGAGTATAGTTAATATTTAGGACAGGACTCCTTATCCCTGCGTGGTGACAGCCCTGAAAAGGCCCTGTGTGGTCGGCTGGACTGTAACCATGGTAAAGCCAAACTGAAGTGTCTGGTGGGTGTAGCATGCTGAGCAGTGCTAGCAGCAGATACAACAGATCAGTCCATTTGTGCCTCTGTATCCCTGCTTTTATGTGGAATGTCTTTGAGGTAGACATGCTGTTCAGTTGTGTCATCCATGTCAAGATGTGAAGGGCCATGAAAATGTGAATGCATGTGCATGTGGTGATGCTCCAGTCACAGCAAATGGAGTGTCGTTGCCATAATGGCGAAGTTAAACAAATGGTGTTAAACAGAAAGCCTTTGCCAATACATAGTTAAGTGATATGTAGCTTCGAGCAGACTCACTTTGAATATACCTGAAGGAAGAGATCCGAATTCACTGTCCTTCATCCCCCTCCCCCAAACCCAGTAAACATCACGGTGTGGGTGGGTGCTAACCTCTTTGCGTTGCGAGATGTTCTCACTTCTCTACATGCTGTCCAACTCCCTCAGCCCCCCACCTCCCACTTCCTTCCATTGTGAACTGGTAGCTTCCTCACAGAGTCCATCCCTTCCCGAATTAAGAAAAATGTAAACAAGAAAATTGTTACATGCTAATAGTTGTGCATACAATTTTCGTTCTGGTCACTGTTTACACTCTGATCAGGAATGTTGTTGAACTGTTATCGTGACTGTTATGATGGAAAGTGCAAGTTTGAATGTGATAGAGGCTGAGAGGAGGAAACAGTCGGTAACAAAATTCAGGCAGGATTGAGGAATATGAATCTGAAACATTATTTAACAGAAAAAAAATTCTGGTTGAGAGAGAGAAAAAAAATCTTTAAAGAAATCTTTGTTCGTACTAGACATCAGACTGTGAAAGGGTTCCTGAATTTTTTTTTCCCTACATGGATGGATGTCAAGCAGGTTTTAAACTTTGTATTGGAAGGGCGAATTGTAGGAAAGTGTTGAGATTCCAAAACTAGTTAGTTGAAAGCAAGTCTTTATGTTCACTGGAATCTTGATTGGTTGGGAAAAGTAAACCCCATCAAAGGAAATGGTGGGAATAACACACTTTTAACATTTGCACTGCTGAAAAGATGTGTGCATAAAGAGTTCAAGCTGCCCTGAACTATAGGCAAAAGCACTGCAAAGTTCAGTTGAAGAACTTTCTGATCAAACTGTGTGTGTGGGAGCTGCCAGCTGCCAACGCAGTTGAAGAGGAAGACATGAATGGAGAAAGGGAGACAAAAACTGTTATTTTAATGATCTTTAGAGATAAGTTTCGTTGGGGCGGAAAAATGATGCTTTTTTATGAGCTGTTAATGATTGCCGCACACTGTGATAAGTCTTTGGATGAGCATCTTTCTTTTTCTGTTTTCCTGGCATGTTGGTCCCCTCACCCTTTCCCCTCCCTCTTTTCCTTACCTCCCTCCTTTCCTTGCGCACCCACCACTGGGTTTGAAGAGGCAGTCCCTTTTGAATACCTGTTCTGAAACGTATGGTAAATGTGGTTGATAAGGGAGGTGAACATTTCAAATTCACCACAACTCTCTCTCACTCTCTCTCTCTCTCTCTCTCTCTCTCTCTCTCTCTCTCTCTCTCTCTCTCTCTCTCTCTCTCTCTCGTTTTCTTTTTAAAGAAATAGGCTGTTTCATCTCTCTGAATGTGTACAGACTGACTGTCTGTCTGTCTGTCTGTCTGTCTGTCTGTCTGTCTGTCTGTCTGTCTCTCTCACTGTGGTGTGTGTGTGTGTGTGTGTGTGTGTGTGTGTTGTGTGTGTGTTTCTCTTTTGGTGTGAGTCTAGCCTTTCTTCTGCCAAGGTAAACAGCCTGTCCCATTTCAGGCGTACAGCTCTGAATCCAAACAAGTTCTGTTTACAAAGCACAGCGCATTGATTAGCAGCAGATCTCAACAGCAGGATGTGGTAGTGCAATTTAAAACTCGTTTTTTTCTTCTTTTTTTTTTTCTTAATAAAGATTGGATAAAAATGTCAGAAGGGATCTTTTATGGGGCTGGTGACAGTGCCAGCTCTGTGCCGACTGGAACTGGGCAGCTTATTGTCTGGCAAAGAATTGTTTTTGATGGCTTGCATGAATGTTCTCTTTCTTCTCCCCCATCTTCTCTGTGTGTCTCTGTGTCTCTGACTCTGTCTGACTGTCTGTCTGTCTGTCTGTCTGAATGCCTGTCTCACTCTCTGTGTCTCTGTCTCTGTGGGTCTGTCTGTCTCTCATTCTGTGATCCGTACAACCAGTACAGGATGACCTACTTTTGTGTAAAGGATGGTTTGGAATTTAACCCTTCGACTGCCAGCATATGCACCAAGTACATCACAATTATTGTTCTTTTGAGTATGTATCTGGGAGTGTTCCACGTCACTTCTGTCGGCTAGATGATCTGTTTACGTCAGTTATACATGACCAACCACTGAGCAGTGGAGATCTGTTGGCGGCTGAGTCCCTCTACCCTCCCCCTCCCCCCACCCCACCTCCGTTTGTCAGTCATGGTAAACAGTGTTGTCTTTGAGCCAGTGGTTGGCTGATTGCAGCTCTCTTTTGTCTCATGCCTACCCACAGTGGTTGTTTCCAATGGTTTTTGCAATGGAGCGGTGACTGTCAACAGCTGACTGACATGTATATTCAGTGGACTGTTACATGGAATGGGCATATGTGGAGAAGGTATGTAGTGTGGTCACCCATATTGGATGGGGTATGGTGGGAGTGGGGTGGGGGCTTAGTGCAAGCATTTTGTTTGTGAAGTGGCCACATGGAGGGCAGAGTAATGGAAGCACATCGGTGTTCATCTCGGCTCTGTCTACACAACATGTGGATTTGCCCGCTTTTCGTTGTCTCTGTCTACACAACATGTGGATTTGCCCGCTTTTCGTTGTCTCTGTCTACACAACATGTGAACTGGATCGTTTTTCGCTCTCTCTGTCAACAAAACGTGTGAACAAGCTCGTTGTTCGTTATCTCTTAGGTGTTTTCACAGCAGAGGGATTGAATAGAAATTCAGCTTGTGGTCTGGCATTTAAGAATATTAAATGGCAGTAATTCCCAAGCAGTTAAGGAGGTAACATGCGTTTTAAAAATAAATGACTCATGCATTTATTTCTTGAACACATGATGTAGTTGCTCTTAAAGTAGGACGTTGGTGTACAGTCAGATCCAAAGGAGCTGAGGGGGGTTGCAATCTGCAGAGATGAAAAATATCAGTTGGGGGAAGCTTAGCTGTGTCCACCTGGGATTGAACCCACACCTGTAGGATCAGGAAAACACTCCTTTTTATTTTTGCTGTCTGATCATCTGTGCCACTCCAGTAGCACGCCCTCTACTCTGCGTACTCTGACTTCCTTGTGGCACTCCAGTAGCACGCCCTCTACGCTGCTTACTGTGACTTCCTTGTGCCGCTCCCGTAGCACGCCCTTTACGCTGCTTAGATCTGTGACTTCCTTGTGCCACTCCAGCAGCACGCCCTCTATGCTGCTTACTGTGACTTCCTTGTGCCGCTCCAGTAGCACGCCCTCTATGCTGCTTACTGTGACTTCCTTGCATAGTCACAAACTAGTTTGTTCCATACTGAAAGAGTTAAGTGGATGAAACTCAACGATAATGTGGTTCCAGCCTTCAGAGTTAAGCCCAAGGCAAATTCAGCCCAGGGTAGGAGCTGGCCATGGGCTGAAAAAAAAATCCCACAGACATAAATGGCTGTGACAGAAGTCACACCCCCCTCCCAGCTGTGAATGTGTGACACTGACCGCTGAACCGCTACAGCTGGTGAGAGAACACTGCTGTATTCGCCAGACCTTCCAATGCTCCTCCTTCCTCCCACCCTCGACCACCACCACCCTACCCCCACCCTCCCCATCCCCCTCATCACAGCTCCCTCCATTCCTTCTTTCCCCTGGAAGAGGTGGAAAAGAGAACCTTGGCTGGCAGGGGAGTAGGGAGGAGGGTGGTGGGTGGTGTGTGGTGGTGGTGGTTGGGGAACCAGGAAAAGAATTGATCTTTAATGCGGGTTCCCTGGGCCTGCCGCTTTGATTTCTCCTTTGATGGCTTGCAGGAAAGAGGTCCATGATGTCGCTGTTCCTAGCTCGGTGCTGGGGCTTCGGTGGTGGGTGTCGGGGATTTGGATCCATTCCCATTGTGCCATTACCTAGGTCGAGACTGAAGTCAGCCAATGTCGTTGGCAGTGCAAGATGGAAAGTCGTGAATGGACAAGAGTTTCTTTGAAGCGGTCTTGATGGGCGGCCTCCTTTGGAGCGCCCAGGTCGATCTGGTGCGATAAGATTGGACAGACAGGGAGATGGGCTAAGAAACGGATACAAACAGCACGAAGGTCTCGCCATGTGTAATTTTTGTTTTTAACCTCATTATGTTGTAAATGACGTCTGTTACTGTGTTAGTTGGTTTTTGTTTGCCGGGCAAGATGTTGCAGAAATACTAGCCACAGTGGTTAGCGTCATGGACTTGCAGGCTAGGAGACTGTGGTTTTGACTCCCGAGTAGAGAGGCATTTATTTGGAGTTTTTGGAATTTCTGGTTTTGGCCAGCTCCTGCTCAAGGTTGACTGTTCTCAGAGTTAGACATGTCGGAAAATGTAACATGTTTGACAGAGGTAGTAGCACAATATGCTAATGCCAGCATTGGCATGCACACGGACATACAGACAAAACATATATACTGCCATTTTTTTTCTCTTTTATACACACGCACACACAAACACGCACACACACACACACACACACACACACACACACACACACACACACAAACACGCACAACACACACACACACACACACACACACACACACACACACACACACACACACACACACACACACACGCACACATGCATACACACATACACACAGAGATGCAGAGTGAGCGCCTCCATGCTCATGGGAGATGGGTCCTCAGACTGATGTCCACTTAGCTTGTATGGCTCTTTAGTACAAATTTGCTCCCAGACTGAATAAAGTCAAACTCCTGAACACCCCAGGCTTTTGATGGAAAGCACTTAGTAACCAGACAGAAGGGGAGATTGGCATCAGGGGGAAGCACTCAGCTCCCAGATGAGCTCTTGTCGAAGTGATCAATAATCCAGTGATGTCAGCCCCCCCCCCCCCTCTACCCTGCCTCCCCTCCCCCATTGCTTTTGTTTTATGTCCACAGTGTCGGCACGCTTCCCTTGATGTGGAATCATTGTAGGTTGTTCGTGCAGGTAGCTGTACATATCTCTTAATTTAATATGGTATGGTGTTGGCGCAGGTACCTGTAGACATCTCTTGTGAGGGATGATTTCAGAGGTGTTTGTGTGGGTATTTGTAGACGTCTCTTGATATGTGATGATTTGATGGTGTTGGTGCAGGTACCTTTAGACATCTCTTGTGAGGGATGATAATTTCAAAGGTGTTTGTGTGGGTATTTGTAGACGTCTCTTGATATTATGTGTTGATTTTTTATGGTGTTGGCGCAGATACCTGTCAACAAAGGTGTTTGTATCATTTGTCAACATCACTTGGTGTGGGTATGATGTAAGATCGTGTGGGTATTAGCAGACATCACTTGGTGTGGGATGATTTCAAGGTGTTTGTGTGGGTATTTGTAGACATCTCTTGGTGTGAGATAATTTCAAAGTGTTAGTATGGGTATTTTTAGACGTCTCTTGGTGTGGGTATGATTTCAGGTTGTGTGGGTATTTGTAGACATCTCTTGATGTGCGATGATTTTAGATTGTGTGGGATTTTGTAGACATCTCTTGGTGTGGGTATGATTTCAGGTTGTGTGGGTATTCAGGTTGTGTGGGTATTTGTAGTCATCTCTTGATGTACAATGATTTCAGATTGTGTGGGTATTTGTAGACATCTCTTGGTGTGTGATGATTTCAGATTGTGTGGGTATTTGTGGACATCTCTTGGTGTGAGGTGATTTCAGGTTGTGTAGGTATTTGTAGACATCTCTTGGTGTGGGGTGATTTCAGGTTGTGTGGGTATTGGTAGACATCTCATGGTGTGGGGTGATGTCAGGTTGTCTGGGTATTTGTAGACATCTCTTGGTGTGGGGTCATTTGGATTCATTTGTGTGGATACTTGTAAACATCTCTGGAAGTGGAAGGGATGATTTCAGGCTGTTTATGTGGGTACTTGTAAACATCTCTCGCTATGGGATGGTTTCAGGTTCAGGTTGTTTGTGTGGGTAACTTGTAAACATCTCTTGGTGTGGGATGATTCCAGGTTGTTCAGATCACCGTAAACATCTTTTAGTGTGGAATGATTTCTCAAGTTGTTCAGGTTACTGTAAACATCTCTTGGTTTGGGATGATTTCAGGTTGTTTATGTGGGTAACCTGTAAACATCTCTTGGTGTGGGATGATTTCAGGTTGTTCAGGTTACTGTAAACGTCTCTTGGTGTGGATGATTCCAGGTTTTTCAGG
The DNA here is from genome assembly GCA_033310375.1 of Conus canariensis. Lineage (NCBI taxonomy): Eukaryota > Metazoa > Mollusca > Gastropoda > Neogastropoda > Conidae > Conus > Conus canariensis. The sequence continues at coordinate 81,885,058 of CM065724.1, forward strand.
TTACTGTAAACATCTCTTGGTGTGGGACGATTCCAGGTTGTTTAGGTTACTGTAAACATTTCTTGGTTTGGGATGATTTCTGGTTGTTCAGATTACTGTAAACATATCTTGATGTGGATGATTCCTAGTTGTTCCAGTTACTGTAAACATCTCTTGGTGTGGGATGATTTCAGGTTATTTATGCGGGGCCTGTAGACATCTCTGTGGAGTGGGATTTTACATTTTAGAATGAGGAGAAACTAGAACTCACCCGGCAGATGAAGGCAGGACAGGATCTGTGTGTGTGTGTGTGATGTTGGCTTTAATTGTTTGTATGGGTACCTTCTTCACAGTGTACCTTCAGGACTGTTGTTACGGTCCAAGCCCCCCCCCCCTCCCCCATTCCCTCCCTTAGAAAAATTATATTGTACTTGCTAAAGAGCAGTTAATGATTCTGTAAAGTGCTCTTCCAGAAAACAACTCGTTGTGTTACACACACATGCTCCCTCATCCACCCACCCTCTGAGCAACATTACCAAACCTTACCTTACCCATCCTCGTCCCCAGCCTGCCCCCTCCCCCCCCCCCCCCCTCCATTTCTGTAGCTTATACACTGAGAGTCCCTCATACACAACCACTGTTCAGTGCATGCTCACATGCTGCTCACATCCATGTGACAACGAGATGTAATTAACAGTGGGCTATTAGGCTTTTCTGGAAGGAGATTTGCTTGTTTTTTTTTCCCCTTCCGACATATAAATAAAGTCCGGTAGAGAGGACAGATTCAGCAAATGAGCAGGAAGAGAGTTCTGGATGGTGATGATAGTGAAGTTGAAGTTTCTTCAAGCACTCTGTTTCCAGTGGGTTATGGAGACTTTGTTTTTCGCACAGGTCTTCTCTAGTGTATACTTTTCGGGGTGTTCGCATGCAGGCGTTCTCCCCCTCTGTTGCTTACAGTTCGGTGCTGTTTGTGGCGTGGAGGCGTTTTCAGTTTCAGTTTCCGCTCTCAGCTGTATACGTTTGGGGTGTTTGTGTGAGGATGTTTGGTTTTCTGTCTATATAACATACAATTTGAGACTGTTTATGTGGAGGTCTTTGTTTTTTCCCCCCCACTTTCTCTGTGGTATACAGAGATGTGGAAACTGTGCGGGAACATGTTGATGCGCTGTAAAAACAAACAAACAAAACCAAATGAAACAAAAACATGCTTCTTTTGTGTACAAGGATTGACAGTGACGGCATTAGAATGTGAAAGGATCGTAGTTTGTTCCCCCAGTGCTTATCCTTGGCTGGTTTTGGTAAGCTTTGTTTTGGCAGGCCAGATTAGAAAAATCTAAACAAATTTTGAAAAGTGTTTAAAATCAACTCCGTCGAGCAACATAAGCGCTTCGCAAGACAAAACACGACACGTTTCGACCTCTTGGGTCTTCCTCAGGCAGGATAAACAATACTCATGTCAACGAAACTGAAGAATGACCAATCACTTATCTTTGTCAAATTCGGCGGAAGATGGGCGTTGATTCAATAGATTGCTCGTTCTTCATTTTCGTTGTCCTGAGTGTTGTTTATCTTGCCTGAAGAAGACATAAGAGGTCGAAAGGCTTCGTGTTTTGTGATTCGTTTGTCCATGTTGCTGGGCGGAGTTGACTTTAAACACTTTTAAAGATTTATTTAGAGTTCCGCCTACAGTTGCCTCACTTTTCATCTTTCTTTCTTTCTTCTGCGTACGCAGGCTGATACTCCTGTGGACACTGCCTGTATAGACAGGCAGTGGAGTTTTGTGTGTATGACCGTTTTTATCCCGTCATTAAGGCAGCCATACTCCATCTTCGGGGAGGGTGCATGCTATGTGTAACGTGTCATCCATACCAACGGCCAAACTGGCCTTCTCTTCCGAAAGTTGGTGATGGGATTTTACGTGTGTACAAAATGTTGTGCGTGCGTTCACACACGGAACCTCGGTTTATAGTCTCATTCGAAGGACTGTAAGGGGAATGGAGTCAGAACCAATGTTAACTCCGAGGGAAATATCCCCCTGTACCGAAATTCGAACCCGCAACCCCAGGATCACGAGTCCGGCGCTCAACCAACTGAGCTATTCCCCCCCCCCCCCCCCCCCCCCCCCCCCCCGCCCAGTACTTTGCATATACCTTAGAAAAATCTTAATTTTGTGTGTATACGAAGCCGCACGCCACAATTAGGACGTTGCACTAAAACACTACATAATCCATGTAAGCGTTTTGAGGCCTATCATACGTTTGAGCCGGCATTTAATGTTAAACTGATAATTGATCAAAAGAAGAACTCCCCACCAATTATTTCCCTTGTTTTGGAAGATTTTCACCGATGAAATCACAAACAGTCTTCAAACACATGACCTTCACCTTAGTTGACATCACATCTCAGGCCTTTGCACTCACCCGTGACCCCTATCTTTGCGCCAGCTGGAAACCCCCAAATAGTCCCATTCCTTTGATTTTTATCTGTCTGCTTGGAACCACCAGGCAAGGCCCTGGCGCATTAATTTTTGAAGTGCAGCCGGTCCTGTGTGAGGAACATGACCCTCCATGCCAGTCATTTTATTTCTGCCCAGACCCCTGTCACATCCCTGTGTCTGCCTGTGGAAGTGTAGTAATGCGTCTTCCACCTTCTCTCTATAACTTACCAGCTGTTTGTATGAAAGTGTTTTCCAAGTTTCCTATTGTATTCAGATAGCGACTCTCTCTCTCTCTCTCTCTCTCTCTCTCTCTCTCTCTCTCTCTCTCTCTCTCTCTCTCTCTGTTTGCTGTTTGTATGGAAGTGTTTTCTAGGTTTTCTATTGTATACAGTTAGGGACTCTCTCTCTCTCTCCCTCTGTGGGTGTGTGTGTGTGTGTGTGTGTGTGTGTGTGTGTGTGTGTGTGTGTGTGTGTGTGTGTGTTTAACGGGTATCTTTTGTTTTTTCCTTCTGTGTCATATACATTTAGGCTGTTTTGCACAGAGATGTTCTTAACTTTATGATGTAGTTGGGGCTGTTGGTATGGAGGCATTTTCTAGCTTCTGAATTATGTACATTTTGGCTACTTGTTTGGTGTTTTTCTTTCCGTCTGTATGTAAGTGTATTTTATATTTTGGGCTGTTTGTATGGAGGTGTTTTCCCACCAGTATTGCATACATTTTGGGCTGTTTGTATGGAGATTTTTGTCACCTTCTGCATTGTATACATTTTGGGCTTTTTGTATGGAGCTGTTTTTCACATTCTGTCTTGTATACATTTTGGGCTGTTTGTATGGGGATGGTTTTCACCTTTTGCATATTGTATACATTTTGGGCTGTTTGTATGGGGATGTTTTTCACCTTCTCAGTTATACTATGTAGGGTTCTTTGTATGGAGGGTTTTGCTTTGCCTTCGTACTGTAGGTGATATGTATCTATAGATATTTCTTGTCTTCTATACATTTTGGATTTTTATATGGAGATTTTTTGTGCCGTCTGTATTTTACATATTCGGGGCTGTTTGTATGAAAATGTGTTTTCATCTTCTTCATTGTTTACAGTTTGGACTGTTTGTATCTCAATTGCGTACAGTTTTAGTTGTTTTAAGGAGGTGGTTTTCATTGCTGTTTCATACCATTTTGGAAGTTCGTATGGGGGTGTATTTCATGTCCATTGCTGACAGTTTTAGTTGTATGTATGGAGACATTTTTCACACCTGTTCCATTCAAATTTCGGTTGTTTGTATGGAGGTGTTTTCCCACTCCGAAAGAGGCCAGCGAAGGATAAAAAAGGGAACTGGGAAAAAGTGATGGAAAGAAATAAGCTAACAAAAATAAGTAACGACTAATCAAACTAACAAAACACACTGGTGCCATGGTTTGAGGATCTAGAAGAAAGAAAGGGAAGTTACCCGAAGACATAACAAAGGAACGGCACAAGAAAGGGTTACAGTTAGTTTGACAAAAACAAAAAACAAACAAAAAAAAAGTTAAGTTTCTTAATAGTATAATTGCAGGGGTAGTTGAAACAGATAATAAATGTTGAAATACTGAGCCACCTAACGAACGTCACACACACCTAGGACGTAGGAGCCTCCTCAGCCTGCTGGTCTGTTTTTCGGGCAGGACAGAGAAAATAACTGTTGTGTTCATTTGTTCATTTATTGACATCTTCTTCATAAAGCAGGGTCTGTTTTTTTTAGGAGGTATTGTGTATTCAGCTTCCTTAAAAAAAAAAAGGTAAACATTTCGGGCTGTTTGCATGGAGATCGTTTCTACTGTAAGATTCTTTGCAGTGAATATAAATGAAATTGGTGGCATCACATTTATGCTTGTTTAAGAAAGTTATCTCCTGGAATATCATGGAAGAAATAAGAGGAGATAACAGTCCATCAGACTACACTAACTTAATTAAAAGAAGGAAAGGGGGTTGTGGTGGGTGGGTTGGGGAAGGGTGGAAATAGAGGGAGGAAGCTATGTTTCAGTTTCAGTTTCATCAAGGAGGCGTCACTGCGTGTGGACTAGTCCATATACGCAACACCACATCCGCTAAATTTTGAGACCACACTACGCATGATTTTAAGCTGATGGATAAACGAATTAACAACTAAGATGAGAGAATTGAAGAAGAGGGTCTCGTGGCTACGACTCAGCAGATGTCTGACCTATGCATTAGCCCAATGCGCTGGTCAGACCTTGAGTGACTACCTACCATGTTTGTTTGTTTTTGTTTTTTTCATGAGGAAGCTATGAAACAAATGAACAGATTGGTAGGTAAGTAGAAAGGTAGGCTGGCAAAATGGTAGGTTAGATTATAGATATTTATTTTCAAATTTTAGGTTTAGAAAGAAAAGGGATTAGTTACCGCCACAGATACAGGTACAGACAAACAGATAACAGGACAAAACACAATGCATGTTGGCCTTTTGGGTCTTCTTCAGGCAAAAACGAAGAAATGAAAACGAAGAACGAGAAACCACTTACCTTCTCGTATTCAGCGCAGAATGGCTTGTGGATGAAAACCATCCAAAAGGTTTTCATCCAACAGCCATTTTGCGCCGAATATGAGAAGAAAGGTGCTTTCTCGTTCTTCGTTTCCACTGTCCTGATTGTTGTTGGTTTTTGCCTGAAGAAGACCCAAGAGGTCGAAATGCATTGTGTTTTGTCCTGTAATCTGTTTGTCTGTATCTGTGGCAGTAACTAACCCCTTTTCTTTCTAAAGTTTGCGTCATTTTGCGCCCACAGTCACTTCGTTTTGAAACCAGATTATAGGTGTTTATTTATAGGAGGTTGAGAGAGGTGGCGTGGAGAAGGAAGGGTAAAAAGACTGAGGGGGGAATGAAGAGAAAGAGAGATAGAGAGGGAGGGGGAGAGAGAGAGAGAGAGAGAGAGAGAGAGAGAGAGAGAGAGAGAGAGAGAGAGAGAGAGGCCTCTTGCTATTGGACATCAGACTGCAGAACTGGAGAATCCAATTTTCTTGTTTCACTTTTATCTTGGGATAAAGGCAGAACTGGGTGGTGAGGGAGAGGTGGGGGTGGAATGGAGAGCGAAGGGGGTAGAGACATTGATAGATTCCAGGAGGGGTCGTTTTTTTTTTTTCTTTTTTAAAGAACACTTCGAGTGTGTCTGAAGTTTTTTTTTTTACTTTTTTTTTTTTTTTTTTTTTTTTTTTTTTTTTACTTTCTTTTTATTTTTGGTTTTGAAGCACCGACAAAAACGAGGAGAGAAAAGGCGGGAAGATTTGTGGGGTTGTTTACCAAGTATTTCTCTGTGTGTGTCTTTTCATTTTGTTGTTTCTTAATGGCAGAACTCAGTGATTCCAGCCAGTTGAGGTGTGAAATGTATTCTGGAGGACCAAGAAATGAAGCGAGCAGAGAGAGAGAAGAGGAAGAAAAGGTTTACAAAGATTTCACAACCAGCCCGAGAGTGCTTGGTCTTCTTTTATCATTGAGTAGAGAAGAAAAGAAAGAGCTGGATTAAAAAAAAAAATAAGAGAGAGAGAGAGAGAGAGAGAGAGAGAGAGAGAGAGAGAGAGAGAGAGAGAGAAGCTGAGGAGAAATCATGGACAAACGTTGAAAAACCCTGTGGGTCTGAAGGGATCAGCTCTTCTTTCATCTTGGGAAGAGAGGCAGAGCATTCAGAAGTGGAGGGTCACCTCATATGCCACAAGGCCCTCTTGGAAGTATCCGATTGCCTCTCAGATTCAGAGGAGGGGAAGTTTTATCGACGGGGATGAAGGCGTGTTTGCTTGGGTTTTTTTTTTTTTTTTTCTCTTTCCTTTTATGTGGATTTCCTTTTGAGTGATCAAACATCATTGCTGTTGCGTGCAGAGTGTGTGCTTAAGATGGAAAAAAAAAATCTTAAAATTTTTTGTTGTTGTTGCTGATTTGTCTTTCTGTGAGCTTGTGATGGCTTGCCTCTGTGCCGTGCATTTTGGCTCAACCACACCAAATATAGCCTTGCTGCTGCTGCTGTGGCAGCTGGCAGGCCACAGAAAAGGTTCAGTGACCAGTTGTTATGAGGCATCCCTCCAGAGGAGACTGTGCAGTGCTGATGACACATTGTTGGTGGTGGAGACTGTGCAGTGCTGATGACACATTGTTGGTGGTAGTTACTTCTGCCTGCTGATGACACATTGTTGGTGGTGGAGACTGTGCATTGCTGATGACACATTGTTGGTGGTGGAGACTGTGCAGTGCTGATGACACAGTGTTGGTGGTGGAGACTGTGCATTGCTGATGACACAGTGTTGGATGTGGAGACTGTGCATTGCTGATGACACATTGTTGGTGGTGGAGACTGTGCATTGCTATGACACAGTGTTGGGTGGAGACTGTGCATTGCTGATGACACATTGTTGGTGGTGGAGACTGTGCATTGCTGATGACACAGTTGTGGTGTGGAGACTGTGCATTGCTGATGACACATGTTGGTGGTGGAGACTGTGCATGCTGATGACACAGTGTTGTGGTGGAGACTGTGCATTGCTGATGACACAGTGTTTGGTGGTGGAGACTGTGCATTGCTGATGACACATTGTTGGTGGTGGAGAGCTGTGCAGTGCTGATGACACAGTGTTGGTGGTGGAGACTGTGCATTGCTGATGACACAGTGTTGGTGGTGGAGACTGTGCATGCTGATGACACATGTGTGTGAGCTGTAGCAGTTGGTGTGGAGACTGGAGTGCTGAACTTTGTGTGGACGTGCATTGCGATGACCATTTGTGGAGATGCATGAGCCTGTGAGACTGCTGTGATACACATGTTGGTGGGACTTCATGCTGAGACACATGTGGTGGGACTGTGATGCTGATACACATGTTGGTGAGACTGTGCAGTGCGAGACACATGTTGGTGGTAATGCTGCTATGACACAGTTGTGTGGAGACGTCAGTGCTGGACACAGTTGTGTGAGCGGCATGCTGAGACACAGTTGGGGTGAGACTGTCATGCTGATGACACAGTGTTGGTGGAGACGTGCTGCGATGACACATTGGTGGTGGAGACTTCATTGCTGATGACATTGTTGGTGGTGAGACTGTGCTGCTGATGACACAGTGTTGGTGGTGGAGACTGTGCATTGCTGATGACACATGTTGGTGGTGGAGACTGTGCATTGTGATGACATGTTGGTGGTGGAGACTGTGCATGCTGATGACACAGTGTTGGTGTGAGACTTGCATGCTGATGACACATTGTTGGTGGTGGAGACTGTGCAGTGCTGATGACACATGTTGGTGGTGAGACTGTGCTGCTGATGACACAGTGTTGGTGGTGGAGACTGTGCATGCTGATGACACAGTGTTGGTGGGAGACTGTGCAGTGCTGATGACACAGTTTGGTGGTGGAGACTGTGCATTGCTGATGACACAGTGTTGGTGGTGGAGACTGTGCATTGCTGATGACACATGTTGGTGGTGGAACGTGCATTGCTGATGACACATGTGGTGGTGGAACTGTGATTGCTGATGACACATGTTGGTGGTGGAGACTGTGCATGCTGATGACACATTGTTGGTGGTGGAGACTGTGCATGCTGATGACACATTGTTGGTGGTGAGTACTCTGCTGCTGATGACACATGTGGTGTGGAGACTGTGCATTGCTGATGACACATTGTTGTGGTGGAGACTGTGCATTGCTGATGACACATGTTGGTGGTGGAGACTGTGCAGTGCTGATGACACATTTGGTGGTGGAGACTGTGCATTGCTGATGACACATTGTTGGTGGTGGAGACTGTGCATTGCTGATGACACATGTGTTGGTGGTGGAACTGTGCATTGCTGATGACACATGTTGGTGTGGAGACTGTGCATTGCTGATGACACAGTGTTGGTGGTAGACTTCAGTGCTGATGACACATTGTGTTGGGATGTGAGTGGATGACATGTGTGGTGAGACCATGTGTGAACTGTGGTGGTGGAGACGTGAGTGGATGACACATGTTGGTGGAGGCACTGATGACAATGTGTGGTACTTCGCTGTGATGACAATGTTGGGTGGAGACGTGCATGCTGATGACAATGTTGTGGTGGAGACTGTGCATTGCTGATGACACATGTTGTGGGAGACTGTGCTGCGATGACACATTGTTGGGAGACTGTGCTGTGAACACATTGTTGGTGGTGGAGACTGTGCATTGCTGTGAACAGTGTTGGTGGTGGAGACTGTGCATGCTGAGACACATGTTGGTGGTAGACTGTGCATGCTGAGACACAGTGTTGGGGAGACTTGCTGCTGATGACACATTGTTGGTGGTGACTTGCTGCTGAGACACATTGTTGTGGTGAGAGGCATGCTGATGACACATGTTGGTGGTGGAGACGTGCATGCTAGACACAGTTTGGTGTGGAGACTGGCATGCTGATGACACATGTTGGTGGACTTTGCCTTGTGATGACATGTTGTGTGAATTGTGGTGAGACTGTGACACGTGTGGGTGGTGAATGTCTAGCGATGACACATGTGTGGTATGTGGCTTGTGGACGACATGTTGGTGGAAGTATGTGTGGGAACGTGCAATGTGTGACATGTGGTGGTGTGACTAAATGTGTGAGGTGGAGCATGTTGCGATGCCTGATGACACATGTTGGGGTGGAGGCAGTTGCGATGACACAGTGTTGGTGGAGTTACTTCTGCCTGCTGATGACACATGTTGGTGGTGGAGACTGTGCAGTGCTGATGACACAGTGTTGGTGGTGGAGACTGTGCAGTGCTGATGACACAGTGTTGGTGGTGGAGACTGTGCATTGCTGATGACACAGTGTTGGTGGTGGTAGACTGTGCATGCTGATGACACATGTTGGTGGTGGAGACTGTGCAGTGCTGATGACACATTGGTTGGTGGTGGAGACTGTGCATTGCTGATGACACATGTTGGTGGTGGAGACTGTGCATTGCTGATGACACATGTTGGTGGTGGAGACTGTGCATGCTGATGACACATGTTGGTGGTGGAGACTGTGCATTGCTGATGACACAGTGTTGGTGGTGGAGACTGTGCAGTGCTGATGACACATGTTGGTGGTGGAGACTGTGCAGTGCTGATGACACAGTGTTGGTGGTGAGACTGTGCATTGCTGATGACACATTGTTGGTGTGGAGACTGTGCATGCTGATGACACATTGTTGGTGGTGGAGACTGTGCAGTGCTGATGACACAGTGTTGGTGGTGGAGACTGTGCAGTGCTGATGACACAGTGTTGTGGTGGAGACTGTGCATTGCTGATGACACAGTGTTGGTGGTGGAGACTGTGCATGCTGATGACACAGTGTTGGTGGTGGAGACTGTGCAGTGCTGATGACACAGTGTTGGTGGTGGAGACTGTGCAGTGCTGATGACACAGTGTTGGTGGTGGAGACTGTGCATGCTGATGACACATGTTGGTGGTGGAGAACTGTGCATTGCTGATGACACAGTGTTGGTGGTGGAGACTGTGCATTGCTGATGACACAGTGTTGGTGGTGGAGACTGTGCAGTGCTGATGACACAGTGTTGGTGGTGGAGACTGTGCAGTGCTGATGACACAGTGTTGGTGGTGGAGACTGTGCAGTTGCTGATGACACAGTGTTGGTGGTGGAGACTGTGCAGTGCTGATGACACAGTGTTGGTGGTGGAGACTGTGCATTGCTGATGACACATTGTTGGTGGTGGAGACTGTGCAGTGCTGATGACACAGTGTTGGTGGTAGTTACTTCTGCCTGCTGATGACACATTGTTGGTGGTGGAGACTGTGCAGTGCTGATGACACAGTGTTGGTGGTGGAGACTGTGCAGTGCTGATGACACATTGTTGGTGGTGGAGACTGTGCAGTGCTGATGACACATTGTTGGTGGTAGTTACTTCTGCCTGCTGATGACACATTGTTGGTGGTGGAGACTGTGCATTGCTGATGACACATTGTTGGTGGTGGAGACTGTGCATTGCTGATGACACATTGTTGGTGGTGGAGACTGTGCAGTGCTGATGACACATTGTTGGTGGTGGAGACTGTGCATTGCTGATGACACATTGTTGGTGGTGGAGACTGTGCAGTGCTGATGACACATTGTTGGTGGTGGAGACTGTGCAGTGCTGATGACACATTGTTGGTGGTGGAGACTGTGCATTGCTGATGACACATGTTGGTGGTGGAGACTGTGCAGTGCTGATGACACATTGTTGGTGGTGGAGACTGTGCAGTGCTGATGACACAGTGTTGGTGGTGGAGACTGTGCAGTGCTGATGACACAGTGTTGGTGGTGGAGACTGTGCATTGCTGATGACACATTGTTGGTGGTGGAGACTGTGCATTGCTGATGACACATTGTTGGTGGTGGAGACTGTGCAGTGCAAATGACACAGTGTTGGTGGTGGAGACTGTGCAGTGCTGATGACACATTGTTGGTGGTGGAGACTGTGCAGTGCTGATGACACAGTGTTGGTGGTGGAGACTGTGCATTGCTGATGACACAGTGTTGGTGGTGGAGACTGTGCATGCTGATGACACAGTGTTGGTGGTGGAGACTGTGCATTGCTGATGACACAGTGTTGGTGGTGGAGACTGTGCATTGCTGATGACACAGTGTTGGTGGTAGTTACTTCTGCCTGCTCGTTTACCCTGAAAAGACTCTGCGTGGCTGGCTGGAGTATAACAATAAAGAATGAAAACTAAGCCTGGCCGACTTGGATGAAAGATAAGTGATTGCTCGTTCATTTTGGTTGTCCTGAGTGTTGTGTATCTTGCCTTAAGAAGACCTAGGAGGTCGAAACGCATCATGTGTGTTTTGGCTTGTGATTCGTTTGTATGTACGTTTTTCGGTGGAGCCGTAAAACACTTTTTAAACTTTGTTTAGATTTTCGCCTGTAGTCGCCTCACTTTGCTACTAAGCCGGGTCTGTACCAATATGTGCATAATGCGACCTACTGAGTGACCCCTCTACTGATGACAGGAATTGCATACCCACAGAGCCAGTGTGATTCAGAGGGCCTTTCCTGAGGCCACCATCACACCCATTTTACACTAACCAACGGAGGGAGCCCACACCTGGACTCACCACAGGTATAGACATAGGAAGGAAATGGAAACAGGTCTCTGCTGGAGCAGGGCACATCATTGGGTACATTTTTATGCGGTGATAATGAAAATCGTGCCAAGGAGCTGCTGCATTTTGGTGTGCGATCATAAAATACAGTTGTACTGTACGCTTCCTTTGTAAGATACATTGGTGTCAGCCAGGCCTTGGAGATACAGTTGTACTGTACGCTTTCTTTGTAAGATACATTGGTGTCAGCCAGGCCTTGGAGATACAGTTGTACTGTACGCTTCCTTTGTAAGATACATTGGTGTCAGCCAGGCCTTGGAGATACAGTTGTACTGTACGCTTTCTTTGTAAGATACATTGGTGTCAGCCAGGCCTTGGAGATACAGTTGTACTGTACGCTTTCTTTGTAAGATACATTGGTGTCAGCCAGGCCTTGGAGATACAGTTGTACTGTACGCTTTCTTTGTAAGATACATTGGTGTCAGCCAGGCCTTGGAGATACAGACACCAGAAGTGGTAGTAAGGAAATGATGACAACACTCTTAGGTCTATTGACCTGTAGCTCATAGACTGCGCTCTTTTCCTGTTTGGCTTACCAACTACCGATATTTTTGTCCCACCTATTTAGGACTCGGTCTACCTTCCGTAGGTGTTTTTTTTTTTGGTTTTGAAAGAGTAGTGTTATAAGACATGGCATTTCAGCAGTGTAGCTTTAGCTCCTACAGCAAGTTTCATTGCCTCCGGAATGAAACATAAGCTTAAAGATAATTTTTTTTCTCTCTCCCACCCTCTACCCCTCCTGTGGATTGGATATGACTGAATCAACATTAAGTGATAGAGCACAAGTGCACACATGATGACTGCAGACAGTGTTATGATCCAGGCCTTGCTAAATGAGCAATGGCCACCAGAGGTTAGTTATGAAGATGACCAAAGCGGACTTGAACTTGGACGACGGTGGATTTGTGACCCAGTTCTGATGAGTCGGTGTGGACGTGCTTGGTCATGGCAGTTTTGGGCGAGTGACCACATTGGTCAATCAAAAACATCCGCAACACACGAGCAGACATGAATGCAGATCAAACTGTATTCGCTACTTGATTTTGTTTGAAAAATTACTGGTGAAATTTGGTCTTGCAATTTTCCGTTTTGTTCTTTGTTTTTTTATTGTCTCGCACTCTACGTACTTAGTCTGGTAGTTTAAAGAACTGTTTATTTACAATAACCAGGCAGTTATAAGATATGTGGATGAAACTCTTCCCACTCTTTCCATTGGAGCCTATAGCACTCTCAGCAGTGTTGGCAAAGAACTGGCTGAGGCCACAGATATACATCTCTTATGATAAAACTGGAGCACAGTCTTTCAACATGCAAACCATGACTTCATCATACGCTACGTCAGTTGATGTGTGTTTAGGGGCAAAACAAAATGTCTGCCTTTTTTCAGAGTGTCCTATTCGAAGTTTTGCGTCGACTTGGTTTTAACTGCTGTGAAGACGCATGTACATATTTGTACATAGAGATGTGTGTTTGTCTCTAAAACCTTAAATTTCATAGCAATACAATGTATGCTTTTTTGTTCTGTTTTATTCTATGTTGTATATGCATGTTACAGGCATATTTACTTACATACACATGCTCAGTAGACACATGCGCTTATGCAAGACACACACGTGCATGCATGCATGCGCACGTGCACGCGCGCGCGCGCGCGCGCGACACACACACACACACACACACACACACACACACACACACACACACACACAACACACACACACAGAGGTTATTCGTGTGCAGCTGTGTGTGGAATGACATTTTCCTATAAGCGGGCAACTTCTGAATTGTCATGAGTCAGAATGAATACAACTGACTGATAACAGAAATGTTGTCTCTGCCTTTAATTGTTAAATCTTTTCATTTTGTGTTCATAATCGGATTTGTTTTTATTTAATTCATTGGGTTTCACAGAAGGGGTTTAAAGCAGAACAGTGAAAAAGGAGCAGGAAGAATTGGTCATACAGATCTTGCGTTGTCAAAGCCAAGCTGTGGAAATTCTTCCGTTTTGATCTTCCCGGAAATGTGACCGAGGGAGCCAGTTTTGCTCTGTCGGAACAAAATGGATGTGACTCTGATATGACTGGCTACAGTATCAGGTCATCTGAAACCATGTTTCTCTGTGATGTCTGTTGTCTCAAAACGTGCTGAAGAAGCTGTTTGTTTGCTATGCAGAAAAGCGAAACTGCAGTTGTTTGTAAATTCTGTCTCGCTATGCAGAAAAGCGAAACTGCAGTTGTTTGTAAATTCTGTCACATCCTCATGCTCTTGGAATGGATTCGTGATTCAGAATTGCTTGGTTAACAATTTTGGTTATGACGTCATTTTCGTGGATTTAATCGTGGACCATATTGACATTTGTGTAGAGGTGAATTGAAGAAACATCAACACAGCAGGAATATCAGAAACAACAATGAAAATGACAACCGTCTTAAAACAACAGAAACAAAAATAGCTTTCAGAATAACGACAATAACGACAGCATAAACAACAACAATCACTACAATAACAGCAATAGCTACCACCTTCACCGCAAGTTGAGCAACAGTCACACTATAGTAACAACAAAGATTACAAAATGGGCGCCCGAGAGTTCAATTCTGTGAACCTTGTGAATTACTTAAGACTTTTGAATCAGTTGCTGCCACTGAGAAGGCTTGCTTCAAGAACAGAATGAGAATATTTTCGACCAACCAGCCTTGCATGTACAGAGGATCGGACAGACCTGTGTGTATGTGTGTGCAGATCCACAAATGGGTGAATGCTGAATCCATGCTGGAGAAATGCTTTGTGGGCAGACTGGAGACCGAGTCACCAGCCTCTACAAAAGGTGAGTGACTTGTACAACACGAAGGTAGCAGAACACATTTAATAAAAAAATTGTTGGTAAGTCCGCCAAACAACAGGGACAATCAAATTACAAGACAAAACACGATGCGTTTCGACCCCTTAGGTCTTCTTCAGGAAAGATAAACACCATTCAGGACAATGAAAACGAAGAAGATGGGCCCATCTTGCGCCGAATTTGAGAAGTGATCGCTTGTTCCTCGTTTTCATTGTCCTGAATGTTGCTGATCTTGCCTGAAGAAGACCTGAGAGGTCGAAACGCGTCGTGTTTTGTCTTGTCATTTGTTTGTCCCTGTTGTTTGGCGGACTTACTAATAATTCTTTCAAGAAATTTGTTCCAATTTCCGCCTGCAATCACCTCACTTTGAAACTAGCAGAACAAGTAAAATACCAACTTGGTGCCAGCAGAAAAGGTCTGGTTAGCGGAAACCTTGCGTTCTGCATGGACTGCAGCTAATGATGATGTTATAAAATGGTGGGAACGATTAACAGGTAACATGATATCTGCAGAAGCTTGTTTCTTTAGATGTTTCCGTGTTGTGTTTCGTGTGCTTGATTCACTGTTTGAGATCCATCTCAGGGCCAGCTGTATTATTCGTTACCTCAAACTTGGGAGTAAATAATACCTCCAATAAGAATTTCCGAGGATAGGCATACGACTGAACATTTTAAAAGCAGAGGGGGGTGGGGGTGGAAATGGGGGTGGTGTAGGGGCGCTTTGATCAGACAAGAATACTGTTGATGAAACTAAACATATGTTAAATGGGGAGGAGGGAGTAAGAGGTGACTCAGACCATGCAAAATGTTCTTCTCATCGTGACGTCGTGGAAGTTTTCATCTTCAGATGAGGTGGAAACTCACAAAGGGAGCGTACTCTCATTGCCATAGGCCAAATAGTTTTCATCGAGTGAGTGTTTGTGTTCGTAAATGACTCAGTGACTGATAGTTTTCTAGTTTCTTGCAAAAAAGAAAAATCTGTGAGTCTGATAGAGTTAATGAAATATTGGTCAAACGGCATACCCCCGCAGCCGATTTTAGGTATGCGATAATACCATTGTAAAGTATGTTCATACCCATTCCAACAATTCTCTCTCTCTCTCTCTCTCTCTCTCTCTCTCTCTCTCTCTCTCTCTCCTCTGCTCACTCTTGCTCACTCTCTCTCTGTTTGAATTTTCAAAAGGTACTATTCCCCCATTTTCTAGTCATCTACAACACTGATAAGAATATAGGTTTCTGGATTCTGGATTCGACATTAGAAAAGTAGTTAAAGACTCAGAATCAAAAACTTACTTGGAGAACAGAGATCAGGGCTTTGAACTGCCCCCCCCCCCCCTCCCCAATCTACAATCAGATCCTGACAACCGTTCACCCCACACAACAGTTGCCCCACCAGGCCTCGCTGCCACAACAGCAACAGTGAGCTGATGAAGACAGGGCGACCCTGTGGAAATATTCTCCAAGTAGGTTTTTGATTCTGAGTCTTCAACTGCTTCTCTAATAATGATACAACGCTGATGGTTGGACAGAATACATGAAACAATGTATGTGCTTTTCATTTGCTGTAGCTCACATTCTAGGAGCTGAAGCTTTAGGTGGGGAAAAGAATGGGTTATAATGGAAGGAAAAAAGAAAATAAGGAACAGTTGAGGACAGAGGAGAAGGGGAGGGGGGGGGGGTGGGGGGGGGGGGGTGGATGGAGGGAGGGGAAGGCCTTCCAAACAGTTTCTTGTCAACAGGAGTTTCTGAAACAGGTTCCCGTTTTTTTTTTAATAAAGAAAAACAAACGAGAACAACGAACATTTATCTGCACATCAAAACACTGTGAAGTTTGAGGAAGAAAACCCCTGTAAAAACAAAGAATCGCATTGCTAAAATATACAACCAGCTGTCACACCAAGTCAAATCACCGCAGAGCTACGGGCCACCATAAACATCCTGTTTGTAGGCTGATACACAGGAACAGGAAGCAAAGGATGGGAAGAAGGGGAAACGGGAAAAACACGGCCTATGCCACCTCTGTGATTAGCCTTTTCTTTCACGCAAAAATCAGTTTTGCTAGTATCAGATTACTCTTATCTTCTGCCTCTGTCCATCTCTGTTCTCCTGGAGGCAAAAATCGAAACTTGCCACTCTTTGATTACTCTTTTCCTGGAGGCGTAGTGAGTGCCATTCATGTCTGATTTTGTACTTCTGGATGCAAAAGCAGTGCTGTCACTGTCTGGGACGAAATCAAGGTCTGCCTCTGTGCAGTGTCGATTCTCAAAGAGGCAAAATCAGTCCATTCTGCTCTCTGATTTCACTTCTACAGGAGGCGAAAACAGTACATGTCTCTGTCTGATTTCTGTCCCTCAGGAGGCATAATTAATACCTGTCAGTGAACTCTGTTGTTCAGAAGGCAAAGTCAGTACCTGTTGCTGTCTTATTTCTGATTTCTGTTGTGTAGGAGGCAAAATCAGTACCTACTGCTATCTGATTTCTCTCTCTCTCTCTCTCCTCTCTCTCTCTCTCTCTCTCTCTCTCTCTCTCTCTGTGTGTTTTTGAAGAAGTTTAATAATCTCTGCCACTGTCTGATAGCTCTTCATCAGATTTCTGTTTTTATGGAGGCAGAGTCCTCCAAACATAGTTAGATAACTCTTCTTCTGGAGTCAAAACCAGTACTGCCATTTTTGGATTACTCTTCTTCCGGAGGCAGAACCAGTTCTGCCATTGTTGGATTCCTCTTCTTCAAAAGGCAGAACCAGACATGCCATTGTTGGATTCCTCTTCTTCTAAAGGCAGAACCAGACATGCCATTGTTGAATTCCTCATCTTCTAAAGGCAGAACCAGACATGCCATTGTTGGGTTCCTCTTCTTCAAAAGGCAGAACCAGTTCTGCCGTTGTTGGATTACTCTTCTTCTAAAGGCAGAACCAGTTCTGCCGTTGTTGGATTACTCTTCTTCTAAAGGCAGAACCAGACATGCCATTGTTGGGTTCCTCTTCTTCAAAAGGCAGAACCAGTTCTGCCGTTGTTGGATTCCTCTTCTTCTAAAGGCAGAACCAGACATGCCATTGTTGGATTCCTCATCTTCAGAGGTGAAACCAGTTCTGCCAACGTTGGATTACTCTTCTAAGGCAAAAACCAATACTGTTGGATTACCTCTTCTTCAGGCAGAACCAATTACTGCCATTGTTGGATTACTCTTCTTCTCAGGCAGAACAAACTGCCATTGTTGGATTACTCTTCTTCTGGAGGTGAATACCAGTACTGCCATTGTTGGATTACTCTTGTGAAGACAAAACCATGTTGCATTATCTATACTCTTTCTGGAAGCAAAACTACGTGCCGTTTTTATTACTTTTATCTGGAGCAAAAGTGTATGCCATTATCTGATTACTCTTTACCTGGAGGCAAAATTAGTATGGCATCATCTTATACTCTTTACCTGGAGGCAAAATCAGTTGGCATCATCTTATACTCTTTACTGGAGCAAAATTAGTATGGCTATCTTACTACTTTTACCTGGAGGCAAAATTGTATGCATCATCTTATACTCTTACCTGGAGGCAAAATTAGTATGGCATCATCTTACTACTCTTTACCTGGAGGCAAAATTAGTATGGCATCATCTTACTACTCTTTACCTGGAGGCAAAATTAGTATGGCATCATCTTCCTACTCTTTACCTGGAGGCAAAACCAACGTGCCATTATTGCAGTACTCTTTTCCTAGCGGTGAAGCCACTACTGCCATTGTCTGATTATTTGTCTTCTGAAGGCAAACCCAGTACTACTGCCGTTGGAATGGTCTTCTCATGGATGGAAGATCAGAACTGCCAGGGCGATTGTCGTTGGAATAGTCTTCTCATGAATGGAAGGTCAGAACTGCCAGGGCGATTGTCGTTGGAATGGTCTTCTCATGGTTGGAAGATCAGAACTGCCCGGGTGACTGTCGTTGGAATAGTCATGAATAGAAGATCAGAACTGCCAGGGTGATTGTTGTTGGAATGGTCTTCTCATGGATGGAAGATCAGAACTGCCCGGGTGACTGTTGTTGGTATAGTCTTCTCATGAATGGAAGATCAGAACTGCCCAGGCGACTGTCGTTGAATAGTCTTCTCATGGATGGAAGATCAGAACTGCCAGGGTGACTGTCGTTGAATAGTCTTCTCATTGATGGAAGATCAGAGCTGCCAGGGCGACTGTCGTTGAATAGTCTTCTCATTGATGGAAGATCAGAACTGCCTAGGCGACTGTCGTTGAATAGTCTTCTCATTGATGGAAGATCAGAACTGCCAGGGTGACTGTCGTTGAATAGTCTTCTCATTGATGGAAGATCAGAACTGCCAGGGCGACTGTCGTTGGAATGGTCTTCTCATGGATGGAAGATCAGAACTGCCAGGGTGACTGTCGTTGAATAGTCTTCTCATGAATGGAAGATCAGAACTGCCAGGGCGACTGTCGTTGAATAGTCTTCTCATGAATGGAAGATCAGAACTGCCAGGGTGACTGTCGTTGGAATAGTCTTCTCATGAATGGAAGATCAGAACTGCCAGGGCGACTGTCGTTGGAATAGTCTTCTCATGAATGGAAGGCAAGAACTGCCTAGGCGACTGTCGTTGAATAGTCTTCTCATTGATGGAAGATCAGAACTGCCAGGGCGACTGTCGTTGAATAGTCTTCTCATTGATGGAAGATCAGAACTGCTAGGGTGACTGTCGTTGAATAGTCTTCTCATTGATGGAAGATCAGAACTGCTAGGGTGACTGTCGTTGGAATAGTCTTCTCATGAATGGAAGATCAGAACTGTCCGGGCGACTGTCATTGGAATAGTCTTCTCATGAATGGAAGACCAGAACTGCCTAGGCGACTGTCGTTGAATAGTCTTCTCATTGATGGAAGAGCAGAACTGCCAGGGCGACTGTCGTTGGAATGGTCTTCTCATTGATGGAAGAGCAGAGCTGCCACTATGTGATCAGTCTTCTCATGGATGGATAATTAGCACTTATGGTGATTTCTGCTCTTCAGGTGGAGGCAAAAAATGCAAACATTGCTGTTTATTCCGATTTTCTTTTCTGCCTGCGGCAAAACCAGCACTTCCATTATCTGATTTATGTTGTTAACGAGGCAAAGAAAAAAAATTCAATACCCGGTGTTGTGTGATTATTCTCTTGGAGGCAGAACTGGTACTGCCATTGTCAAATGATTCTTCTCCAGAAGAAGAAGAAATCATAATCAGCCAGTGTTGGATGACTTCTGCTGAAGGCAAAAAAATCTATACTGCCACTGCTCCTGGAACCTTACTCTGCAATCTATACTGCCACTGCTCCTGCAACCTTACTCTGCAATCTATACTGCCACTGCTCCTGGAACCTTACTCTGCAGTCTATACTGCCACTGCTCCTGGAACCTTACTCTGCAATCTATACTGCCACTGCTCCTGCAGCCTTACTCTGCAATCTATACTGCCACTGCTGCTGGAACCTTACTCTGCAATCTATACTGCCACTGCTCCTGCATTCTTACTCTGCAATCTATACTGCCACTGCTCCTGCAGTCTTACTCTGCAATCTATACTGCCACTGCTGCTGGAACCTTACTCTGCAATCTATACTGCCACTGCTCCTGCATTCTTACTCTGCAATCTATACTGCCACTGCTCCTGCAGTCTTACTCTGCAATCTATACTGCCACTGCTGCTGGAACCTTACTCTGCAATCTATACTGCCACTGCTCCTGCAGTCTTACTCTGCAATCTATACTGCCACTGCTCCTGCAACCTTACTCTGCAATCTATACTGCCACTGCTCCTGCAGCCTTACTCTGCAGTCTATACTGCCACTGCTGCTGGAACCTTACTGTGCAATCTATACTGCCACTGCTGCTGGAACCTTACTCTGCAATCTATACTGCCACTGCTCCTGCAGCCTTACTCTGCAGTCTATACTGCCACTGCTCCTACAGCCTTACTCTTCAATTTATACTGCCACTGCTCCTACAACATTACTGTGCAATCTATACTGCCACTGCTCCTGGAACCTTACTCTGTAATCTGTACTGCCACTGCTCGTGAACCTTACTCTCCAATCTATACTGCCACTGCTCCTGGATCTTACTCTGCAGTCTATACTGCCACTGCTCCTGGAACCTTACTCTGCAATCTATACTGCCACTGCTGCTGGAACCTTACTTTGCAATCTATACTGCCACTGCTCCCGGATCTTAGTCTGCAATCTATACTGCCACTGCTCCTGCAACCTTACTCTGCAATCTATACTGCCACTGCTCCTGCAACCTTACACTGCAATCTATACTGCCACTACTCCTGGAACCTTACTCTGCAATCTATACTGCCACTGCTCCTGGAACCTTACTCTGCAGTCTAGACTGCCACTGCTGCTGGAACCTTACTCTGCAATCTATACTGCCACTGCTCCTGGAACCTTACTCTGCAATCTATACTGCCACTTCTCCTGCAACCTTACTCTGCAATCTATACTGCCACTGCTGCTGGAACCTTACTCTGTAATCTATACTGCCACTGCTTCTGGAACCTTACTCTGCAATTTATACTGCCACTGCTCCTGCAACCTTACTCTGCAGTCTATACTGCCACTGCTCCTGCAGCCTTACTCTGCAGTCTATACTGCCACTGCTGCTGGAACCTTACTCTGCAATCTATACTGCCACTGCTCCTGCAACCTTACTGTGCAATCTATACTGCCACTGCTCCTGCAGCCTTACTCTGCAGTCTATACTGCCACTGCTGCTGGAACCTTACTCTGCAATCTATACTGCCACTGCTTCTGCAGCCTTACTCTGCAATCTATACTGCCACTGCTCCTGGGACCTTACACTGCAATCTATACTGCCACTGCTCCTGGAACCTTACTCTGCAATCTATACTGCCACCGCTCCTGGAACCTTACTCTGCAATCTATACTGCCACTGCTGCTGGAACCTTACTGTGCAATCTATACTGCCACTGCTGCTGGAACCTTACTCTGCAATCTATACTGCCACTGCTCCTGCAACCTTACTCTGCAATCTATACTGCCACTGCTGCTGGAACCTTTCTCTGCAATCTATACTGCCACTGCTGCTGAACCTTACTGTGTAATCTATACTGCCGCTGCTGCTGGAACTTTACTGTGCAATCTATACTGCCACTGCTGCTGGAACCTTACTCTGCAATCTATACTGCCACTGCTGCTGGAACCTTACTCTGCAGTTTATACTGCCACTGCGGCTGGAACCTTACTGTGCAGTCTATACTGCCACTGCTGCTGGAACCTTACTTTGCAGTCTATACTGCCACTGCTGCTGGAACCTTACTCTGCAATCTATACTGCCACTGCTGCTGGAACCTTACTGGGCTGCTTTCTTTGGTCTGACAGTCGGCTTCTCCAGCCTGTAGACGGAAGAGAGAGGGGGAGGAGGAGGAGGAGTGGGTACGTGGATGGGGTCAGGGCAGATCCATTTTCAGGGGTAGGTTACCCTGCTGACACTGGTGAAGACATTGATATTGTCAAACAAGGGAGAGAACCCTGGCTATTGAGGGTTCAGATTTTGCCAAGCAGCTTTTTGTTTGTTTCTTTCCTCGTTTCCACTGGGTCTTAGAACCACAACATCTGATCCAGTGGCGTGGGTATGTAAAACTGTAATATGTGCTCCTCCAGCCCGTAAAGGAGGGACTGAAGTGTCTGTGCATACAGTCATAAGCTGTAAATTAAGGACGTCAACAGCTTGGCTCTTACATTATGAATGTTGGAGAGAATTAAAGGGGGTCGTTTTGTTCTTTTTTTTTCTTTTCACGATGGGCACAGACTTTCTTTTCTGCATGGGTCTGACAAGATGAAAGGGCTTTGAGTAGTGAAGTGAACACAATTAAGCTGAAACTGAAATTGAAAAAAAAATTGGCCTTCCCAAAAGAAAACTTTACTCACTTTAATTAAAGAATTTGTTTCATTTTTTTTCTCCTGGGACGTTTTTGTCTTTGTCTGTTTTATGAGATTTTCTTCTCAATAAAGACAGCCTCCCTTTGAAGACAGCACCATCGACCCCCCCCCTCACCCCCCCCCCCCCCCCAACCTCCACTCCTCTTTTTTTTTCTTCAAAGGATGAAGATCTGACATGTATTTGCTTTGTCATGGATCGAGCGATTGACCCTGCGTTCTAAAGGGGGGAATATTGTTCCATCTTACTTTGACAACCACCCTCCATCTGTCCACTCTCCACACCCCTCTTCCCCCCCCCCCCCTTCTGTCGCTCACCTCCCCCTTCCTCACCTCTTGCTTGGCTTGAGCACTATGGACAGGGGGTCAGCACAGGGCAGGAAGAAGGGGAGGATGGAAATCAATATGGTCATTGGGGCAGCAGATGTAAAGCAAGGGGGAACGTTTCTTTCTTTCCAGCAGCTTATGTGATTGGGGAAGGAGGAGGAGGATACAGCTGAAGTTGTGGAGACTCATTTCAGTTCTGCAATCTCTCTGCAGACTGGTCGATTTTTTTTCTTGTCGTTTTATAAGAAAAAGTCTGAGAGAGATACAGAAAGTCGATGTGTGTTTATATGTGTGCATTCATCGTGCTTGTGTCTGTCTCTGTCTCTCTCTGCATCTCTGTCTCTGTCTCTCTATTTCTCTCTCTCTTGTCTCTCTTAATAGTGAACTCTGATCTTCAATTTTACTGTATCAGCCTGAAGATGTTGGAATGTGGCTATCTTAATAGTGAACTCTAACTTTCCTTTTCTTTTTTTTTTTTTTTTTTACTATGTCTATTAGTCTTCTGCGCTTTTTAAAATTTTTTTGTGTGTTGTTGAGACTTCTATGGTTTGGATATAAAAAAAAATATCCTGTGGGTTAAGAAAAAGGCGTAGAAAGGTTGGCATCCTTTGCAGAAGCTACGTTTGTCTTTCATAAGCTGTAAGTTAAGGACGTCAATAGACTGGCTCTTATGTTATGAATGTTGGAGAGAATTTGAGGGGTTAGTTTTGTTTCATCTTTTTCTTTTTTTTTCCCCTTCACGTTGGGAACAGACTTTTTTCTTCACAGGACAGACAGGATGAAAGGGCTTTGAGCAGGCAACTGAACACAGTTAAGCTGAAACTGAAGTGGAAAAAAAGTGGCCTTCCCACAAGAAGACTTCACACCCTTTAATTAAAATTTCTTTTTCTTTTTTTTTCTTTTTTTTTTTTTTTGGCCTGCTGGGACATTTTTTGTCTTTGTCTGTTTTATGAGATTTTCTTCCCAGTAAAGACGGCCTCCCTTCGAAGACAGCATCATCAACCCTCCCCCCCACAGCCCCCTCCCCCACCCCACCACCTGGTCTCCCCCCCCCCCCCTCCCGCCCCATTTAAAATTTAAAAAAAAAAAAATTCTTACAGAGGATGGAGAGATTTCATGTATTTGGTTGGGCGAGTGACCCTGCATTCTAAAGTGGGGAATATTGTTCTGTGTTACCGCCACAGCCCCCCACCTTCTCTCCCCCCCCCCCCCCCCCCCCCGCCTCCTCCGTCTGTCCACTCTCCACATTTTCTGTCAGCGCTCCTCCCTTCCCAGTCACATTCCCTAATCCCCTTTGCATGGCTTGAGCGCTATGGACAGCGGGTCAGCACAGGGCAGGAAGACGGGGAAGATGGAAATCAATATGGTCATTGGGGCAGCAGATGTAAAGCATTGGGAAGGTGTCTTTCTTTCCAGTAGTTCATGTAATCAGGGAAGGTGGATGAGGATACAGCAGAAGTTGTGAAGACGCATTTCAGTTTTGCAGTTTCTCGGCAGACTGGGCGTTTTTTCTCTTGTCATTCGAAAAAAAGTATTAGAGAGATACAGACACAGTCGATGTGTATTTGTATCTGTGTATTCATCAAGCATGTTTGTGTCTGTGTCTATGACTGTGTGTCTGTCTGTGTGTATGTGGGGCTTACAAAAACGTAAACACTTCACGGCAACTTCATGAAAATTAGATGACCCACATAATGTGATCTTTGAAAAAGACAGTTTTTTTTTAATCTGATGTAATGCATAGACCAAAGCAAAAAATGGGCCACAAGCCACGAACCATATTAACTCATTTGGAACGAACAGCACAGAAAAGGCTTTCCTTCAGGCAAAAACAACAGCAACTGTGAAAACAACAACGATAAAAAGTGAGATGGTGACAAGGTAAAGCACACACACACACACACACACACACACACACACACACACACACACGTGTGTGTGAGCACGCACGTGTGCACACACACATGCACAGAGGCAAACACACACACACACGCACGCACACACGCACGCACGCACGCACCACATCACACTACACCACACCACCACACATATCATTTTGTCAGCTACAGAGTAAAACAAAAACGTGCCACAACCCAGAAGCCAAATCAACTCCTTTAGAACAAACGGCGAACAAGTGGCCTTCCTTGAGGCAACAGCAACGACCACTGAGAAGACGACGACGACGACAAAAGGAGAGATGGTGACGAGGTAAAGCGAGCCATCCCAGGTTTTAGGGCAGAAGGGACTGGGGCTATATGGAGCTTCCTAAGCACAGTGTGTGTCTGGCCTGATAGACGTTACACCTTGATGGGCAGTGATGTTAATGGGGCTCCTGTGCTGGCTTATAAGGGGGTTGGTGTAGTGGGGTTTTCTTCCTTTAGAAATGACAGTGTGTGTAATACTAGGAGACTTCATACCTTGTGGGATGGGGAAGTAGAGGGGGATTGGGAACAAATTATAGGAGTTACATACAACCAAGAAGTTGATTTAGAAAAAAAAAACTATGAAACTCTGTTATGTCTTCTGATCTATGCAGTCAAAGTCAGCACAAAGAATATATGCTCTGATATATTCATGCCACTTTGTGACGTAACAAAAAGAGCACATACCGAATATTTGCCCAAGTTTTACTTTTGTTACGCATTTATCATGAAACAAGACTGGTTTATCCATCCCGATGCACTTGTACAGCAAGCTGGCATTACAGTAAAGACCACACTGAGAGATTGATGGTTGTTGGTGATGACTGAGGTCTGTTAGGTCAAACTGGAGAATGGAGAGAAACACAGCAGGAAACCAGTTCTAAACAGCTGTACCCTTTTGACCTTTGCTGTGTCCATTCAAAAGAAATGAACATGGAGATGGAGGGGGCGGGGAATAGGCGGATCTTGCAGGATAATTTTGTATTTCTGCCTTCCGGTAATCTATGATGATAAGGTCCCCTTTTCTTTGGCCTGATTGGCAAAGTGGGTTATGCATCAGACTCTAGTTCAAGATATGGGGTTCTATTCCCACCAAGACTGCTAGACTGGAATTGATTTTGTCTGCGGAGTGGACCTTTTTTTTTTCTTTTCTTTTTTTTTTTGCTGATTCCAGTCCCTGCTAGTCTTTTGGATGACATTTTAAACTGAGGTCCCATGTATCAACACACAAAAAGAAAAGCCATGCACGCCCATGAAATGTCATCCCGCCTTTTGGAAGAAAGAAGGCATCATGTGCTGGTGCCTTGAATGACACAAAAATGAAATGCATGCACTCTAGGGTCATGTTTTGACGTCATCTCTGAAGATGTTGGAACGTGGCTATCTTAATAGTGAACTCTAATCTTCCGTTTTTCTGTATTTGTTAGTCTAAAGATGTTGGAACATGGCTATCTTAATAGTGAACTCTGATCTTCCGTTTTTCTGTATTTGTTAGTCTAAAGATGTTGGAACATGGCTATCTTAATAGTGAACTCTGATCTTCCGTTTTTCTGTATTTGTTAGTCTAAAGATGTTGGAAATGCGGCTATTTTATAGTGAACTCTAAGTTTCCATTTTTCTGTGTCTTTTAGTCTGTGGGGCTTTTAAAAAGTGTGTGTGTGTGTGTGTGTGTGTGTGTGTGTGTGTGTGTGTGTGTGTGTGTGTGTTGATATTTATATGTTTTAGATTATCATGTGGATTGAGAAAAAAGGGAGTAGAAAGGCTGGCATC
>CM065724.1:81916391-81933891 GCA_033310375.1 Conus canariensis
GTGCGTGTTGTGCTGTAATGTCTATCAGGCCAGACACTCAGCTAGTAAGCTGTGCGTGTGGTGCTGTAATGTCTATCAGGCCAGACACTTAGCTTGTAAGCTCAGGGTGTTGTGCTGTAATGTCTATCAGGCCAGACACTTAGCTTGTAAGCTCAGCGTGTTGTGCTGTAATGTCTATCAGGCCAGACACTTAGCTTGTAAGCTCAGCGTGTTGTGCTGTAATGTCTATCAGGCCAGACACTCAGCTCGTAAGCTCAGCGTGTTGTGCTGTAATGTCTATCATACCAGACACTTAGCTTGTAAGCTCAGCGTTTTGTGCTGTAATGTCCCTCAGGCCAGACACTTAGCTTGTAAGCTCTGTAATGTCTATCAGGCCAGACACTTAGCTTGTAAGCTCTCAGCGATGTTGTGTGCTGTAATGTTTATCAGGCCAGACACTTAGCTCAGCTCAGCGTTTTGTGCTGTAATGTCTATCAGGCCAGACACTTAGCTTGTAAGCTCAGCGTGTTGTGCTGTAATGTCTAT
Organism: Conus canariensis; assembly: GCA_033310375.1. Taxonomy (NCBI): domain Eukaryota; kingdom Metazoa; phylum Mollusca; class Gastropoda; order Neogastropoda; family Conidae; genus Conus; species Conus canariensis. The sequence continues at coordinate 81,916,917 of CM065724.1, forward strand.
CAGGCCAGACACTTAGCTTGTAAGCTCAGCGTTTGTGCTGTAATGTCTATCAGGCCAGACACTTAGCTTGTAAGCTCAGAGTGTTGTGCTGTAATGTCTATCATGCCAGACACTTAGCTTGTAAGCTCTGCGTGTTGTGCTGTAATGTCTATCGGGCCAGACACTTAGCTTGTAAGCTCAGCGTGTTGTGCTGTAATGTCTGTCAGGCCAGACACTTAGCTTGTAAGCTCAGCGTGTTGTGCTGTAATGTTTATCAGGCCAGACACTTAGCTCAGCTCAGCGTGTTGTGCTGTAATGTCTGTCAGGCCAGACACTTAGCTTGTAAGCTCAGCGTGTTGTGCTGTAATGTCTATCGGGCCAGACACTTAGCTTGTAAGCTCAGCGTGTTGTGCTGTAATGTCTATCAGGCCAGACACTTAGCTTGTAAGCTGTGCGTGTTGTGCTATAATGTCTATCAGGCTAGACACCTAGCTTGTAAGCTCTGCGTGTTGTGCTGTAATGTCTATCAGGCCAGACACTCAGCTTGTAAGCTCTGCGTGTTGTGCTGTAATGTCTGTCAGGCTAGAACTTAGCTTGTAAGCTCAGCGTGTTGTGCTGTAATGTCTATCAGGCCAGACACCTAGCTTGTAAGCTCTGCGTATTGTGCTGTAATGTCTATCAGGCCAGACACTCAGCTTGTAAGCTCAGCGTGTTGTGCTGTAATATCGGTCAGGCCAGACACTTAGCTTGTAAGCTCTGTAATGTCTATCATACCAGACACTTAGCTTGTAAGCTCAGCGTGTTGTGCTGTAATGTCTATCAGGCCAGACACTTAGCTCAGCTCAGCGTGTTGTGCTGTAATGTCTGTCAGGCCAGACACTTAGCTTGTAAGCTCAGCGTGTTGTGCTGTAATGTCTATAAGGCCAGACACTTAGCTTGTAAGCTCAGCGTGTTGTGCTGTAATGTCTATCAGGCCAGACACTTAGCTTGTAAGCTCAGCGTGTTGTGCTGTAATATCGGTCAGGCCAGACACTTAGCTTGTAAGCTCTGCGTGGCCCTAAGGCGCACTGTACCGCATCACCATCCTCTCACTTTTGTGTCGTCGTCGTCGTCGTCGTCGTCGTCGTCGTTGTTGTTGTTGCCGCTGTTGTAGAGGTTGCCTCAAAGGAAGACAAGGATAGTGCGTTGCGTTTTGTGTGGGTTTTCTTCAACGTCCGTTTGGCGGCGCAGCTTGTGGGGGAGTGTTTGTTTTGTTCTCTGGCATGAAAAATAGCGTGTGTGTGTGTGTGTGTGTGTGTGTGTGTGTGTGTGTGTGTGTGTGTGTGTGTGTGTAGTTTTCTTTTGTTTGTTTTTTTCTTTCGCCTTGACGTCATTGAGGTTGAAATTCACAATACTTCAGCGATCAGTACTCCCTGACTGAGATTGTGTGCACACGCGCGCACGCAGTAAATGCAAGTGTGTGTGTGTGTGTGCGTGCGTGCGTGCGTGCGTGCGTGCGTGCGTGCGTGCGTGCGTGTGTGTGTGTGTGTGTGTAAGGTAAGGTAATGTTGCTTACACACACACACACACACACACAACACACACACACACACACACACCACAGCTTCACCTAGGACTGCCGTTATGACAAGACTAGTTTGAATTTCAGCGTGTTTCACCTGGGACTGTCCGTTATGACAAGACTATTTGATTTCAGCGTGTTTCACCTAGGATTGTCCGTTATGACAAGACTATTTGATTTCAGCGTGTTTCATTCACCTGGGACTGTCCGTTATGACAAGACTAGTTTGATTTCAGCGTGTTTCACCTAGGACTGTCCGTTATGACAAGACTAGTTTGATTTCAGCGTGTTATCACCTGGGACTTGTCCGTTATGACAAGACTATTTGATTTCAGCGTGTTTCACCTATGGATTGTCCGTCCTTATGACAAGACTATTTGATTTCAGCGTGTTCATTCACCTGGGACTGTCCGTTATGACAAGACTATTTGATTTCAGCGTGTTTCACCTGGGACTGTCCCCCCGTGGATGACAAGACTATTTGATTTCAGCGTGTTTCATCTAGGACTGTCCATGATGACAAGACTAATTTGATTTCAGCGTGTTTCACATAGGACTGTCAGCCCAGAAGGTAAACTTGTCCCAGGACCACTAGGATTCATGTCACCAGCGGACTAATGCCCTAAACACAGTCATCGGCCTGGTCTGGTAATCGTTAAGACACTGAGAGAGTTTTTCAGTCGCTCTGTCAGTGTTTGGTCATTCTTTAGCTTAGCTTAGATTAGCATAGATGCTCCCGCGTCTTCCGACGCATGAGGCAGTCAAGGTGCTCCACTGTGCACGGTCCTCAGCCAGTTTGCTGGTGTCACTCCATCCTCTGTCAACGAGTCTGAGGTCTCTCTCCACTGTCTACTAGTTCATCCTGGGTCGTCCTCTTTTTCTCTGGCCTGCTGGGGTCCATTTAATGGCCTGATTTGCAGGTCTTGACGAGGGTAACCGTAATGTTAAGACATGACCTAGCCAGCAGAGGCGCCGTCTGCAGAGGATGGTTGGCACGGTCATTCTTTGCAGCCATGTAATAGCAGTAGCGCTGGTGACAGCCATCCATCCACCCACCAACTGTCTGGCCCACCACCAGCCCCCCCCCCCCCCCCCCCCCCCTGTGTCCCTGTTTGCTGGCCTGGTCGTCTAGAGGAGGGTGTAGTTCTTCTGTTTCTTTTGTTGTTGCACTGGTCTCTCTCGGAGTGTGTCTTGTCTGTGCCAATTAGGAACCCCATATGTTATAATTTTTTTCCCGACTAAGAGTTCATTTTAGACAAGAAGCCTGCGCGTTTGGAAGTTGCCTGTAGTGTTGTGAAGTCAGTACAGTGGTAACTTGACAAAATAATTACTGTATATTTCATTACGACAAAATAATGACTGTATGTTCCATTATGCTTTGCCATGTGTATGGCTGCGTAAACTTGTAATTAAATCCCGCTCATCTCTTAGAAAGTCTCAGGGTTTCAAGTGGTGTAGAGAACTTAGGTTTTTCTCTGTCTGTCTGTCTGTCTCTCGCTCTCTCTCTCTTTAGTTCGCTGTTGTTGCGCTTGTTTTGCAGTATGTTGTCCCGCATGTCATGGTTTTTGTGTACCGGGGAAAACTGACTGAGTGACATGCGTTCAGAGATGGGTGAATTTTGCTTGCAAAAAGTTTGACATTGCTGGAGTTTAGGGACTTCGTGTTTGTGTGTGTGTGTGTGTGTGTGTGTGTGTGTGTGTGTGTGTGTGTGTGTGTGTGTGTGTGTGTGTGCTGATTGTACCGTTCAGCCAGCCTTAATATGGTCCTAAGGTCAGTGGTAGCCCAGTGAGTTCATCAACAAGTGAGAGGTGTATTAATTCATTTCACGTTAGGGTCACCAGTCCTATATGAAATGATCATTTACAGTGTGTTGTTGACAGATCTTTTGACAGGTTAGTGCGAAGCCAACTTGGAACAAAGACCCCCAATCCCTGAACTTTTTTTCCCCGAACTGCCTATGCCTCTCCAAACTCTGATACTCTGTTACTACATTGTTTTTGCTTGGGTTCCCATTCGAGGGAATGAGGGGGCTGATCAACGTGTGTTGGATGCCACAAATGAAGGCTTGTGCGGATTCTTTTTCCCTCACGCAGGTCTGAAACTCAAAGCTAAGATGAATGTCCAAGACCTGGCAATTGGACGTGAACATGCAGACGGATAACAAAGACTTTCTGAAGCTTGAAAAAGGCTTTACCATCTGCCACTCCAGGTGGTAAAGAAGAAGGAGTTTTGTGCAGATTACACGCAAGCCGTTCTTTTCTCACCTTTTCGTGTCTTGTTAAGAGACGAAGAAGCTCCGCAGTGCATTCCGTGTGATGTACCACTCTCTGTAATGGTCATTCTTATACAGTGCTGGGACTTGCATGATGTCAAAACAGGAACACTTTACAGCTAGTGGAGTCCATGAAAACCCGATTCAGAGATGATCTTCTTAAAGCGACTTTTGGAGTTCCTGGAAGAGATGTCATTTAATAAAAAGAAAATCTGATCCAGGATTTTTTGGAAGAAATATTTTAAGGCGGTTTTTGCCTTTTCTTTTTCTTTCTTTTTTTTCTTTTTTTTTTCTTTCTTTCTCTTCCTTCCTTCCTTCTTTCCTTTCTGTCTTTCTTGCTTTCTTTCTGTTTCTTTCTTTCTTTTCTTTTCGATAAGATAATCTGGTGTATTAGTCTTTTTGACAGCTATTTAAGGAATAGACTTTGATGAGATGACAGCCTGGAACCCCCCCCCCCCCCCCCCCCCCCCGCCCCCAAAGATCGGCTGGGCTATAAACGACATGAATTGAGCTGCACCCTGGCTGGGTTGCCCATTATGTGTCATTCTTCGGAGTGTTCAGAGATCCGATGAAGAAGGTGTAGCTTGGCCATTCGCTGTTTTCTGTATTCAGTATTTGGAATACCCCCCCCCCCCCCCCCCCCCCCCCCCCCCCGATCAACAGAGCTGAGCTGAGGCTGTTCTCATGAAGGCTTTTTTTTCTGGAGAGAAATGTGATGCTGGAACTTTCAGATCAACACACACACACACATACAAAACAGATATATAGATTATGAGTAAAGAAGTAAGTAGTAAGTAAATGAAGATATGAGTATATAAGTAAATGAAATCTTGGGAGATAATCTACTGATAATAAAAGAAAATGATGTAAAGCGTTTTACGCTTAAATGTCTTGGGAGATGAACGGACTTGCGCGTTAGTACGTTGTTTATGTACTTTTGTTTTTTAATACATCATTTGTTGACATAACTTACCTTTAATACACCGCATTACAACCCCCCCCCCCCCTACACACACACACACACTCACACGCACACGCACGCACGCACGCACGCATGCACAGCACACGCACAAACCACAACACACACACACACACACACACCACACCACACAACACACACACACACACACACACACACACACACACACACACACACACACACAACACACAACACACACACACACACACACACACACACACACACACACACACACACACAACACACAACACACACCACACACACACACACACAACACACACACACACACACACACACACACACACACACACACACACACACACACACACACACACACCACGGAATAAAAATGTAGTGTAGTTTATGACTGCCCACAAATCTCTTTTCTTAGTTCACATTTTTGCGGTGCGTGCTGTCAGATTCAGTGTCAACACGTACTGTGGCAACTGCAGACCTTATCATGCTCAAATGTGTGCAAATCATCGCTAGATAAGGCACACACACGCGCACACACACGCGCGCGCGCGCGCACGCCACACACACACACACACACACACACACACACACACACACACACACACACACACACACACACACTCCACACACACTTTTATAAAAAGGATTTTACGTTGAAAATCTCCCCATGAGAGTCAGTCATCATTGTTCCCACAATCATGATTTTCATTGACCAGTTGGAAGTGGATTCGTGGCACTGTGCATTTTACCAAAACCAATTTGATTTCATGGTGTTGCACACTGGACTGTCAGCCCAGAACGTGATGCTGTGGAAAAGACGCGAGGACTGTTGTCACCAGCGAACTACCGACCTCAATACAGTCACCCTGCCTTGCCTGGCTTGTCTTGTAACCCAGGGTGGACGTATTGTTGAAACACTGCCAGGACTTCCTCACACTGCCCCCCCCCCCCCCCTCCCCCTCAGTGTGTTGTGATTCTCTGCAGCCATAGTAGAGCTGGTGAAAGTCTGCCCTCCCCTCCCCTCCTCCTGGCCTCCCTCCAGCCCCCTCTGTTCCTGTTCCTTGCTCTGTGAAGAGGAGGATGCCGTTCTTCTGTTCCATTCGTCGCACCTCCCACCCACCCACCCCCTTCACCCCCCTTCCCGCCCCCTCCTCCTCAGTCTGTATTGTCTGTTCCAATTAGCAGAACCCCGTGTGTCTTATAATTTTCCGACTAAGTCTTCATTTTCAGCCAGGAAGCCTGTGTGTTGGAAGCTGTGGCCTGGTTTTTTTTTTTTTTTTTTATCAGAGTAATGTTAAGATGCCAATATTTTGCTAGCTTGACAAGGTAATCATGTATATTTCCATCACGCCGTGACATGTGTATGGTTGCGTCGGCTTCTGACTATATCTCGTCCACCTCGTAGAAAGCCGCAGGCTTTCAAGCTGGTAAAGAAGCGAGTTTTTTGTTGTTGTTATTTTGTTTTGGTGTAGTTTGCTGTGGTTGCGCTGAAGAAAAGGAAACAGAGTGCAGCGTTACTGGAATATAGGTCAAAAACACAAATAAACACAGAGAGAAAAGTTTGAATTTAGCAAAGATTTTACAATACAAAACATACATGCAGTTTGACAAATGCGTGCGTGTGTGTGTGTGTGTGTGTGTGTGTGTGTGTGTGTGTGTGTGTGTGTGTGTGTGTGTGTGTGTGTTTCTGAAAATGGCCGCAAATGCTGAAAACTGTTGTGTGTTTTTACATTACTTTTGTGTGTTTTTATGTTATTTTTGTTGTTGTTGTTGTATGTTAATGTTCGTTGTTGTTTTGCTTTCTTCTGTTTGTGTAGCTTGTGGGTGTATGTTCGATATCTTGGGAGTTGGAGACTTAGGAATCCAGACGACAAATAAGATAAATGTTCATGACTTTGTGTTGCTGTCTTTTGGTTGAAGTTGTGTTTCAGTAACTTGTTACAATGTTAAAACATGTTGTAAAGAAAAATAGCTTTCAAGGCTAAGTCCTCGCAGCGTATAGGAGAGCCCGTTTGAAACATTTCGGTGGCATCGGAGAGGGTGCCAAGGTGCTTTCAGTGTGTTGTTTTCTCTTCCGGATCTGGGGAGTAAAGTTCCCTCTAAGCCATTGCCCCTTCACCTCTTCGTGGCCTTGGTGACCCAGGGTCATGACCCCGAGTCCATATTTTCCATTGGGGAATTCTTCAGCCATGTGCTGTGCTGTAATCCTGGGAAAGATGCCCCAACAGCCATTCCTAGGTTGACAGGACTGGGTCAAGTTCAACGGGGAAGATGAATTAGTGTTCTCTGCATCATCAATGAGGTCTTGGAGGCCTCTGAACCCCCCGGCCCCATTCCTCAATGTTTTCCATGGAGGAAACTTTCACCCATGTGTTCTTATCTTTGCGGCAAGAAACACTCCAACAGCCAGTTGTGGGCTTGCAGGACTGAGTGACGTGAAATGAGAAAGAGGAGTTACTGCCTCTGTATCCATAGTGGGGTCCCGGCGGCTCCTGCACCCCCAGTCCATTCTTTATTTTCTAAGGGGGAGGGGAAGAATGTGCGTGCGTGTGTGCGTGCGTGCGGGTGTGTGTTAGTGAGAGAGAGATAGGGAGGATAGTTCTCACCAGCCGTCGGCTCCATATTAGAGTTGACGTCAGACGGTGAGATGGAATCGATGGCTGGTGAGAATTGGTTTAACAGACTCAGAGAAAGAGTTGACATCTTGAGAGATTCACAGAAACGGACTTGGATACATCTGAAATGACAAGGGGCTAGAACTGCGAACACTGTCGCCAGGAGAGGGCTTTAAGAAGGGCCAGAAGAAGACACTGCTGAATGCCTTCAAAGTGACTTGGCAGCAGCGCAGTGTCTCCTCTGGTGGGTTGCCTGATGATGGTGACTTGACGCTGATTGCTTTCTGAGGACTTAGGCACTGGAGCTGTGATGAGACAGGCTTGCGTGGTGCTGTGTGCATGTGAGCACAAAGAATGGCACTGGGGCTGTGATGAGACAGGCTTGCGTGTTGCTGTGTGCATGTGAGCACAAAGAATGGCACTGGGGCTGTGATGAGACAGGCTTGCGTGTTGCTGTGTGTATGTGAGCACAAAGAATGGCACTGGGGCTGTGATGAGACAGGCTTGCGTGTTGCTGTGTGTATGTCAGCACAAAGAATGGCACTGGGGCTGTGATGAGACAGGCTTGCGTGTTGCTGTGTGTATGTCAGCACAAAGAATGGCACTGGGGCTATTATGATGAGACAGGCTTGCGTGTTGCTGTGTGCATGTGAGCAAAAAGAATGGCACTGGGGCTGTGATGAGACAGGCTTGCGTGTTGCTGTGTGTATGTGAGCACAAAGAATGGCACTGGGGCTGTGATGAGACAGGCTTGCGTGTTGCTGCGTGCATGTGAGCAAAAAGAATGGCACTGGGGCTGTGATGAGACAGGCTTGCGTGTTGCTGTGTGCATGTGAGCACAAAGAATGGCACTGGGGCTATTATGATGAGACAGGCTTGCGTGTTGCTGTGTGCATGTGAGCACAAAGAATGGCACTGGGGCTATTATGATGAGACAGGCTTGCGTGTTGCTGTGTGCATGTGAGCACAAAGAATGGCACTGGGGCTATTATGATGAGACAGGCTTGCGTGTTGCTGTGTGCATGTGAGCACAAAGAATGGCACTGGGGCTATTATGATGAGACAGGCTTGCGTGTTGCTGTGTGCATGTGAGCACAAAGAATGGCACTGGGGCTATTATGATGAGACAGGCTTGCGTGTTGCTGTGTGCATGTGAGCACAAAGAATGGCACTGGGGCTATTATGATGAGACAGGCTTGCGTGTTGCTGTGTGCATGTGAGCACAAAGAATGGCGATGGAATGTAATCGTGGAGGGAGAACAGAAACGTTGGCTGGAAAACAGCCCAGAACCACCTTTCCCCCATACACTAGAAGCGCCTTTAATATTTTATATTATTTTTTTTTTTTTTGGTTTAGCAAATATGAATTCAGCCTAACTTGCTCTGGTTGTGCCTATGATTTCAGGCAAAGATTTGGATAGAAAACCGACATTGAGGTCGCCACGATAGTAGGTCAGTCAGGGCCATAAAAAAGCTGAGTTTTTTTTCTGTTTGATTGATCAGTGAGGATGAGGATGATCAAGAGTGAGGATGAGGATGATCAAGAGTGAGGATGAGGATGATCAAGAGTGAGGTGATCAAGAGTGAGGATGAGGATGATCCAGGGTGAGGATGAGGATAATCCAGAGTGAGGATGAGGATAATCAAGAGTGAGGATGAGGATAATCCAGAGTGAGGATGAGGAGGATCAGAATGAGGACGAGGATGATCAAAAGTGAGGATGAGGATGATCCAGAGTGAGGATGAGGATGATCAAGAGTGAGGATGAGGATGATCCAGAGTGAGGATGAGGATGATCAAGAGTGAGGATGAGGATGATCCAGAGTGAGGATGAGGATGATCCAGAGTGAGGATGAGGAGGATCCAGAGTGAGGATGAGGATGATCCAGAGTGAGGATGAGGATGATCAAGAGTGAGGATGAGGATGATCCAGAGTGAAGATGAGGATGATCCAGAGTGAGGATGAGGATGATCCAGAGTGAGGATGAGGATGATCCAGAGTGAGGATGAGGAGGATCAGAGTGAGGATGAGGATGATCAAAAGTGAGGACGAGGATGATCCAGAGTGCGGACGAGGAGGATCCAGAGTGCGGATGAGGAGGATCCAGAGTGCGGATGAGGAGGATCAAGAGTGAGGATGAGGAGGATCAAGAGTGAGGATGAGGAGGATCAAGAGTGAGGATGAGGAGGATCCAGAGTGAGGATGAGGATGATCCAGAGTGAGGATGAGGATGATCCAGAGTGAGGATGAGGAGGATCAATAGGATGCACCAGTATTCTGTTCCTGGCTGGAGACGGCATGACAGGACTGTGTGCTGTACGCTTCCTTTCACGATATCTCCAGACTTTAACAGTCTGAGAAGGCCAGACGTCTCTCCGAGAGGCATCCGGTACCAGAGAACGAATGTGAACAGTGTAGTTCGGTGCCAGTCTTTCCATTGGAGCTCACACTGCACACACTCCACTCTGGGTAAGAGCCGGTCAGGATGAAAAAAAAAAAACCCCGCCAAATAAGCGCAGTTGATGCGACTGAAACATTGGGCCTCTCAGCGCGCAGGCCTGGGTGTTAGCCTCGGCACTATGGTGACTGGCGGAATGTGAAACATTGTGGTATGAAGTTTTCATGGAGATCAGCGACTGAAACATTGGGCCTCTCAGCGCGCAGGCCTGGGTGTTAGCCTCGGCACTATGGTGACTGGCGGAATGTGAAACATTGTGGTATGAAGTTTTCATGGAGATCAGGTGTCACATAGCGTGGGGAAAGCCAGGCAGCCAAGAAGGATCAATAGGCAAAGGCGCGTGCGCGTACGAGCGCGCGCAAGCGTTTATGTGTGTTGTGTGTGTGTGTGTGTGTGTGTGTGTGTGTGTGTGTGTGTGTGTGTGCGTGCGTGCGTGCGCGCGCGTGCGCGTGTGACACACACACACACACACACACACACACACACACACACACACACACGACGAGAGAGCAGAAGAGAGAGAGAGAGAGAGAGAGAGAGAGAGAGAGAGAGAGATCACATACTACTAATTACAAAAGGGCATGGGTTGGTAGGGGAGGGCAGAGAGAGAGAGAGAGAGAGAGAGAGAGAGAGAGAGATCACATACTACTTCACATACTACTAATTACAAAAGGGCATGGGTTGGTAGGGGCGGGCAGAGAGAGAGAGAGAGAGAGAGAGAGAGAGAGAGAGAGAGAGAGAAGAGAGAGAACACGCATAACGCTAATTACAGCCATTAGCGGACCGCCTGCTGGACTTTGGGTCGAAACCTCATCAGCAGCAGCATCGTGACAGTGACAAAGGCTTAGTGACATTGAGTGGAAATGTCCTCTCCCATGAATACCAACAGGGAGTGAAAGAAAAGGCCTCTGCAGTGATGTCCTTCTTGAGAAGACACTGACCTCTTGTTGGTAATCAGTGGTCATCATTAGTCACGAAGGTTGTGGGTTGAAATGAATAACTGTTCAGCATGACGCTTGATGACTGCACTGGCCAACGATTTTCATTGAACCATGATGATGATTTCACACGTTTCCAGCTGTTTTATTGTCTAGAATTGTCATCGGGGTTTTTATGATCACCTCTCTATCAGACAGAAATAAGCAGCTAAGCAATAAACATAGCAACAGCACAGACAAGCAAAATGAAAGAAAAGGAGAAAAAAGATGATGCTCAGATAAAGAATTCGACTTTACAATGGCTTTGTATGTTGACCATGAAGAGCTGACGGACTCATCCTTTCCCTGATAATGACAATGGCTCTGTATGTTGACCATTAAGTACTCACGGACTCATCCTTTCCCTGAGAATGGGCAATGGCTTTGTATGTTGACCATTAAGTGCTGACGGAATGATCCTTCCCCTGAGAATGACAGTGGCTTTGTATGTTGACTATTAAATGCTGACGGAATGATCCTTCCCCTGAGAATGACAGTGGCTTTGCATGTTGACCATGAAGTACTGATGGAATGATCCTTTCCCTGAGAATGACAATGGCTTTGTATGTTGACCATGAAGTACTGATGGAATGTATCCTTTCCCTGAGAATGACAATGGCTTTGTATGTTGACCATGAAGTGCTAACTGAATCATCCTTTCCCTGAGAAAGGGAGCCGAGCGACTTTACAATGACTTTGTATGTTGACCATGAAGTGCTCACAGACTCATCCTTTCCTTGAGAATGGGAGCCGAGGAAGGACAACAGAAGAAAGAACAGTCCTTTGAGGGTTTCAGGCTCTTATGTGAAGGAACAACAGAAGGAGGAACAGTCCTTTGAGGGTTTGCAACAATAAAGACGTTGGTGAAAACGAAGACCACACCTAAAATGCAACAATAAAGACGTTGGTGAAAATGAAGACCACGCCCCAAAATGCAACAATGAAGACCTTGGTGAGAAGGAAGACCACGCCCCAAAGTGCAACAAAAAAGACCTTGATGAAAACGAAGACCACGCCCCAAAATGCAACAAAAAAGACCTTGGTGAAAACGAAGACCACGCCCCAAAATGCAACAATAAAGACCTTGATGAAAACGAAGACCACGCCCCAAAATGCAACAATAAAGACCTTGGTGAAAACGAAGACCACGCCCCAAAATGCAACAATAAGGGTGAGAAACTGTGAAGGTCGCTTGAGGACCGTTGCAGCTTTTGGGATGCTTTCACTCTAAAGGCGCACTTATTGTTTGAGGTATCCGTGCCATTTTTCAGTGACAGCAAGATTTTAGGGACACTCGTAAAGGTAATACTACTTCTGCCCTCCAGATGATGAAGCATGAACCCTGAATCGTTTTTTTTTTTTTCATACTTCCAAGTCTTTCTCTTTTTAAAGGTGGGGGGTGGGGTGGGGGGAGGGCTGGGGTGATGGCAAGTAAATTTGTTTTATTTTGAAGGGGTGGAGAGTTGGTTACAGTTCATATTAGAGGTGTATTATATTCGTACTCCAAATGGGACAGCAGTTATTGAAACAAGAATGTTTCGTTATGATGCATAAAAGAGTGTCAGCAATCACCAAGTCACCGCCATTTTTACCATCTCACTGTAAGGCCATACCTGACTGGCTGGTACATTCAGGACTCTTTTTATGCAACAGAGCAGTCTCGTTGGGAAGAAAAACGTAAGTGTAAATTGTGAACTGTATAACCCCTACCGTACGGAAAATTTGTGCCCGACATTTCCCCAGTTCCTGTCGCCCTTTGATTGTGTGTTTAACTTTCTTTACCCTCATCTGCCGGTTTCTTTTTTTCCTTCCTTTCTTCTTTTTCTTCCACTTTCACGACCCATACTTATCTGGGTTTTTTTTTTCTTCCTCCTTTCTTCTTATTCCGCTTTCACGACCCATACTTATCTGTTTTTTCTTTTGTTACAATATGACAGGCTGGATAGCTATGACGCTGAGATTGGTTGGCATGGATGTGAGGTTTCAAACTGGAATGGGATTTGGCGGTAGGCTCTTTATGTTTGAAAATAAAAGACATCTGGGACCAAGTTTTATCGTCAGTCTGGAAGGCAGAAGCATCTGGGCTCGGTTTAAAGAACATGATTCGCTGTTGCATGTTGGAGGAACAGAGTGCTGACTGGAGAAGGCTCACTTCTCATGCCCCTTTCCCCTTTTAAAGTCTTTCTGTCCCCTTTCTGTCTTTTAAAGTCATGTGTTTTAACTGGGGCGGATCTGGATCAACTCACCAACTGTATAGAAATTACAGGTATCAGGGCCTAGCTTACATCTCTATCTATCTATCTATCTATCTATCTATCTATCCTGTCTATCTATCTGTCGATCTATCTATCTGTCTATCTATCTATATCTATCTATCTATCTGTCTATCTATCTATCTGTCTGTCTGTCTGTCTGTCTGTCTGTCTTGTCTGTCTAGTCATCTATCTATCCACCTAACGAGAGATGCGCATCAGCATGTGTGTGTGTGTATGAGAGAAGAGAGAGAGAGAGAGAGAGAGAGAGAGAGAGAGAGAGAGAGAGACAGACAGACAGACAACAGACAGACAGACAGACAGACAGAGACAAAGACAGAGAGTGTGTGTGTGAGTGATATCTTTCATGCTTAAGATCAAACAAAACACAGCGACTAACATGATCAAACAATCAGGAGGACGCCCAACTTGGCATAGCTCAGTCTTATTGGTCTTAGGCAAGCCAATAACTGATAGAGCTACATTTATGTGATTCGTTGTTTTCAGTTCTTTGTTACATAGTATGCCCTGTGTAGGCAAGTGGATTGGGGGCAATGGAAAAACTGAAATTCGTACCTTTTGAAAAGAAAAAAGGGGGTGGGGAAGGAATGGTATCCTTTTCACCGGCTTTCATGCTTTTTCTCTGCATGATTTCCGATGCCAGAAAGTGATATAGCCCCATTTGTATGTACATATGAATCTCATGAATTGAAACGGTGTTACTTGGTAACAAAACCAACAAGAACGGCAATGTAAGAAACCCGGTGGGGTCCTGGCTGCGTCACCGGATGGAAAGGCCAGGCTCCATCACAGATGGCGAAAACATGTTCGGGCGGTTTTTATCGGCGCTGCCTCAGTGGGATTCACGCTGGCCAAACGGCGCGTTGTTTGCTCCTGATCAATTTGGCGGGGTGGATAACGATCCGTGCTGAGGTGGCGGCTTTCCCCAGGACGCTGACCAAGGGAAGCAAGGCCAGCACACGGCTGTGTAGAAACGACTCTGAGAGGATGTCGCTGCAGACACTGCTTTGTGAGTCTGATGTTTGAAGGAAAAGAAGTTTGAGCCTCTTACAAAGCTTTCGAAAAAGAAAAGGAAAAAAAAAAATGAAAAGAAAAGAGGTCCATTGCTGTCTTTCTCGGTTTGTCTGTCTGTCTGTATCTCTGTCTGTCTGTCCTTCTGTCTGTCTGTCTGTCCTTCTCTCTGTGTGAAAATCTGTTTGAAATGAAATCTGGAATGAGGCAGGAGTGGAAAATAGTACGTAACAAATAAGAAAGATAACTTTTGCTTCCAGTGGTAAGACAGTTATGTACCCATAACTTCATATGAACGCTATTTTCAGCACCGTGTCATCTAGCACACATGCAGACACAAGGCACAATCCCCTAGTGTTAATGACTTTGCAAAGATCAGAAAAAAAATTCACTCATAGGTCTAGTTGAAATATTATTGGCCTCAAAGACGTTGCAAAGATTAGGGAAAAAAAGTTAACTCATAGGTCTAGTTAAAATATTGGTCTCAAAGACGTTGCAAAGATTAGGGAAAAAAAAGTTCATTCATAGGTCTAGTTAAAATGTCATTGGTCTCAAAGACATTGCAAAGATTATAAAAAAGAATCAGTCTTAGGTCTAGTTGAAATGTTGGTCTCAAAGAAGTTACAAAGGTTAGAAACAAAATTCAATCATAGGTCTAGTTAAAATGTCACTGGTCTCAAAGATGTTCATAATCATGCTCAAGATCCGGTCCTGTTTAGGGAGCCAGGGACCATGTAATAATTTGTGAGAGATCATTTTGTTTGCGATGATTCTTTCGGTTTGATCATAAATAATTCATATAGTATCACTGGGCTGGATTGTGTCTGAATGTGAGTGAGTAGCCTGCCTCAAAGAAAAGCAATGCTTGGAGACTTAGGAGGACCTGGTTTTCTTCAATGAGGCTCTCGCTGTTTTTATTTATTTATTTATTTTTTTTTTCGGATAAGACAAAATTGTTTCTTGTAAGGTCAATTGTTGTGTAAAGGACATGTCTTTGTTTATGAAAACCGCAAGTAATGGTCCATAGGCACACAGTGCATGTTTATTTCGGAGTTTAACCGCTTTACTGGACATTGAGTGGTAAATGTGTTGGTCGGTGTCAGTGGATCGTTGGAGTGCTCTCTCTCTCTCTCTCTCTCTCTCTCTCTCTCTCTCTCTCTCTCTCTCTCTCTCTCTCTCTCTCCCCTCGCCACCTTTTAAAAAAAATCTTTCTCTCCTCTTTTTTTTCCTTACTCTGTTTTCTTTCTCTCTGTCAATTTTCTCATCCTCTTCTCTCTCTCTCTCTCTCTTCTCTCTCTCTCTCTCCTCTCTCTCTCTCTCTCTTCAGTCTCCTCTCTTCTGTATGTCTCTCTATCTGTCTGTCCTCTCTTCTTCTTTTCATCTCTACCTCCCTCCCCCCCTCCCCCCCCTCATCTCTCACTGACATTTGGCCACTTTTTTAAAAACATTTTTTTTAGTATTCTTTTGAGCCTGTGAGATTGAAATGTAATGGCTACTTTTTGTTTTTGAATGTAGGAAATGGGTTGGGTAAAATAAGTTACGTTGGAATCATCCTCTTTTTTTTTTTAAAGGCTTGAGTATTATTTTCTTTTCTAGTCTTATTACGTCAGAAATTCTATGTAATATTCATGCCTTGTTTCTTTCCTTTTTTCCTGTTGCAGTTTGAACGCTGATTCCTTCACTTCTTGTGTAAAAAAAAGTCGGAAGTTTTTTTTTCCCTGAAAAATGTAGTGCTCTCTCTCTCTCTCTCTCTCTCTCTCTCTCTCTCTCTCTCTCTCTCTGTGTCTCTGTGTCTCTGTCTCTCCCCTACTCTCTCTCTCCTACTCTCTCTGTCCCTCTCTGTCTCTCTCTGTGGTCTTACATGTTGGTTATGTCTGCGTGTAATTCTCATGGTGCTTCTGTGGTTGTACTTTCTTGCACCCCTTCTTGAGGAACAATGGCCTAAACAGGAATAAATCATCTTGAGTCTTGAATATCTTTTTCTCTCTGTCTCTGCCTCAGTCTCTCTCTCTGTCTCTCTCTCTCTCTCTCTGTCTCTGTCTGTCTGTCTGTTTGTCTGTCTGTCTCTCACTCTCTCTCTCTACTCTCTCTCTCTCTCTCTCTCTCTCTCTCTCTCTCTCTCTCTCTCTCTCTCTCTCTCTCTCCCTCCTTTCTTTCACCATCGGTAAGATTTTTGGGGTTCGTGACCATTTAAAGCCCACCATTCAGACAGCCCCATTTTGTCTTCGTTGTATGAGTGTTGTATCAGTGAGAGGCAGGATCGTTGTGTGAGTGTTGTATCTGTGAGGACTGTCTGTGTGATGGCAGGATCGTTGTGTGAGTGTTGTATCAGTTAGGACTGTCTGCGTGATGGCAGGATCGTTGTATGAGTTGTGTCAGTGAGGACTGTCTGCGTGATGGCAGGATCGTTGTATGAGTGTTGTATCAGTGAGGACTGTCTGTGTGATGGCAGGATCGTTGTATGAGTGTTGTGTCAGTGAGGACTGTCTGTGCGATGGCAGGATCGTTGTATGAGTGTTGTATCAGTGAGGACTGTCTGTGTGATGGCAGGATCGTTGTATGAGTGTTATATCAGTGAGGACTGTCTGTGTGATGGCAGGATCGTTGTATGAGTGTTGTATCAGTGAGGACTGTCTGTGTGATGGCAGGATCGTTGTATGAGTGTTGTATCAGTGAGGACTGTCTGTGTGATAGCAGGATCGTTGTATGAGTGTTGTGTCAGTGAGGACTGTCTGTCTGATGGCAGGATCGTTGTATGAGTGTTGTATCAGTGAGGACTGTCTGTGTGATGGCAGGATCGTTGTATGAGTTGTGTCAGTGAGGACTGTCTGTGTGATGGCAGGATCGTTGTGTGAGTGGTGTATCAGTGAGGA
>CM065724.1:81936391-82021391 GCA_033310375.1 Conus canariensis
CCACAGTCAAGGCTGTGGGTTTCAAAGCTATCCTGAGCTTGCGGCCATCTTCTTCATGCTCAAATGCAAATCGTCTTCTGTTCCGAAGCTTCCAGCTTTGAGTGAGGGAAACTTTTCAGTGAAGAGAGTGGGCAGACAAAAGGCGTTTCACCAGATACTCCATTTTCAGGAGAAAAAAACACTTTGATTTTGTGGCGAGAAATACTCAAGCAAGCCAGTTCCGGGTGCTCAGGTGAGATACAATGGCGCCTGTGTGTAAAGATCCCCAGCATTCCTTAGACAGTTGGGCCGTGGTTGGGCCGGTGTCTTCCTTGGGAAGTCCGTCTACGTATTCACCGAGCCTTCACAAGAGCAAATAGAAATTTGTTTCCGTTAATCCGTAATCCTGCCCCAAAGATTCCTCTTGTTCACCATCCTGTACAAGAAGACCCAAGAAAGATCAAGATCGGCAGTTTAGTAGAAGACAGTATCACTTGTCAGTGTTCGTAAATGCAAGTGGAATGTATAATGCCATTAGGTTTGTATGAATTAAACTCTAATATTTGACAGAAAGATGAAATGAACTTGCATGTGGGAAGACGAGAGGAGAGAAGTGGGAGGGTACGTAAGGGAATCTTTCAATCACGCCACGCAAACAGTTCTGGACAAGAGAGTAAGGGTGAGAACGGACGATGAGAGTAAGGGTGAGAACGGACGATGTGGTGAATGTTACAAAACTGACATGATGAACAGTGCATGGGCACTGACCTTGATAGCCAATTCTTGGAGAAGCCATAGACGATATCTTCAAAGTCAACAGCCGATCACAGAACTCAGCGCAACAGACGTTTTTTGAAAGGGACCAGTCACAAGGGAAAATAACTTTGCTGTCATGGCTTCTGATTGTTGATGTTCACTGCAACATAGCTGTGGTTTATGCGAAAAAAATGTGGGTGCACTGAGACAGTTTTTCATCTTAACATTAAATTCTGTCTTCGATTCGATTTTTTTTTTTATCTTGTCTTGGGACCATGAAGAGGACCAAGAAGTTTACTTAGAGTCAGCGAATGTTCAGAAATTTTGATGCAGTAAGCATTGTTGAAGCGCTTGTGTCAAGCAGAAAATTTTAACATGGACAAAGAAGCCAGTGTTAGGAAATTTACCTACATTAAGCAATGTTAAAACGCTTGTTTTTAGCAGGAGATTTTCACATAGACAAAGAAGCAAATTTTAAGAAATCTACCTACATTAAAGCAACGTTAAAACGTTTGTGTTAAGCAGGAGATGTTAACATGGACAAAGAAGCAAAGTTTAAGAAATTTACTTACAGTAAGCACTGTTAAAACGTTTGTGTTAAGCAGCAGATTTTAATGTGAACAAAGAAGCAAATGTTAGGAGGAAATTTACTTACAGTAAGCACTGTTAAAACGCCTGTGTTAAGCAGCAGATTTAACATGGACAAAGAAGCAAATTTTAAGAAATTTACTTACAGTAAGTAATGTTAAAACGTTTGTGTTAAGCAGGAAATTTAAAATGAACAAAGAAGCAAATGTTAAGAAATTCATTTACAGTAAGCAATGTTAAACGCACTGTAAGAGGGAGGAAAAAAAAAAAAAAGAAAAAGTGAAGGAAAGCACGTAGACTGTAAAGAGAGGGAGACTTGAAACTAAGTGTCTGTAACTGTATAAGGATGTCTTACTGTAGCAATATTTTTGTATGTTTAGAAGAGAATTTTTTTTAATTCAAAATTTGAAGATGAGAGACATGTTGTTGAGCGATCACCGAAATTTACAGAGGAAACCAGATCACAGGATCTATGATATGCACACACACACACACACACACACACACACACACCACACACACACACACACACACAACCACGCACGCGTGCGTGCACCACATCCACAGCTCTCTGTCACACACACAGACACAGACACAGACAGACACACACACACACACACACACACACACACACACACACGCACACGCACACAGGCACGCACACACAGAGTCTCATCTAAAAAAAAAGGGCATCTTGTATTTTTCTTTCTCATATGCACAAAAATATCCCCACAGAAAGATTTCCCCATACAGACGCTTCTTTTCAACACTTCCTCTGTTTACAGTCTAGATGCTTTCCATAACATGTTACTTCTTTTCTCCACACACACGCACGCACGCACGCCTCGGAAAGTTATTCAGGCCAGCCTGTGTCTACCATAGATGTACTCTAAACCCATTTTGCTCTGCAGTGAGGAAGGCTTTTGTACATATGTTATACTGGCAATAAGCGCAGCCCCCCCCCCCCCCCCCCCCGTTTCTAAGTTAAATCTGTATCTAAGTAGTGAGATTTGAATGGCTGGGTCGGCTGTTCTTTGTCAAGTGTTTGGTAGTTGTGGCCGTCTTTCCGTGTGCCTCTGACAGATAGATAGATGGCTTGATTACTGCAGTGGGATCAATACTGCTAGCGTAGGGGAGGCAGTGTGAGGGGCAAGGGGAGAGTGGAGATGGGGTTATGAGAGTAACACAGAATCGGCAGAAGTATCCATCTGAGTTTATTGCACATCTACCCTCTCTCTCTCTCTCTCTCTCTCTCTTCTCTCTCCTCTCTCTCTCTCCGTCTCTGTCTCTCTCTGTCTCTGTCTGTCTGTCTGTCTGTCTGTCTCTTCTCTCTCTCTCTCTCTCTCTCTCTCTCTCTCTCTCTCTCTCTCTCTTCTCTCTCTGTGTATGTGTGTGTCTTTAGCTCAATCTGTGTTGCTAGTGCTCTTCATGTCTGTTCCCTCCTATCTCCCTCCCTCTCCCCCCTTTTTTTCTCTCTTGTTTTTGTGTGTGTGTGTGTCTCTGTCTCTGATCTGTCTATATCACTCTCTGTCTGGCTATGTCTGAAGCTGCCTGTCTTAGTATTGGAAGAGAAGAATGGGAAATTAGTGTGTGTGTGTGTGTGTGTGTGTGTGTGTGTGTGTGTGTGTGTGTGTGTGTGTGGTGTGTGTGTGTGTGTGTGTGTGTGTGTGTGGTGGGGTGTGTGTGTGTGCGCGCGGCGGCGCAGGTGCGTGCTTGTGCTTTGCTTGCGTGCGTGCATGCATGAGGTCTCTATCTCTCTTTCTCCTTCGTCTCTTCCTTCTTCGCTGCCAGCCCTGATGAGTTGTGCATGTTAATTCTTTTTTCATCACATTTTGTTTATTGATCCATGTTCATATCGACACATTAGTCCTTTAGACCACGGGAAAACGAGTCTGGTTGCTAGTCCTCTGCACAAGGTGATACCGTGTTATGGACATTATCCTAACCCGGAAAACGAGTCTGGTTGCTAGTCCTCTGCACAAGGTGATACACCGTGTTCTATGGACACTATTAGTCCTTTAGACCACGGGAAAACGAGTCTGGTTGCTAGTCCTCTGCACAAGGTGATACACCGAAGCAAGTGATGCTGAAATGGAGCTCTGGTGAACTGGTGAACAAAACGAACCCTGACGTTGCTTGCATTTAAGAATGATAACAAGAAATAATTGATTTGATTCACGATTGACACGGTCTGCCAGCTTTCCGCAGGTACAGTTCTAGTGTGCAGACACAAAGATCGTGGTACGAGGTGTGTACAGTCCCTGGTTGCAGGTCCTTAAAAGTTATTGATATTTAGTGTAAAAGAGAGAGAGAGAGAGAGAGAGAGAGAGAGAGAGAGAGAGAGAGAGAGAGAGAGAAGCCAACAACCCATTTCAAGGCCTTAAAAGTCGTTCCCAATGTTTACTGGAGGCGCTTGACAACTGCCTGAAAGGTGTCGTCAGCTCTGTGTCCGTTGTGCTGTGTCTGCACAACGGGGGAAAAAGGAGGGGGACAATGTACAGAGTCCTGAATGAGATGCCAGATGGGATGGCAGTGTCTTGAAAGGTTTTTAAGAGTCTAAGAGTGGGAACTTTCTGTGATGATCAGACTGAGCGCAAGTCCAAAGTGAGTGTGGAATTGTCCTCACGGCTAGAGTGTTACAGTCGAACAGATTGAATTTTGTAGGCGTTGAATGAAACGCCTACCTTGCGTTGAAGAGATCTAAGCTTAGTGACAAATTCGTTCATTTTCATTGTTCTATTTGTTTGTCTTGCCTGAAGAAGGCCTAAGAGGTCGAAACGCGTTGTGTTTTGTCTTGTGACTCGTTTGTCCACGTTTCTCTTGGCGGTTCGCTAACATTTAAAGATTTGTTTAGATTTCCGCCGGCAGTCGTCTCACTTTGCAACGAGACGAATTTTAAATGTTTTTAAAGTGTGTTGTAGTAAATGTTTTAAAAGTATGTTGTATACAAGTCTGTGTGTGTGTAATTGGCTGTGTACATGTTGTGATAAATGTTTTAAAAGTATGTTGTATACAAAGTTTGTGTGTGTGTGTGTGTGTGTGTGTGTGTGTGTGTGTGTGTGTGTGTGTGTAACTGGCTGTGTACATGTTGTAATAAATATTTGAAAAGTTTGTTGTATACAAATGTGTGTGTGTGTGTGTGTGTGTGTGTGTGTGTGTGTGTGTGTGTGTGTGTGTGTGTGTGTGTGATTGGTTGTGTACACCATCTTCCATGGAGAGGCATGGCCAGTTGCTTGATGTTTCTTCCTTCACTGTTCTCTTTCCATTGCTTTACGTCATTGATTGTTAGTTTGAATCAGTCAAGTTCAACAAACAAACACAAAATGAAAAAAATAAAGCAAACAAAAAACACACAGAACAAACAAAGACAAACAAAAACAAAAAACGAACAACAACAACAAAAAGTTATTCAGCTTTTGGTATACGTGCAGTAATTTACATGAAAGGTGTACCGTATATTGAATAGTATTTCTGGCACTTTATCATTTCAAGTTTGTAATTCCTGACTGCCTAAGAAGACTTGGAGTGTTTGACATTTTGTTGCCCGATAACACATTCCCCGCCGCTGTCCATGATGTGAGGACTCCGCCAGCATCATACCATCAGGGGAACACCAGGGGGTTGATCATGATTTGGGCTGGTTACATTGTTGTGATGTGAGGACTCCGCCAGCATCATACCATCAGGGGAACACCAGGGGGTTGATCATGATTTGGGCTGGTTACATTGTTGTGATGTGAGGACTCCGCCAGCATCATACCATCAGGGGAACACCAGGGGTTTGATCATGATTTGGGCTGGTTACATTGTTGTGATGTGAGGACTCCGCCAGCATCATACCATCAGGGGAACACCAGGGGGTTTGATCATGATTTGGGCTGGTTACATTGTTGTGATGTGAGGACTCCGCCAGCATCATACCATCAGGGGAACACCAGGGGGTTGATCATGATTTGGGCTGGTTACATTGTTGTGATGTGAGGACTCCGCCAGCATCATACCATCAGGGGAACACCAGGGGTTTGATCATGATTTGGGCTGGTTACATTGTTGTGATGTGAGGACTCCGCCAGCATCATACCATCAGGGGAACACCAGGGGGTTTGATCATGATTTGGGCTATTGTTGCCCCATTACGCTCTGTCTTTGACTGCAATTACTTTAGTTCAAACAGATTTATACCCAGTTTGCAATCACGTACAGCTCTGTAGTATTTATTTCCAGTTTGCAATCACGTACAGCTCTGCAGTATTTATTTCCAGTTTGCAATCACGTACAGCTCTGCAGTATTTATTTCCAGTTTGCAATCACGTACAGCTCTGCAGTATTTATTTCCAGTTTGCAATCACGTACAGCTCTGCAGTATTTATTTCCAGTTTGCAATCACATACAGCTCTGCAGTATTTATTTCCAGTTTGCAATCACATACAGCTCTGCAGTATTTATTTCCAGTTTGCAGTCACGTACAGCTGTGCAGTAAATGTCAAGATTTGAGCCGCAGCAAGCTAGTGCTTACAGTGTGTGTTCAAATGCTTCTCATTACATGTGTGAAGGTAATGGCAGGAGAGTATTAAAGTTGCTATTTTAAATAGAAGACGCAAAAATATGCATATATATATATATAATATATATATATAGAGAGAGAGAGAGAGAGAGAGAGAGAGAGAGAGAGAGAGAGAGAGAGAGAGAGAGATAGAGAAGGAGAGTGGGGTGATAGGGAGGAAAAGTAAGTAGGAGGTGTGTGCGTGTGGGGGAGGGGGGCTCCTCTTTCTTCCTTCGTTCCCCAACTCCTCTTGTGTATAGACTGGTTCAAACCTAAAGCTTTGGATTTTTGAGGATATGGTCTTTCCTCTGGACAGCTACTCCATTTTGAAATGTGTACCTTTTTCTTCTTTAAGTCTGGGTTTCCCTTGACGTGAGTGTTGCGGATGCTTCTGAGACATTGCTGAATCATCTCCTTCTCATCTTGGTTTAAGAGTGAGGCGGGGCAGGGGAGGAGGGTGGGTTATATGTCAGTTCCGACTTGTCGTCCGATGACTTGCACGTGAACTTACCTTCCCAAAGCCCGCCCTGTCACCTGTCCCCCTTCCGTCCCCCCCCCCCCCCCCCCTCCCCATCAACTTCTTCCATCTGGTTGCCAGCTTTGGTGAAATCGGCCTACCTGAAAATTGATAAAGTCGTTGTTTATGGGAGCGACAGAGGAAGAAGGTGATGGGAAAGACCTTTCACACGGGGTTTCGTCTATTGACCTGTTTATATGTTGAAACCTGTCTGTGTAGAAAGCAGAATGACGGCAGGCAGGAACTGAAACAAGATTGAAAAAAAAAAAAAAAGAAAAAAGAAAAGTTGAGATCCTCAGCATCGGAAGGAAAAGAGCAGACAAACAAAACTACCCAAAATAAAGTTGTTTTGATCCAACTATTTGTGAAAAAGCCATGGAGATCACCACTCCAGTGGAGAATTATTTTAGGATGCAGCTAGAAGGTTACAGAGAAGAACAGAAGGTTGGTGGAAAGGTTTTTTTGTTTTTGTTCTTTTTCTCTGTTTTACTGTTAGATTTGTTTAGCAGGAGTTACTGGTTAAGAATGGTTGCCTGCCAGTTGTTTGCTTATGTATAGGAAAGGGTGGGGGGTGGTGGGGGTGGTTGGGGTCTTTTGTCCAGGTGCTGAGATCAAATATTCAGGGTGAAAGCTCAAGAATTTCTCTTTTTTTGTTGTTGTTCTTCAGCCTCCTATTTTTTCACATTAAAAAAATCTTTTAATATGTTTTCCATTTTGTGAAGGCGGGGCCTCCATCGTCATTTTTTCCCACCTTTTTTTTTTTCTTCTCTCCAACAAGTAACCACCACTCTCACGCACCATGTAAGTTTGTATGTTCTGTTACTAATGGACATTCTTAGGTGGACTGTTAGTGTTTCGGCGTTCGATGCAAAGCGTCAGGGTTTATTAATGTTCTGTTGTTTGGTGTAGTGACACATTCACTCTCTGTATGCGGAAAAAGAGAACGGAAGGAAGATGGAAAAGACAGAAAGAAAGACGGAAAGAGAAGGAAAGAGAAGGAAAGAAAGACAGACAGAAAGATAGAGAGAAAAAGACGGAAAGAAAGAAAGAAAAGACTACAGAAAGAAAGCAGGAATTCCCACCTTTGTTTTACTGGCGTGTGGAAGAGAGTTACTGTCACAATGTTCAAGTTGTGTGACAGTCCGTGGTTGGATTAGAGAAGCTCTGTGAAACATGCCGGAAACGGGGGAGAAATGAAAAAGAGTTCCAGAACCCCGGCTGTGTTCTGAGTATTTCGGTCCTTTGGATCTGTCACAAGACGTTTTCTCTGGACGTGAAGACGTTTGCAGCATGTTTGGTACCTAGAGGATTCTGATTACGGTGTGTGTGTGTGTGTGTGTGTGTGTGTGTGTGTGTGTGTGTGTGTGTGTGTGTGTGTGTGTGTGCGTGTCCATTGTTTGGATTTAGGGTGGCTTTGAAAATTCAGATTACGGTTTTTTTTTTAGGGTGTGTCCATTGTTTGGATTTAGGGTGTATTTGATTTTAACTCCTCTTTTTTTCTTGCACGATTGGTTTCTACAATGGATGTAGCTTTTGGCCTGTCAGGATCAGTGACCTCCTTCAGGCGGCTTTCACTGCAGGCATATTAGATGGGATGATTTCTACAGCCTGATCGATGTCCTGAGCTCCTTTGTGAAACAGATGAATGGCAGACAGGATAGACAAGGATGATTACTGGATTGGCGGGTCTTTGGTGATAATGATCGGTCGGTGTCAGAATTGTATGATTAATTATTGTCTGGTTGGCGCAGCGGATTGAACTGGATTTTCGTGTGACGGGTGTGGTTCAGGTTGTTCCCTCCCCTTCTTGGATGATCTGACGTGGGGATGTTGATGGATTAACCTGTTAACGACAAATTAATGTGAACACGAAACTGCCAGATTCATCTGGAGGAACGTCATTTGTTTCACCTCTTCGTCCCCGTCCCCCTTTTCCCTGCCAGTTTGTCTTGCACCAAGGTTTGTGTGAATATCCAGGTGTGGATGTGGATGTGTCTGTTATGTTTAAGTTATGTTAGTATTGGAGCTTTGGTGGTTTATCTTGCACCAAGGTTTGTGTGAATATCCAGGTGTGGATGTGAATGTGTCTGTTATGTTTAAGTTATGTTAGTATTGGAGCTTTGGTGGTTTGTCTTGCACCAAGGTTTGTGTGAATATCCAGGTGTGGATGTGGATGTGTCTGTTATGTTTAAGTTATGTTAGTCTTGGAGCTTTGGTGGTTTGTCTTGCACCAAGGTTTGTGTGAATATCCAGGTGTGGATGTGAATGTGTCAGTTATGTTTAAGTTATGTTAGTATTGGAGCTTTGGTGGTTTGTCTTGCACCAAGGTTTGTGTGAATATCCAGGTGTGGATGTGAATGTGTCTGTTATGTTTAAGTTATGTTAGTATTGGAGCTTTGGTGGTTTGTCTTGCACCAAGGTTTGTGTGAATATCCAGGTGTGGATGTGGATGTGTCTGTTATGTTTAAGTTATGTTAGTATTGGAGCTTTGGTGGTTTGTCTTGCACCAAGGTTTGTGTGAATATCCAGGTGTGGATGTGAATGTGTCAGTTATGTTTAAGTTATGTTAGTATTGGAGCTTTGGTGGTTTGTCTTGCACCAAGGTTTGTGTGAATATCCAGGTGTGGATGTGAATGTGTCTGTTATGTTTAAGTTATGTTAGTATTGGAGCTTTGGTGGTTTGTCTTGCACCAAGGTTTGTGTGAATATCCAGGTGTGGATGTGAATGTGTCTGTTATGTTTAAGTTATGTTAGTATTGGAGCTTTGGTGGTTTGTCTTGCACCAAGGTTTTGTGAATATCCAGGTGTGGATGTGAATGTGTCTGTTATGTTTAAGTTATGTTAGTATTGGAGCTTTGGTGGTTTGTCTTGCACCAAGGTTTGTGTGAATATCCAGGTGTGGATGTGGATGTGTCTGTTATGTTTAAGTTATGTTAGTATTGGAGCTTTGGTGGTTTGTCTTGCACCAAGGTTTGTGTGAATATCCAGGTGTGGATGTGGATGTGTCTGTTTGTTTAAGTTATGTTAGTATTGGAGCTTTGGTTGTTTGTCTTGCACCAAGGTTTGTGTGAATATCCAGGTGTGGATGTGAATGTGTCTGTTGTGTTTAAGTTATGTTAGTATTGGAGCTTTGGTGGTTTGTCTTGCACCAAGGTTTGCGTGAATATCCAGGCGTGGATGTGCAAGTGTCTGTTATGTTTAAGTTATGTTAGAATTGGAGCTTTGGTGGTTTGTCACACACATGCGAAGCGATAATTAGGCATAGCTACGTGACTTACCGCAGTTGGGTCATTTAGCTCATTGTCATGTAAATGTGAATTGACTTTGCTCTGTACACTGGTTTAAGTCTTTAGAATCAGGTATGACTTACATTACAGTCCTGTAAATAGCCTTTATCCACACATGTCCTTAAGCGTACATGCAGGTATGCATCATGTGAGCATAAACATTCGCAAGTACAGGCATACATAAATGCACATGGACATTGACGTACACGCATGCACATACGCACACATTATGTGCACGTGCACATACGCACACCTACTAGCACACACATTCTCACACACAAGAACCACACATACCTAACAAATTGTTGTTGTAGCGCAGAGACTGCTAGTCATCCAAGTCTTACCAGCACGTAGGGTTAACTCACAGGTCGTGTCACACCAAAGCAACACGAAAGCAGTCTGCATCAGAACAATGGCGTGTAGATAGCTGACAGTCAGTGGCCTATGCCTATGTCACACCATGAAGAGTCTTTATAAGGACAGTTGTAGACAGATGATCTACAGTGCTTTGTACACAAGATGCACACTCTTCATCAGGATAATAGCATGCTGATGGCTGACACGCGGTGGTTGGGGATTATATCCCGTGGTAGAAAAGCGCCAGAGGTTAACAAGAGATTAAGAAACCTCATGTCAATTTGAAATGAGATACTGACTTTCGCATTTCCGGATAGAAATTTGAAAAACATCCTGTTGTTCACTTCTTGTGATGTGAGTTAATAGTATTCACACTCACTACTATTCGATAGTCTTTAGTTGGTCTTGTAAAGACCAGCAGCACTGCAGCTTTAATCAGTCCTGAGAAACAGGGATCGGGATGATTCTGTGTACCAAAGAGCTCTTGGAAATGATCTGGACTTTTCGGTGATAGTTGTAATTCTACTGCTGTTGAATGTTGCTGGGGGAAAAAGTCAGTGGGTGGGTGTGGGGGAAAGAAGTTATCTCTCAAAAGTTACAGCCGCGGCAGTGATTTGAATTGTCCTTTTACCTCACAGGGAAATACATATACCTTGATTTTAGAAACAGCTGATAACGAATCATAGAGCTGCATGTGGATTGGACTGAGGCAGTTTATTGGTGTCCAGGTGTTACACTACGGTATTCAGGGCCAGTTAAGGTTGTTATGGTAAGAATGAAAACTGTGTAAAAGTGGAAAATCACTGTTTTACCATATAAAGAGCCTGATGGAGAGAGAGAGAGAGAGAGAGAGAGAGAGAGAGAGAGAGAGAGAGAGAGAGAGAGAGAGAGAGAGAGTGTTGCTCGTACATGTGTTTTGATTGAAGATGTTTTAGTAGTATGTACCTGTTGACCCAGGATGCACTCTACGGGTAATAAAGGGTAAACCAGGTAGCCTTCAACAGGTGTGGCAGTGTCAGCCCACATTCATCAGACACTAACTGACGGCACAGCCCTCCTCTGATAACGTTGTCCCAACCCCAGCTTGCCTAATTCCTCCCTTCGCCTCTCCTGTCGGCTTTCGCACTCGCCTAACCCTCCCTGGAGATTACGCTTTGTTAGAAAATTATGCGTGTGCGCTGGAGAAAAAGGTGGAAGAAGTGCAAAGGGTAAGAAAGAGGGGGCAGGGATAGTGGGGGGGGGGGGGGGGGGGGCTGAAAGAAAGTGGAGGTTGGAAATAATGGGGGCGGGGGGGGGGGGGGGGGATAATTAAATGGCACTGGGTTATTCTGATGTTGGGCTGTGCACTAAAGTCTCGGCAGATTGACGGTTCCAATCCTTTGGGACGAGACATTCTAATCTGCTCTCGCTCATTTTCCTCCTGTTTAGTTTCTTCCCCAAAGCTGTGCCATCCCCAGTGCTTCTAGAAAGACTCTTGCCTCCTCACAAAACCCATTCTCCCTTGTGCACAGAAACGGAAATTGTAGGTGATCAAATGCACTGGTATTCAGGCAGGCCATTCGTGCGACTACTTGAATGTTTGCGCATGCATATGTATGCACATGTGAGATTGGAATAAGTGCTTGTGATTGCATGCTCCCTCACAGTCTTTCCGTCCTTGTGTATGTCTCCCTCTTTGGCGTACCTTTCTCAGGTGATCTGGATCCCATGTCAATGTTTTCTGCACAGACGCGGATCCCCAGAAGAAGATGGAGAATAGTATTGAGATAGTGTTCAAATTTTGAGTTATAGAAATTGATAGGAAATGAACATTGTCATTTATGTCCTGGGCGGTGACGTTTAATCAGGCAGCAGTTAGCGAGAACGAGAAAATGCTGTTATTTGCTCAAATGAACACCCCAAAGCAAATAGGAAAGCTCTCGTTTTATTTACAGAATGGAGTGGGGTGTGTGTGTGTGTGGGGGGGGGGGGGGGGTAAGAAAGTAGGATAACAGGGCTGTTCCAGAATCCTTGTAAGGTGCTCCCCCTCCCCCCCCCCAACCTCTTCCTCGTTCCTTGCTATAGTCCAGCGACTGAACCATCAGAAATCGATCAAGTCATTTTGCACTTGAGTTCTGTCACAACAGACGTTTCTTTTGTGCCATAACCTGACAGAGTGCTGTGCGATTCTCCTGCTTCTGGTTCTGGCTTAGGATGGATGGGGGCTGGATGGTGGTTGGAAGGTGGGAGTGCTAATGGGGATGAGTGGGGTTGGAACCGGCGTTGGAGCTGGGGGCTGGGAAAGGGGAGCGGTGGGGTTGGTGTGGGAAAGATGGAGGCCAGAGTAGGGAGGGGTGACAAGTCATCACAGTAGGCTGCTTCAATGGAGCAGCAACATTCATGTACACTTGTAACTGCATCCATACAAATACCAGATTCATCATATAGAGTACAAACTGCCCATTGCCTTCTCGTTCTGTGCAGTTCTTTTTTTCATACAGAATGCAAACTGCCCATTGCCTTCTCGTTCGGTGCAGTTCTTTTTCATGTAGAATGCAAATTGCCCGTTGCCTTCTTGTTCTGTGCAGTTCTTTTTTTCATACAGAATGCAAATTGCCCGTTGCCTTCTCGTTCTGTGCAGTTCTTTTTTTCATACAGAATGCAAATTGCCCGTTGCCTTCTCGTTCTGTGCAGTTCTTTTTTTCATACAGAATGCAAATTGTCCGTTGCCTTCTCGTTCTCTGCAGTTCTTTTTTCATACAGAATGCAAATTGCCCGTTGCCTTCTCGTTCTGTGCAGTTCTTTTTTTCATACAGAATGCAAATTGCCCGTTGCCTTCTCGTTCTGTGCAGTTTTTTTTTCATGTAGAATGCAAACTGCACTATTGCCTTCTCGTTCTGTGCAGTTCTTTTTTTCTTTTTCCCAGAAGGGTGTGAAAGACAAAGAAAACTGAACAGTTCAGTCAGGTGTGCAAGCGGGTGTGTGTGTGTGTGTGTGTGTGCGCGCGCGCGCGTGCGTGCGTGCGTGCGCGCGTGCGTGCGTGCGTGCTTGTGTGTGTGTGTGTGCGTGCGTGCGTGCGCACGAGGGCGCGTGTGCACCTGCGCTTGAATTGTACATGCGTTTTAATTCTACGTGTTTAAGCTTTATGCTGCTGTTCACCTTGAATTCACTCTAGTGTAATCAGGGGCAATCAGGTGACCTCCGACAGGTGCGGTAGTTTCAACCCCGCATTCAGAAGACACTAACTGACGGCACACTTCCCCTCTTACAATCTTTTCCCAAACCCGCCCTGCCTAATCCCTCCCTGTACCTCTCCCATCAGCTTTCGCGCTCTCCTAGTTTTTCCCTGGAGATTATGCCTGGCTAGAGATTTATGCCCTGGAGAAAAAAAAAAATTGGAGGAAATGCGAAGGGTAGGTAAGGAGAAAGGACAGGATGGGGAGGTGGGTGGGGGGGGGGGGGGGCGAGGGGAAGCATGAAGAAAGAGAGGTGAAAGGGGGAGGAGGAGGGCGAACAGGAGATAGAGGTCGGAGAAGGGACGGAAAGGAAGGGGGGGGGGGAGGGGGGGGGCGAGGGGAAGCATGAAGAAAGAGAGGTGAAAGGGGGAGGAGGAGGGCGAACAGGAGATAGAGGTCGGAGAAGGGACGGAAAGGAAGGGGGGGGGGAGGGGGGGGGGCGAGGGGAAGCATGAAGAAAGAGAGGTGAAAGGGGGAGGAGGAGGGCGAACAGGAGATAGAGGTCGGAGAAGGGACGGAAAGGAAGGGGGGGGGAAGGGGGGGGGCGAGGGGAAGCATGAAGAAAGAGAGGTGAAAGGGGGAGGAGGAGGGCGAACAGGAGATAGAGGTCGGAGAAGGGACGGAAAGGAAGGGGGGGGGAGGGGGGGCGAGGGGAAGCATGAAGAAAGAGAGGTGAAAGGGGGAGGAGGAGGGCGAACAGGAGATAGAGGTCGGAGAAGGGACGGAAAGGAAGGGGGGGGGGGAGGGGGGGGGCGAGGGGAAGCATGAAGAAAGAGAGGTGAAAGGGGGAGGAGGAGGGCGAACAGGAGATAGAGGTCGGAGAAGGGACGGAAAGGAAGGGGGGGGGGGGAGGGGGGGAGGGGAAGCATGAAGAAAGAGAGGTGAAAGGGGGAGGAGGAGGGCGAACAGGAGATAGAGGTCAGAGAAGGGACGGAAAGGAAGGGGGGGGGGGAGGGGGGGCGAGGGGAAGCATGAAGAAAGAGAGGTGAAAGGGGGAGGAGGAGGGCGAACAGGAGATAGAGGTCAGAGAAGGGACGGAAAGGAAGGGGGGGGGGGGAGGGGGGGCGAGGGGAAGCATGAAGAAAGAGAGGTGAAAGGGGGAGGAGGAGGGCGAACAGGAGATAGAGGTCGGAGAAGGGACGGAAAGGAAGGGGGGGGAGGGGGGGGGCGAGGGGAAGCATGAAGAAAGAGAGGTGAAAGGGGGAGGAGGAGGGCGAACAGGAGATAGAGGTCGGAGAAGGGACGGAAAGGAAGGGGGGGGGGAGGGGGGGGGCGAGGGGAAGCATGAAGAAAGAGAGGTGAAAGGGGGAGGAGGAGGGCGAACAGGAGATAGAGGTCGGAGAAGGGACGGAAAGGAAGGGGGGGGGGGGGCGAGGGGAAGCATGAAGAAAGAGAGGTGAAAGGGGGAGGAGGAGGGCGAACAGGAGATAGAGGTCGGAGAAGGGACGGAAAGGAAGGGGGGGGAGGGGGGGGCGAGGGGAAGCATGAAGAAAGAGAGGTGAAAGGGGGAGGAGGAGGGCGAACAGGAGATAGAGGTCAGAGAAGGGACGGAAAGGAAGGGGGGGGGAAGGAGGGGGGGAAGGGGGGGGGGGCGAGGGGAAGCATGAAGAAAGAGAGGTGAAAGGGGGAGGAGGAGGGCCGAAACGAGAGAGTAAGGAGGGGACGGAGAAAGGGGAAACGGAAAGGAAGGGGGGGGGGGAGGGGGGGCGAGGGGAAGCATGAAGAAAGAGAGGTGAAAGGGGGAGGAGGAGGGCGAACAGGAGATAGAGGTCGGAGGAAGGGACGGAAAGGAAGGGGGGGGGGGAGGGGGGGGGAGCGAGGGAACATGAAGAAAGAGAGGTGAAAGGGGAGGAGGAGGGCGAACAGAGATAGAGGTGGAGAAGGGACGGAAGGAAGGGGGGGGAGGGGGGGCGAGGGGAAGCATGAAGAAAGAGAGGTGAAAGGGGGAGGAGGAGGGCGAACAGGAGATAGAGGTCGGAGAAGGGACGGAAAGGAAGGGGAGGGGGGCGGGGGGGCGAGGGAAGCATGAAGAAAGAGAGGTGAAAGGGGGAGGAGGAGGGCGAACAGGAGATAGAGGTCGGAGAAGGGACGGAAAGGAAGGGGGGGGATGGGGGGGGATACATGAGAAAGAGAGGTGAAAGGGGGTGGAGGAGGGGCGAACAGGAGATAGAGGTCGGAGAAGGGACGGAATGTTAGGGGGGGGATTAATTAAATGGAACTGGGTTAGTCTGGTGTTGGCGTCGACAGAAGTGTTTGGCAGATTGACAGTTACCAGTCCTGGGATGAGGCATTCTGTGTCTTTCGTTTTCCTCCCTGTTGATTTTTTCAAAGTCTGTGCCGCCCAGGGCTCCGATTGAGAGACTTTTTCCGTCACTAAACCGTGTTCCTGGTGGTAGAGACAGAGAGATGCTCCGGATGAAATGCACGTGGTGTGTGTGTGTGTGTTGTGTTGTGTGTGGTGTGTGCGGCGCGCCGCGCGTTCAGACAGTTCACGCAATCTGTGTATGTTTGGGCGAGCCATTTTATGCACATGTCAGATTTGAAGAAATGTTTCGGATCGCTTGTTCTGTCACAGTCTTTCTCTCTCAGTCTCTGTCTGTCTCATT
The DNA here is from genome assembly GCA_033310375.1 of Conus canariensis. Classification (NCBI taxonomy): domain Eukaryota; kingdom Metazoa; phylum Mollusca; class Gastropoda; order Neogastropoda; family Conidae; genus Conus; species Conus canariensis. The sequence continues at coordinate 81,952,240 of CM065724.1, forward strand.
TTGTGGCGCACCATCGGATCTAATGTGGATTTGTTTTCTGAACGCTCACACATCAAAGAGTTAAAAGAAAAAAAAAACAGAAAAGGATGAGAATAGTCACCAGTCTTTGAAGTCAAGAAATGAAAATTGTAATATATGTCTTGGGTGGTGACCTTTGATTAGACAGCAATTAGCGAGAAGATGCATCCGTTTTGCTCGAATGAACTTCCCAAAGCCAACAGGAAACCACTGTTTTTTGTTGTTGTTTTTTTAATTTTTCGGAACGGAGCTGAGGGACAGGGGTGGGAGTAGGGGGGTGGGATGGGTAGGGTGGCGGTGAAGGGGGTGGAGCTAATGGGGTGTTTCAGAATCCTTGTAACTGCCTTCCCTCGCTCCTGCTTCCTTGATTTAGCCAGTGATTGACCAGTGTGAAATCGATCAAGTCGTATTCGCGCTGGAGTTCTGTAATGACAGACGTTTTCTTTTGTGCCATACCCTGACAGAGCGCTGTATGATTCTCCAGATTCATTCTGCTTTCTGCTTGAGGAGGACGGGGGAGTGTGTGTGTGTGTGTGTGTGCTGATGGGTGAGTGGTACCGGAAATGGCGTTGGGGAAGTAGGGAGGGGTAGAGGACATGAAGCATTGGTGCTGGAGGCGTGTGTGCCAGAGTAGGGGTTGTGATCAGTGGTCGAGTAATGTGATTGTAACCGAGCTGTGAATTCTTGATTCACATCCACGTTAAGTGCGGCCATACAAACGCATACAAATCACGAGCAGCGTATAGTATACAAACTGCTCCTTTTTTTTCTTTCTTTTTATTTATTTGTGTATTCTTAAAGTGTGGAAGACAGAGCAACTTGAAGAAATATGTCATGAGTTAGTGAGTGTGTGTGGTGTGAAAGTATTTGTTTCTGTCTAGTCATGACTTCTCTCCAGTGCACGAAGGGGTCCTCACAAGGCCTTAGGTAATGAAGAGACATCAAAGGGAACATGAAGTGCCGCAAAGCGAAATCCTATACTTTTCTTCCTGGAGACAATATAGTGAGAATCTGGGTTGTTTTGGTGTAAAGACGGATATGTAGAAACTGTAACATTCTTCTCCAGATATTCAAAGAAGTAAGATCAGTTTTATGAAATCTAACTTTTTGTCCTTACAATGTTTGCCAAAGTGACTAAGGTATGATTTGACAGGAAAACAAGAGACTCTCTCTCTCTCTCTCTCTCTCTCTCTCTCTCTCTCTCTCTCTCTCTCTTTCTCTTTTTGTGTGTACGTGTGTGCGTGCGTGCGCCTACCTGTGTTTGTGTGCGTGTGCGTGCGTGCATGCTTGTCTGTTTGTTTGTGCGTGTGTGTGAGAGTGAGTGAGAGAGTGAGTGTGAATTGCACGTGTGGTTAGATAGTATATGTTTTAGTAGTATGTAGCTGTTGACCCACAGGGCACTCTGCGGCAATGGGGGGGGGGGGGGGGGGGGTGTCAGGTAACCTACAACAGGTGTGGCAGTGTCAGCCCACATTCATCAGACACTAACTGACGGCACAGCCCTCCTCTGATAACGTTGTCCCAACCCCAGCTTGCCCAATTCCTCCCTTTGCCTCTCCTGTCGGCTTTCGCACTCGCCTAATTTTCCCTGGATATTGCGCCTTGTTAGAAAAGTATACGTGGGCGCTGGAGAAAAAAAAGGTGGGGGATGTGCAAGGGAGGGATGAGGAAAGAGGAAGAAAGGGTGGGGGGGGGGGGGGGAGGCAGGATCACAAGGGGAGGGGGGATAATTGAATGGAACTGGGTGAATGTGGTGCTGGGCTGGCCACGGAAGTGTGGGCAGATTGACAGTTCCAGTCTTAGGGGACGAGGCGTTCTGCTCTGCTGTCTCTGGTTTCCTCCCAGTTTAATTTCTTTCCTCGAACCTGTGCCGTCCCCAGAGCTCCAAGGAAGACTTTGGTCTCTTCACAAAACAGGTGTTCCCTTGCGTACAGAAACGGGGATTGCTTGCGATGAAATGCACCTGGTATGGGTTTGCTTTCGAGCAGGCCAAACTGCGCGTTTACATGCATGTTTGTGCATGTATGTATGTATGTGCAGTAAGATTTGAATGAACGTTTACGATTGCCTGCCCTTTCATAGTCTGTCTGTCTTTGTCTCTGTCTCTCTCTGTGGCGTACTTTCCCACATACCCTGTGTCTTACGCCATGTCTCTCTGTGTGGCGTACTTTCCCACATACTCTGTGTCTTATGCCATGTCTCTCTCTGTGGCGTACTTTCCCACATACTCTGTGTCTTATGCCATGTCTTTCTCTGTGGCGTACTTTCCCACATACTCAGTGTCTTATGCCATGTCTTTCTCTGTGGCGTACTTTCACACATACTCTGTATCTTATGCCATGTCTCTCTGTGTGGCGTACTTTCCCACATACTATGTGTCTTATGCCATGTCTTTCTCTGTGGCGTACTTTCACACATACTCTGTATCGTATGCCATGTCTCTCTGTGTGGCGTACTTTCCCACATACTCTGTGTCTTATGCCATGTCTTTCTCTGTGGCGTACTTTCACACATACTCTGTATCTTATGCCATGTCTTTCTCTGTGTGGCGTACTTTCCCACATACTCTGTGTCTTATGCCATGTCTTTCTCTGTGGCGTACTTTCCCACATACTCTGTATCTTGTGCCATGTCTTTCTCTGTGTGGCGTACTTTCCCACATACTCTGTATCTTATGCCATGTCTCTGTGTGGCGTACTTTCCCACATACTATGTGTCTTATGCCATGTCTCTCTCTGTGGCGTACTTTCCCACATACTCTGTATCTTATGCCATGTCTCTGTGTGTGGCGTACTTTCCCACATACTATGTGTCTTATGCCATGTCTCTCTCTGTGGCGTACTTTCCCACATACTCTGTATCTTATGCCATGTCTCTCTGTGTGGCGTACTTTCCCACATACTATGTGTCTTATGCCATGTCTCTCTCTGTGGCGTACTTTCCCACATACTCTGTATCTTATGCCATGTCTCTCTGTGTGGCGTACTTTCCCACATACTATGTGTCTTATGCCATGTCTTTCTCTGTGTGGCGTACTTTCCCACATACTGTGTCTTATGCCAGTTTGTTTTCTGAAAACGACACAAATTAAAGAGTGGAAACACCAAGATGAAGATGGGAATAGATGGCAACATTTTTGAGTCATAAAAATGTCAAGAAATGTTCGTCGTGTTTGATGTCTAGGGTAGCGACGTTCAACCAGACAGCAGTTAGCGAGAAGATGAGTTAGCTCAAATGAACTTCTCAAAGCCAGTCGGAAAGTGCTTTGAGTTTTTCGTCTTTGAGAACGGTGCTGCGGGTAGGGGAGTGGGAGATTTGGTCAGGAGAACAAGGGGGTTAGAATGGTGGTGGTAAGGGGGGATGTTTCAGAAATCTTGGAACTGCACCCTTCCTACTCCACCCTTCCTCCTGCTTCCCTTTAATCTGGGGCAGTGACTGAAGAGTGTGAAATCGATCAAGTCGTTTTGTGCCGGAGTTCTGGTGAGACAGACGTTTCTTTTGTGCCATACCTTGACAGAGCGCTGTAGGATTCTCCTGTCTCACTCTGCTTCCTGCGTAGGACGGACAGGGAGCAGGATGGTGGGGAGAAGGGGGGGGGGGGGTGCTGATGGATGAGCTGGAATGGAAACGGCAAAGGGAAGTGGGGGATGAAGGGGATGGGGGGGGGGGGGTAGTGGGAGTGGAATTGCTGCATTAGAGTTGGAAGTGTTTACCGGGGTTAGTGGGATCCTAAGTCATGAGACGAAGTTATTTCAGATGCGCAGCTAATACGTAATACTCTTTTCTGTCAGCTGCATATCGCATCCATACAGATGTTGAGATCAAAGACAGCGCGTAGGACACGAACTGCCCGTTTCTTTGAGAGTGCGGAAAACGTAGAAATCCTAACAATTTTGTCTTGTGTGTGTGTGTGTGTGTGTGTGTGTGTGTGTGTGTGTGTGTGTGTGCGCGTGCGCGCGCGGGCGCGCGCGTGCGTGCGTGCGTGTGTACGCGCGCGCGTCTGTGTGCGAGTATTCTGCTATCCTAGTCAGTTCTTCCCACACGGGGTCCTCACAAATCTGACAAACTGTCAAAGTGAATACGAAATGCTGAAAATGCCGATATGCACTTTTCATTCCACAGACGGCATTTCCAGAATGTGAAGTGTTTTATTCAATAGAAAAAAGCGCGTATGTATTGACTTTGACGTCTTGTACTGTCTAGCAACATAAGTCGGTCAGCTAGATAAGCAAAGTGAAAAATATTTAACATTGAGGTCTCACAAGATATCCCTCTCCCTCCCATCTCCCATATCGTCCCTTCTCTCTTCCCCCGCCGTCATCTCTCTCTCTCTCTCTCTCTCTCTCTCTCTCTCTCTCTCTCTCTCTCTCTCTCTGTGTGCGTGCGTGCGTGCGTGCGTGTGTGTGTGTGTGTGTGGTGTATGTGTGTGTGCGCGCGCGCGCGCGTGCACGCCTGTGCATGTGTGCGTGCATGTCAGCGTGCATTCACACGTGTGCGTGCGTGAGTACGTGTGTGCGTGTGTATGTGCTCGTTAGCGTAAGGAAAAGAGGATGTTTGTTATTAAACAAAAACGTTGTATTGCTGAGTGTAAACACGTAACTTTCACCGAGGAGAAATGCTGTGAAACTCATGACAAATGAAAACAGCTGTAGTGTCGCAGCATCTTTATTGGGGGCTCTCTGGAAAGTACGGTGTACAGTGTGTGGTTGCTCTAAAGAAAGCCATAGCCAGCTTGTCCAAGGAGACTCTTCGAACTTGCGCAACCCAGCTTAGTTGCTAACTAACTGCAGAGAGAAGTTCCAACGCACGTCAGAAATAGCTCTTGAAAAAATAGTAACTGGGCCTTTCTGTCTCTCTCTGTTTCTCTCTCTCTCCCTCTCTCTGTCTCTGTCTCTCTCTCTCTCTCTCCCTCTCTCTCTCTCTCTCTCTCTCTCTCTCTCTCTCTCTCTCTCTCTCTCAGAATACATCCGAAAACCGCATCTTTCTCTCTCGGTCTCTCGGTGGGTGTGTGTGTGTGTGTGTGTGTGTGTGTGTGTGTGTGTGTGTGTGTGTGTGTGTGTGATGAAGAGGGACGGCAGTATGTGTTTTCATGATATCAATCGTTTGAGCCGTTTTGATTTTCTGTACTTGATTTCTATGTTTTATGTTTTGTTTTCCCTTTTACTTGTGATGATTTTACATTCTGTAAATCTTTATTATTTCATACTTTGTATTTTATTAGGGCATAATGTAAAGAAGCTTTCAGCTTAACACCCTCATTAACATATTCCTGTTCGTATTCATATTCTCTGTCCCTTCCCTCCCCCTGTCCCTTCCCCTCTCTCTCCCTCTCTCTCTCCCTCCCTCCCTCTCTCTCCTGTCCTGTCCTCTCTGTCTGTCTCTCTCTCTCTCTCTCTCTCTCTCTCTCTCTCGCTCGCTCGCTCGCTCGCTCTCTTTCTTAAATCAGACTAGGAAATCACCATAAACACTACGAAGTTGTGGAAGCCACTTTATTTCTCTTCTTCTTCTTCTTCGTCTTCTTCTTCTTCTTCTTCTTCTTCTTCTGCTTCTCCTCCTCCTCCTCCTCCTTCTTCTTCTTCTTCTTCTTCTTCTTCTTTCTTCTTCTTCTTCTTCTTCTTCTTCTCTCTTCTTCTTCTTCTTCTTCTTCTTCTTCTTCTTCCTCCTCCTCCTCTTCTCTTTTTTGACTCACGAAGTTAAACATTACTTGCAGTGTAAGTCAGAAAGAGGTAACCGTGTCAGTGCAGATAACCTCAATAGATAACGAACAGGAATAAATTCGATTGACTTGAAAAGCAATTCTTTTTTTTTTAAGGTCAAAATCAAGGGTTTTTGCTTTTTTTTTTTTTTTTTTTTTTTTACCTCTTAATTGGAAATGGCGGCTATGACTTCCAGATGGAATGGGCAGCAGGTGGTAGTAAACCAAGTTGCTGCATAGTTCACGTGCTGCACAAAGCTTTGATAACAAACGAACATATCCAGTGAAGATAGTAGAAATGGATGGACGCATTCTGCTGGTGTGTAGTATTGCTCTGTTTCCCATGGATGGACGCATTCTGTTGGTGTGTAGTATTGCTGTGTTTCCCATGGATGGACGCATTCTGATGGTGTGTAGTATTGCTGTGTTTCCCATGGATGGACGCAATCTGTTGGTGTGTAGTATTGCTTTGTTTCCCATGGATGGACGCATTCTGTTGGTGTGTAGTATTGCTGTGTTTCCCATGGATGGACGCATTCTGATGGTGTGTAGTATTGCTGTGTTTCCCATGGATGGACGCATTCTGTTGGTGTGTAGTATTGCTGTGTTTCCCATGGATGGACGCATTCTGTTGGTGTGTAGTATTGCTGTGTTTCCCATGGATGGACGCACTCTGTTGGTGTGTAGTATTGCTGTGTTTCCCATGGATGGACGCATTCTGTTGGTGTGTAGTATTGCTGTGTTTCCCATGGATGGACGCATTCTGTTGGTGTGTAGTATTGCTGTGTTTCCCATGGATGGACGCATTCTGTTGGTGTGTAGTATTGCTGTGTTTCCCATGGATGGACGCATTCTGTTGGTGTGTAGTATTGCTGTGTTTCCCATGGATGGACGCATTCTGTTGGTGTGTAGTATTGCTGTGTTTCCCATGGATGGACGCATTCTGTTGGTGTGTAGTATTGCTTTGTTTCCCAGAATGAGGCAGTGAGGCAATGACGATGGAGTAGCGTTTCCTGTCAGTGAAGAATGGAAGGAAAGGTAATCAACCTGTCTGCCCGATACCAAAGAGATGAAGACAGACCTGTCTCCTCTCAGTGACCGTGGACATTGCTGGCACTGTAGCTGGGAGGTCAATGGTAATCTGACTTGTCTAGGAACATTCCATGCATTGCAGCTGTAAAGCAAGGCAGTTCTCCTGGGACAGACCTTTGGCACCACGCTGTTCACCCAGCCTGAGATCGACGGCTGGACCTGAGTGCGTCACTGGGGAGGGTGTGAGGGGAAAGCACGTTGTCGGTGAGGAGATGAAGCCAGAGGTGCTGTTGGCGGCGGCCAGAGGACGTGGTGTGAAAAGAAAGAGAGGGATGGTGAGGAGGTGCTGACAGAGGTGGTGTGGTGGTGTTGGGGGTGATGCCAGGACGGTGATTGCAGAAGTCTTGTTCCTGTGTGCTGTTCTTGTTCAGCGGCGAAGAAAGGGCAGTGCACAGACGGGAGAGAGAAGGTTGCAGGCTGCCTGGCAGGGCAATGCGGCAGAAAGGGACACTGACAGGAAATTCTGTTCATGGCTATATTATATATTTGTTGTCTGATTCTTTTGTTCAGAGAGTTGAGATGGTAGCTGTTCCAGTTAATTTCTTTCCGTGAGCGTACATGCAACCTTGCATGTGTGCATGCTGTGTGTGTATGTGTGTATGTGCATTTGTACATGTGTGTGTGTGTGTGTGTGTGTGTGTGTGTGTATGTGTGTGTGTGTGTGTGCGTGCGCGCGCGCGCGCGCGTGTGTGTGTGTGTGTGTGTGTGTGTGTGTGTGTGTGTGTGTGTGTGTGTTTAATCAGTACTGGGTTATATTTTCAAATATCTCATTGCAATTCGAAAATGTGTCCAGTGATTCAGTTCCCCATTGCCACCACTGTTTGCCTAAAAAAGAAAAATCGGTCATCTCTGTACAATTTCTGTCAAATGAACAACTGCTGGATGATCGGAAATTATAGGCATTGTTTAATCATTTCCCAGCATATTACGTGAAATCTTTTTTCTAATGGCCTTTTAAAGTGCTTTGCTAGTTTTTAGTGGAAAGAGAGAGAGAGGGAGAGTGTTTGTGTGTGTGCGTGCGTGCGTGCGTGCTTGCATGCGTGCATGTGTGTGTGAGGAGAGAGAGAGAGAGAGAGAGAGAGAGAGAGAGAGAGAGAGAGAGAGAGAGAGAGAGAGAAAGCGCCACACAGCACAAGACAAAGAACCAGCTGTCGTGTCGGCAAACCATAAAAGAAGAGGTGAGTTTTTGAGAGGACAAAAAGAGAGAAAGCTGTGCAGCTCAGAACAAAGAACCGGATCATCTGATGTCGGCAAGCCATGAAAACACTGGTGGCAGACAGTCAGAGGATCCATTGATTTCTGCCATGAAGAAAGCCAGGGAAAGTTGGTGATGGAGGGCTTATCGATTTCTGTTTTCCCCCACCTGAAAGTGTGCATTGAGGTCGGGAATATAGACCCTCCTCTTTCTTTTCACCCTTCTTCCCGTCACAGTTGGAGGGCAACACAACGAATGTTGCCCCACAAAAGGCGGACTAGCCTTCCATCAGATGGACGCTGAACAATGCTGCATTGAGTGGATTCTTCTCCTCTGGTCTAAAGTGAGCTGCAATAGTCTTTCCCTTTTCTGAAATGTTATACCTTTCCCTGTTCGGTATTTTGATATGCATCCCTGCATTATAACGAAATATCCTTTCTCTGATCTGTTGCAATGTCATTTTCTTCCCCTGCACAATACTGTAATTTTCTTCCCCTTCACTATCAGCACTACCATCATCTTCATTAAATCATTATGACCATCATCATCGCCATGATGTCATCAGCACTCTAATCATTCACATTGTACCATCACCATAGTCGTCACTATACCATCAGCACCACCTCATTATCATCATGTCATCAGCATTCCAGTTACTGACGTCATACCATCACCACCATCATTGACATTGTACCATTGGTACCACCATCATTGTCATTGTACCATTGGTACCACTGTCATTGTCAATGTACCATTGGTACCACCATCATTGTACCATTGGTACCACCATCATTGTCAATGTACCATTGGTACCACCATCATTGTACCATTGGTACCACCATCATTGTCATTGTACCATGGTACCACCATCATTGACATTGTACCATTGGTACCACCATCATTGTACCATTGGTACCACCATCATTGTCAATGTACCATTGGTACCACCGTCATTGTCAATGTACCATTGGTACCACCATCATTGTACCATTGGTACCACCATCATTGTCAATGTACCATTGGTACCACCGTCATTGTCAATGTACCATTGGTACCACCATCATTGACATTGTACCATTGGTACCACCATCATTTTCATTATGTAGTCAGCACATCATACCATCACCACCTTCTTCATCAGTATACCATCAGCACCACCATCATTGTCATCATGTCTTCAGCATTACAGTTACTGACATGCCATCACCACCATCATTGTCATTGTACCATTGGTACCACCATCATTGTCATTGTACCATTGGTACCACCATCATTGTCATTGTACCATTGGTACTACCATCATTGTCAATGTACCATTGGTACCACCATCGTTGTCATTGTACCATTGGTACCACCATCATTGTCATTGTACCATTGGTACCACCATCATTGTCATTGTACCATTGGTACTACCATCATTGTCAATGTACCATTGGTACCACCGTCATTGTCAGTGTACCATTGGTACCACCATCATTGTACCATTTGTACCACCATCATTGTCATTGTACCATTGGTACCACCGTCATTGTCATTGTACCATTGGTACCACCATCATTGACATTGTACCATTGGTACCACCATCATTGACATTGTACCATTGGTACCACCATCATTGACATTGTACCATTGGTACCACCGTCATTGTCATTGTACCATTGGTACTACCATCATTGTCAATGTACCATTGGTACCACCATCATTGACATTGTACCATTAGTACCACCGTCATTGTCATTGTACCATTGGTACCACCGTCATTGACATTGTACCATTGGTACCACCATCATTGTCATTGTACCATTGGTACCACCGTCATTGTCATTGTACCATTGGTACCACCGTCATTGTCATTGTACCATTGGTACCACCATCATTGTCATTGTACCATTGGTACCACCATCATTGTCATTGTACCATTGGTACCACCGTCATTGACATTGTACCATTGGTACCACTATCATTGTCATTGTACCATTGGTACCACCGTCATTGACATTGTACCATTGGTACCACCGTCATTGTCATTGTACCATTGGTACCACCGTCATTGTCAATGTACCATTGGTACCACCATCATTGTCATTGTACCATTGGTACCACCATCATTGTCAATGTACCATTGGTACCACCATCATTGTCAATGTACCATTGGTACCACCATCATTGTCATTGTACCATTGGTACCACCATCATTGACATTGTACCATTGGTACCACCATCATTGTCATTGTGCCATTAGTACCACCATCATTGACATTGTACCATTGGTACCACCGTCATTGTCATTGTACCATTGGTACCACCATCATTGTCAGTGTACCATTGGTACCACCATCATTGTCATTGTACCATTGGTACCACCATCATTGTCATTATGTAGTCAGCACGTCATACCATCAGCACCTTCTTCATCAGTATACCATCAGCACCACCATCATTGTCATTGTACCATCAGCACCACCGTCATCGTCATTATATCATTAACAATACAATCATTTGCCATCATACCATACCAGCATCATCATCATTATGCTGTCACCACTGCCATCGTTGGTATTCCATCACCACGTCCATCAGTGCTGTTATACGATCATCACCACCGTCATTATTACATCATCACTGCCACCATCATTGTCATATGTCATCATCACTGCCACCATCATTGTCATATGTCATCATCACTGTCGTCATCATCAAATCATCAGCTCTGCCGTCATTGACATGCCATCATCACCATCATCATCATCATTACATCATCACCTCCACCATCATCGTTATTAAGCCATTACCGGCATTTTTGTCCGTAATCCATCACCACCACCATCATTGTCATTGTGCCGTCATGAACATCATCATTTATCATCTTACCACAATCAGTCCCATCAGCATCATTGTCATTCTCATATCGCAGTCACCTCTGTCTTTGCCATGATTCCATCACCATCTCTATCGTCACCATTTACCATGTCATTATCTCCATCGTCTTTCCTTCCATTCGATAACCATCATCACTGTCACTGTCGTTAGTAACCTCATGATGCCATCACCTCCAAGACCATCATCCTCATCATCATTGATATCATCATCCTCATGATCATCATCTTTTGTACCTGCCAACAGTTTCCAGTTCAGGTAGTCCAAATGAATGGACCAGTTCTATTGATGTATAGTCATGGTTCGTTTCCCAGACTCACAAAACAAGACAGATAGTGCAGTAGCAAAACGAAGTGAAATGAAGAATGTAAGGGAAGGCAGTCAACCTACCTGCCCGATACCCAAAGAGATGAACACCTGTTGTCTTAGTGACCATAGACAGTTATGGCACTGTGGCTGGGAAGTCAGTGGTATCCAGACTGTTTTGGACCGTTCCTTGCACAGTGACTGTACAGCAAGGTAGTTCTCCTGGGACAGACCTTTGGCACTACGCTGTCCACCCAGCCTGAGATTGGCGGCTGGACCTGAGTGCGTCATCCTTAGGGAGGGTGTGAGGGGAAGACCGTTATCAGTGAGCAGATGAAGCCAGAGGTGCTGATGGCCGTGGTGGGAGGACGTGGTGGAGAAAGAGAGGGATGGTGAAGTAAGAGGTGCTGATGGGGGTGGTGTGGTGGTGTGGGGGATGATGCCAGGATGGTGATTCAAGATGTTTTCTATGTGTGCTGTTCTTGTTGAGCGGCAAAGAGAGGGTAGTGCATAGATGTGGGCTGTGTTAGGAGAAAGGAAATTGCCGGCTGTCAGGCTGGGAATAAAGTCTGAAAGGGAAACTGGTAGGAAATTCTGTTCAAGGCTATATATTAGGTGTTGTCTGATTCTTTCGATCAGAGAGTGTACATGATAGCTGTTGCAGTGGATTTCTTTCTTTGAGTGTACCCGCAACCTTGTGTGTGTGTTAGTTAGTTAGTTCTTCAATTTAACGTCTGTTCACTTTAAGTGATATTAGACAAAATCACTTTAAGTGATATTAGACAAAATAATGCAGAAATGAGTGGATGAGAGAAATAGTGTATGCAAAATGCTAGTATAGGCCTACGTACGAATGTGTGTGTGTGTGTGTGTGTGTGTGTGTGTGTGTGTGTGTGTGTGAGTGTGTGTGTGTGTGTGTGTGTGTGTGTGTGTGTGTGTGTGTGTGTGTGTGTGTGTGCGACTTTGACAATTGAAAAGAAAATACTGCTCTAAATGTAACGATTTAAAAGATAAATTACAAAGCAAAAAAGAAAAACAAACAAAACAACAACAACAAAAACCCTGGAAATATTTACACAAACGAGCCAACTGGGCTTAACATCAACGAATTTACAAATGTAAAAAAGGCGTGAAGATTCTGGAAAATGCGTATGGAATCTTTTTGTCGGAAGTTGGAGAGAGATGAGTTAAAGTAGGAACAGTTAAAAAGAAAATGCAGAGTACTGAAACTGTCGACTGCTCCACAAGCGCATTGTAAATTTCTGTGGAATTTTGTACGAAGAGCGTTAACTTTAAGCCTATAAAAGAGAGATTCCAGTTTCCGAAATTTATGTACATGTACATACATCTTTGTATACAGTTTACGAATTTGAATGGACGAGTTAGATGGACGAGTAGATTTCTGAGTTCTTGAACAGCAACTAATTCCTAATTGGGAACTTATCCCGGCAAGGTTTGATTATAAATACACTTGATTTGCAAAAGAATGTTAATAATAACGTCTTAGGTGCTATGGCCAAGTCACATATTGACGATAGTTATCCTGATCACTTAAAAGTTTATACAGATGGATCCCTATTAAATGGCAATGCTGGTTCCGGCTTTGTTATTCCTGCTTTGAAAGCAGATAAATCTTTTCATCTTGGAAAGGGGTTTTCTGTCTTTACGGCTGAACTGATAGCAATTCTAATGGCTTTGCATTATATTATTGACATTCCACGTGATTTTTCTAGAATACTTTTTTGTGTTGATTCTGAATCTGTTCTTCAAGCAATGGAATCTATTGCTGCTACCAGTCGCGCCGAGATTATCACCGAACTAAAATTTCTGATCCATTTCCTTAAATCTAGAGGGATAACAGTGGACTTTTGCTGGATTCCGTCACACTGTGGAATTGTAGGAAATGAATGGGCAGACAGAACTGCCCGTATGGAATCCAAAAACTCTGAAAATTCTGTCTATATCAAAATACGTTGGAGTCTTCACGAAGCCTATGGACTCTTAAAAAGGGTCTCTTTTGAGTCTTTTTTATAACCTGTATAAAGATTCAGTACTCTTTAAAATACATGCACAAGATTCTTCACTGAGTTGTGTGTGTGTGTGTGTGTGTGTGTGTGTGTGTGTGTGTGTGTGTGTGTGTGTGTGTGTGATCAGTACTGGGTTACTTCTTGAAATATCTCATTGGAGTTTGAACATGTGTCCAGTGATTCAGACTCCCCATCGCCACCCCCGTTTCCATCAAAGAAATGGTCATCTCTGTACAATTTCCTGTCGGTGAACAACAACTGGACGATCGGAAATGATTGGCATTGGTTAATTATGTACCAGCATATTGTGTTGAATGTTCTTTTTAATGGCCTTTAAAACTGCTTTGATTGTGTGTGTGTGTGTGTGTGTGTGTGTGTGTGTGTGTGTGTGTGTTGTGCACGCAAGAGAGAGGGAGAGAGAGAGAGAGAGCGCCGCACAGCACAAGACAAGGAACCAGCTGTCGTGTCGGCAAACCATAAAAGAAGTGAGTTTTTGAGAGGACAAAAAGAGAGAAAGCTGTGCAGCCCAGAACAAAGAACCGGATCATCTGATGTCGGCAAGCCATGAAAACACTGGTGGCAGACAGTCAGAGGATCCATTGATTTCTGCCATGAAGAAAGCCAGGGAAAGTTGGTGATGGAGGGCTTATCGATTTCTGTGTCTCCTCACCTGAAAGTGTGTATTGAGGTCGAGAACATAGACCCTTCTCTTTCCTTACACCCTTCTTCCCGTGACAGTTGGAGTGCAACAAGGTGAATACTGCTCAACAAAAGGCGGGCTAGCCTTTCATCAGGCGGGCACTGAACAATGTTGCATTGACTGGACTCTTCTCTGGTCTGACATGCACTGTAATAACCTTTCTCTGTTCTGAAATGTTACTCCTTTTCCCTGTATGGTGTTTTGATATGCATCCCCTGCATTATAACGAAATATGCTTTCTCTGTTCTGTTGTAATGTAATATCCTCCCCATGCACAATACTGTCATTTTCATCCGCCGCACTGTGACATCCTGCCACTGATGTAATATCTTACCGCACTGTGACATCCTGCCACTGATGTAATATCTTTCCCCTATACTGTAGTGTAATAGCCTTTCCTCGTTCTATATCGTAATATCACCCCCACCCCACCCCACCCCCTGTGATATGATATAACGTCCATCAAATGTATTTAACATAGTATCTTTTTCTGTAACACCTTTCCCCTGTGCTATGACCTAATATCCTTTAACACCTTTCCCCTGTGCTATGACCTAATATCCTTTAACACCTTTCCCCTGTGCTATGACGTATTATCCTTTAACAACTTTCCCCTGTGCTATGACGTATTGTCCTTTCCCTGTACTGTAATGTGATATCTCCACCAGTACCGTAATTTAAGATCTTTCCCAGTGAGAGGAAATTCTAGGGAGAGCTTGACAGAGAAGAAGGTCTTCAGAGAAGAACCCCCTTCCCCCTCCCTCTCCACTAGACAAATGTTTCAACCTTGAACTCCTCACAGTTTGAGGGCGGGGCCTCATTCAGGTCACTACTCTTAGTTAGATGTCCTTGTTCTGCCAGAAGTTGCGTCCTCTGGCGTGGCCGTAACATGACCTCTCTCTCTCTCTCTCTCTCTCTCTCTCTCTCTCTCTCTCTCTCTCTCTCTCTCTCTCTCTCTCTCTCTAGCATGTACACACACTCTGGAATTCGAAGAAGCAACTTCAGGATGGGTGGGCGTCTGAAGGCGTTAACCTTTTAAGATGGATGTTGTACGAACATCGATATTGGACACCTGTTCTTAAAACCTTTTGTTCCCTTTTGTTCCTTCTCTACCAGATCCAGCTTGAACTCTTTTCAGCTGCCTCAGCGATTGCCTCTAGGATTCCAGTTCTCACGTCCAATAGCCTTATCATGTACTATGCCTCTAGGATTCTATTCATGTCCAATAGCCTTACCATGTACTATGCCCTCTAGGATTCCAGTTCTCACGTCCAGTAGCCGTACCATGTACTATGCCCTCTAGGATTCCAGTTCTCACGTCCAATAGCCTTACCATGTACTATGTCCTCTAGGATTCTAGTCCTCATGTCCAATAGCCGTACCATGTACTATGCCCTCTAGGATTCCAGTTCTCACGTCCAATAGCCTTACCATGTACTATGCCCTCTAGGATTCTATTCCTCATGTCCAATAGCCGTACCATGTACTATGCCCTCTAGGATTCCAGTTCTCACGTCCAATAGCCTTACCATGTACTATGCCCTCTAGGATTCTATTCCTCATGTCCAATAGCCGTACCATGTACTATGCCCTCTAGGATTCCAGTTCTCACGTCCAATAGCCTTACCATGTACTATGCCCTCTAGGATTCCAGTTCTCATGTCCAATAGTCTTACCATGTACTATGTTGTAGTGTCCGTCCTCTGTTCTGTGACATGATGTCCTTTCTCTATACTATCATTAACTTCCTTCCCCTATTTAAAGAAATATTTTTTCTCTATACTAGAATGCAATATCCATCCTCTGTACTCTGACGTAATATCCTTTCAACGTACTTTACTGTCATATAATCCCTTTGTGCTAGATCTACAGCACAATGACCTTTCTTTATACTTTAATGTAATATCCTTTCCATATATTTCTTTTACATTTTACTCCACTCCAATGCAAAAATTTCCCCCTAGTGTTATGAAGACATATATTTCTTCTGTTCTATGATGTAATATTCCTCCCTTGTTCTTTAATGACACATTTGCCCTCGATTTTGTAAATATATTCTTCCTGAGTGCTATAATCACATCCTCCCCATATGCTATATTGCAACAGTCTTTCCCTGTGACTGTCATGAAAAATCCCATCCAAGCACTGGAATGATATTCTTCCCATGTGCCATAAGGAAAACATCTTCCACGGTACTCTAATGTAATATCATCCTGTGCTGTAATAAAATCTCCTTCCCCCGTTACTGTCATATCCTTCAGTACACTCCAGTACCTAAACCCTGCTAGAAGTGACTCTCCTACCCTGTGGTTGTGTGTACACCCGTTATGACCTGTCTGTAGCCCTGCTAGAAGTGACTCTCCTACCCTGTGGTTGTGTGTACACCCGTTATGACCTGTCTGTAGCCCTGCTAGAAGTGACTCTCCTACCCTGTGGTTGTGTGTACACCCGTTATGACCTGTCTGTAGCCCTGCTAGAAGTGACTCTCCTGCCCTGTGGTTGTATCTACACCCGTTATGACCTGTCTGTAGCCCTGCTAGAAGTGACTCTCCTACCCTGTGGTTGTATGTACACCCGTTATGACCTGTCTGTAGCCCTGCTAGAAGTGACTGTCCTACCCTGTGGTTGTATGTACCCCCGTTATGACCTGTCTGTAGCCCTGCTAGAAGTGACTGTCCTACCCTGTGGTTGTATGTACCCCCGTTATGACCTGTCTGTAGCCCTGCTAGAAGTGACTGTCCTACCCTGTGGTTGTATGTACCCCGTTATGACCTGTCTGTAGCCCTGCTAGAAGTGACTTCCTACCCTGTGTTGTATGTACACCCGTTATGACCTGTCTGTAGCCCTGCTAGAAGTGACTCTCCTACCCTGTGATTGTATGTACCCCCGTTATGACCTGTCTGTAGCCCTGCTAGAAGTGACTCTCCTACCCTGTGGTTGTATGTACACCCGTTATGACCTGTCTGTAGCCCTGCTAGAAGTGACTCTCCTACCCTGTGGTTGTATGTACCCCGTTATGACCTGTCTGTAGCCCTGCTAGAAGTGATTTCCTACCCTGTGATTGTATGTACCCCCGTTATGACCTGTCTGTAGCCCTGCTAGAAGTGACTGTCCTACCCTGTGATTGTATGTACACCCGTTATGACCTGTCTGTAGCCCTGCTAGAAGTGACTCCTACCCTGTGATTGTATTACACCCGTTATGACCTGTCTGTAGCCCTGCTAGAAGTGACTCCTACCCTGTGGTTGTGTGTACCCCCGTTATGACCTGTCTGTAGCCCTGCTAGAAGTGACTCCTACCCTGTGATTGTATTACACCCGTTATGACCTGTCTGTAGCCCTGCTAGAAGTGACTCCTACCCTGTGATTGTATTACACCCGTTATGACCTGTCTGTAGCCCTGCTAGAAGTGACTGTCCTACCCTGTGGTTGTTTTACACCCGTTATGACCTGTCTGTAGCCCTGCTAGAAGTGACTCTCCTACCCTGTGGTTGTATGTACCCCCGTTATGACCTGTCTGTAGCCCTGCTAGAAGTGACTCTCCTACCCTGTGATTGTATGTACACCCGTTATGACCTGTCTGTAGCCCTGCTAGAAGTGACTCTCCTACCCTGTGTTTGTATCTACCCCCGTTATGACCTGTCTGTAGCCCTGCTAGAAGTGACTCTCCTACCCTGTGGTTGTATGTACACCCGTTATGACCTGTCTGTTGGCGAGGCATGTAGTACAGGGATCAGGCTGAAGAGGAAGTCGTTCGGTGCAGACTTAGCCTGGAAACCCGTGGGGGAAAAAGCTGCCGTTGGAGCGTTTTGATACATTTGGAAGCAGGCTCAGGGCTTGTTGTGTGGGAAGCCTTTCTTTCCCTGGGTCACACGGTCCGTGCTGGAGTCCGTTGAGATGGGCTGTGTGGGGGCTGTCGGGTAGAACGTGGTGCACTTCGTTCACACATGCTGCAATTGTGTGGTGTAATGGGGGGGGGGGGGGGGGGGGGAGTGCTTGTGTGTGTGTGTGTGTGTGTATGTGTATTGGGAGGTAGTAGGATGGGGTTGGGGCTGGGTGGGGGAATAATGTGAGCAACACACAAACAGGTTTTTTTTCGATGCACATGACTTTTTTTTTTTAGTCTTCCTTAGTTTCGGAGCAGACTTCTTTCTTTTTCAGTAATGTTCTCATGGCGGCTGTGTACGCAAATTACCCCCTTCCCTTTTCTTCTCTGCCTTCATCCCTCCCCCCCCCTCCCCCCGTCCACTGCCTCTAGTCTTGTCACACCAGCTCCTACCCCCTGCCCCCACCCTCCCCTCCCCTACTCGCCATCATTTACCAAGTTGTTTGATACAATTGGTGCATGAAAGCTGCATTGACGTCTTTCCCTTTTTCTTCGTCTCATTACTTCCTGCCGTCTCATCACTGTCTGTCTGTCTGTCTGTCTGTCTGTCTCTCTCCAGTACTGTGTGGCCCTGTGTGTGTCTGTCTCTGTATCTGTCTGCCTGTCTGTTTCTGTCTCACTGCCCACCTGCTGCAAACCTGTCTGTCTATCTGTCTGTCTGTCTCTATCTCGGCTTGAGCGCATTTGTGTGTGTGTGTGTGTGTGTGTGTGTGTGTGTGTGTGTGTGTGTTGTTCGTGGCGCGCGCGCGCGCGCGCGTGCACATGAGTGTTTGCGTGCATGCGTGCGCGCGTGCCTGCATATGCGCACGTGTATATGTGACATGTGTGTGTGTGTGTGTGTGTGTGTGTGTGTGTGTGTGTGTGTGGGGTGTGTGTGTGTGCACATGAGAGAATCTGATTCTACATGCGCTAATTTATGTTCAGTTGTGGATACGTTTGATGAGGGGTGGGTTTGCTTGGGGAGATAACTAACCGCTGAGCCATTGATTTCCCTCCGTGTCAGGCTGTGGTTGGCAAGATACCCGCCATTAGTCCGGTTGCTGACCCCCTAGGAAAGGGATCAGGGGAAAACCACCAATGAGGTCGGTGTGGTCAACTGATGGGTTAATTACCGAAAGACAGTCCCGGGGTGGGGGGATGGGGAACCTCCCTCCCTCCCTCTCACGCCTTCTCCCATCCCCCGTCCCCCCCCCCTCCCCCGCCTAAAACCGGATGGGGGGGGGAGGGAGGGGAGGGAAAAGAGTTGGCAGGCTTTTCAGGGTATGTCTGCTCACTTCTCTATCTTCCAAGCGTATCTTAATCCCCTCCTGTCATCCACTCATCTTCCCCTGCCACCCCTCCGCCTTTATCTGTCTGTCTGTCTCTGTCTCTCTCCCTCCCCCTCCCGTGCCCCCCGTCTCCCCCCCCCCTCTCTCTCTCTCTCACCCATTCCCACCACCACCACCCTGACGTGGAGAACGCTGATGACAGTACGGAGGGTTGTCTCTGGGGAAGAGCCAGTGAGGGGAAAACTCACGTTGCCAGAGTGGATGGAGTGGAAATGAAATGAACAATCATCACAGGGCCCCGTTAGTCGTTAGTCGTCCTGGGAGGGATGGTTCGTTGACTGTGCTATTCTGGTAAACTGTCTGTGATGCTTGCCTTTCTTCTCCACCCACCCACGCCTTTCCCTCCCGCACTCCCCCCCCCCCCCCCCCCCCCCCGATACCTTTCGGTCTGCTCTCTCCTGGTGTCCCTTCCTCCTCTTTCTCTCTCTCTCTCTCTCTCTCTCTCTCTCTCTCTCTCTCTCTCTCTCTGTCTCGTCCCCCACCCTTAAGCTAATGACGATGGCCTTGGCTTTTTCGGTCAAAATACTGTCAGCCTTGGAGATGAGGATTTTCCCCTTTTCTTTCCTCTCTCCGTTATTTCTGTCTTTCTTGTTCTTTGTGTGCCATCCCTCCCTGTCTGTCCATATGACACTGTCTGCTGGGACAAGGTTCATCGTGGCACTGTCAGCTGGGACAAGGTTGATCATGGCACTAGGACAAGGTTCATCATGGCATTGTCAGCTGGGACAAGGTTCATCATGGCACTGTCCTGGACGTATGGGATCAAGGTTTCATCATGGCGCATGCTCATGCTGGCTGGGACAAGGTTCATCATGGCGCTGTCAGCTGGGACAAGGTTCATCATGGCACTGTCAGCTGGGACAAGGTTCATCATGGCACTGTCAGCTGGGACAAGGATTCATCATGGGCACATAGGACAAGGTTCATCATGGCACTGTCAGCTGGGACAAGGTTCATCATGGCACTGTCAGCTGGGACAGGGTTCATCATGGCACTGTCAGCTGGGACAAGGTTCATCATGGCACTGTAAGCTGGGACAAGGTTCATCATGGCACTAGGACAAGGTTCATCATGGCACTGTCAGCTGGGCAAGGTCATCATGGCACTGTCAGCTGGGACAGGTTCATCAGCGTCAGCTGGGACAAGGTTCATCATGGCACTCACTGGACAAGGTTCATCATGGCACTGTCAGCTGGGACAAGGTTCATCATGGCACTAGGGTCAAGGTTCATCATGGCACTGTCAGCTGGACAAGGTTCATCATGCACTAGGACAGGTTCATCATGGCACTCAGCTGGGACAAGGTTCATCATGGCACTGTCAGCTGGGGCAAGGTTCATCATGGCACTAGGTAAAGGTTCATCATGGCACTGTCAGCTGGGACAAGGTTCATCATGGCACTAGGACAAGGTTCATCATGGCACTGTCAGCTGGGACAAGGGTTCATCATGGCACTGTCAGCTGGCAGGTTCATCATGGCACGTATCAAGGTTCATCATGGCACTGTCAGCTGGACAAGGTTCATCATGCACTAGGACAAGGTTCATCATGGCACTCAGCTGGGACAAGGTCATCATGGCACTGTCAGCTGGCAAGGTTCATCATGCATATAAGGTTCATCATGGTCAGCTGGGACAAGGTTCATCATGGCACTAGGACAAGGTTCATCATGGCATGTCACTGGACAAGGTCATCATGGCACTGTCAGTGGGACAAGGTTCATCATGGCACTGTCAGTGGACAGTTCATCATGGCACTAGGACAAGGTTCATCATGGCACTGTCAGCTGGGACAAGGTTCATCATGGCACTGACAAGTTCATCATGGCTGTCAGTGGACAAGGTTCATCATGCACTGTCAGCTAGGACAAGGTTCATCATGGCACTGTCAGCTGGACAAGGTTCATCATGGCACTGTCAGCTGGACAAGGTTCATCATGGCACTAGGACAAGGTTCATCATGGCAGCTGTCAGCTGGGACAAGGTTCATCATGCCTGTCGCTGGCAGGTTCATCTGGCCTAGGGACAAGGTTCATCATGGACGCTGTCAAGCTGGGACAAGGTTCATCGTGGCGCTGTCAGCTGGGACAGGTTCTCTGGCTGTCACTGGGACAAGGTTCATCATGGCACTGTCAGCTGGGGACAGGGTTCATCATGGCGCTGTCAGCTGGGACAAGGTTCATCATGGCGCTGTCAGCTGGACAAGGTTCATCATGGCACTGTCAGCTGGGACAAGGTTCATCGTGGCACTGTCAGCTGGGACAAGGTTCATCATGGCACTGTCAGCTGGGACAAGGTTCATCATGGCACTGTCAGCTGGGACAAGGTTCATCATGGCGCTGTCAGCTGGGACAAGGTTATCATGGCACTGTCAGCTGGGACAAGGTTCATCATGGCACTGTCAGCTGGACAAGGTTCATCATGGCGCTGTCAGCTGGGACAGGTTCATCATGGCGCTGTCAGCTGGGACAAGGTTCATCATGGCACTGTCAGCTGGGACAAGGTTCATCATGGCACTGTCAGCTGGGACAGGGTTCATCATGGCACTGTCAGCTGGGACAAAGTTCATCATGGCACTGTCAGCTGGGACAAGGTTCATCATGGCGCTGTCAGCTGGGACAAGGTTCATCATGGCGCTGTCAGCTGGGACAGGGTTCATCATGGCACTGTCAGCTGGGACAGGGTTCATCATGGCGCTGTCAGCTGGGACAAGGTTCGCCATGACAGCACATGGCATGCCCATTGATAAAAACAGTCGAAGTCTTGTGTGTCAAAACAGGTCTGTAGATGTGCTGTCCTGGATACGAGGATGTTTTGACTAGCGTTTGCTGCCACTATCTCATCATTCGTCATAGTCATCATAGCCATCACTACTGTCGTCATCTCCATCATACTATCACCACCACCATCGTTGTCACTAAACCATCACCACCACCATCGTTGTCACTAAACCATCACCATCACCATCGTTATCACTAAACCATCACCACCACCATCGTTGTCATTAAACCATCACCACCACCATCGTTGTCACTAAACCATCACCACCACCATCGTTGTCACTAAACCATCACCACCACCATCGTCATGAAATCGTTTGAATCACCATCACCATCGCCACCATTGTCATAATTCCATCATCGCCATCATCATTATCAAATTTTCGCCACCATCATCGTTGCAGTTATGCCCTCCTTACCATCATCTGCGTTATCATCGTGTCATTAGCACCACAATCATTGACATCATGCTATCATTACCTTTATTGTCATTATACCATCAGCACTGCCATCAGTGTCATAATGCCATCACCACTGCCATCGTTGTTATTCCATCATCGGCACCATCAGTGTCATTGTGCCATTAGCACCACGCCTGTCATCATCATCATTGTCGTCGTCGTCGTCGTCGTCGTCGTCGTCTGACTGTCAACAGAGTCTTCAGGAAATGAAGTACAAGTGAATGGACGAAATTCTGTTGGTCTGTAGTCTTGCTTTTCTTTCCCAGACACACAAAATAAGACAGCGACAGTGCAGTAGAGTGACAAGGTCAGATGGAGACTGGAAGGAAAGACAGTGAACGTCAGTCCCCGGTACCAAAGAGATGAGGGTCCCCCTCCTCTTAAGTACAGGACTGGCTCTGTGGCCCTGGAGCTCAGTGGTAATGGGACTGTCTGTCGTGGAACGTTCCCTGCAGAGCAGCTGTACAGCAAGGCAGTTCTCCTGGGACAGACCTTTGGCACCACGCTGCTCACCCAGCCTGAGATTGGCGGCTGGATCTGAGTGAGTCGTTGGTGGTTGGGTGGGGTGGGTGTGGGGTGTTAGAGAAAGAAAGACGTGGAGGTGGGGGTGTAGGGTGAAGAAAGGGATGACAATGATGGTGGTGGGAAAAGGGTGGGTGGGTGGTTGAAGTAAGAGATGATGACAGTGTGTGTGCGTGTGTGTGTGTGTGTGTGTGTGTGTGTGTGTGTGTGTGTTGTGTGTGTAGGGAGGGGGAGGGGGCTTGAAGGCTGCATGTCAAGATTTGCTTAACATGGAATCTTCGAGCGCTTCCGTTTCATTGCTCTCTCTCTCTCTCTCTCTCTCTCTCTCTCTCTCTCTCTCTCTCTCTCTCTCTCTCTCTCTTCTCTCTCTCTCTCTCTCTCTGCTTGGTGTATGTGAGTGTTTGATACACAGGATCGCTTCAGGAAATACGGTTTTTTTTTGTTTTTTTTTAATTTAAATTTTTTTTAACATTTTGATGTGTGTCCAGTTATTCCGACCTTTCCTTCCCTTTCCTCCCATCCTTCCCGGATCAGAGAATTGCTCCTCTCAATACAACTTGCAGTCAGACCAGTGGCAGTCAGACGCTTCCCGGATCAGAGAATTGCCCCTCTCAATACAACTTGCAGTCAGACCAGTGGCAGTCAGACGCTTCCCGGATCAGAGAATTGCTCCTGTCAATACAACTTGCAGTCAGACCAGTGGCAGTCAGACGCTTCCCGGATCAGAGAATTGCTCCTGTCAATACAACTTGCAGTCAGACCAGTGGCAGTCAGACGCTTCCCGGATCAGAGAATTGCTCCTTCAATACAACTTGCAGTCAGACCAGTGGCAGTGAGACGCTTCCCGGATCAGAGAATTGCTCCTGTCAATACAACTTGCAGTCAGACCAGTGGCAGTGAGACGCTTCCCGGATCAGAGAATTGCTCCTGTCAATACAACTTGCAGTCAGACCAGTGGCAGTGAGACGCTTCCCGGATCAGAGAATTGCTCCTGTCAATACAACTTGCAGTCAGACCAGTGGCAGTGAGACGCTTCCCGGATCAAAGAATTGCTCCTGTCAATACAACTTGCAGTCAGACCAGTGGCAGTGAGACGCTTCCCGGATCAGAGAATTGCCCTCTCAATACAACTTGCAGTCAGACCAGTGGCAGTCAGACGCTTCCCGGATCAGAGAATTGCCCTCTCAATACAACTTGCAGTCAGACCAGTGGCAGTCAGACGCTTCCCGGATCAGAGAATTGCCCCTCTCAATACAACTTGCAGTCAGACCAGTGGCAGTCAGACGCTTCCCGGATCAGAGAATTGCTCCTGTCAATACAACTTGCAGTCAGACCAGTGGCAGTCAGACGCTTCCCGGATCAGAGAATTGCCCCTCTCAATACAACTTGCAGTCAGACCAGTGGCAGTCAGACGCTTCCCGGATCAGAGAATTGCCCCTCTCAATACAACTTGCAGTCAGACCAGTGGCAGTCAGACGCTTCCCGGATCAAAGAATTGCCCCTCTCAATACAACTTGCAGTCAGACCAGTGGCAGTCAGACGCTTCCCGGATCAGAGAATTGCTCCTCTCAATACAACTTGCGGTCAGACCAGTGGCAGTGAGACGCTTCCCGGATCAGAGAATTGCTTCTCTCAATACAACTTGCAGTCAGACCAGTGGCAGTGAGACGCTTCCCGGATCAGAGAATTGCTCCTCTCAATACAACTTGCAGTCAGACCAGTGGCAGTCAGACGCTTCCCGGATCAGAGAATTGCTCCTCTCAATACAACTTGCAGTCAGACCAGTGGCAGTCAGACGCTTCCACGGATTCTGATTGGTTATCCATTTTCCCTGTAATTACGTTGTTGACGGTTTGGTTAGGTGAATATTGAAGTTTTCCTGAGAGAGAGAGAGAGAGAGAGAGAGAGAGAGAGAGAAGACAGACAGACAGACAGACAGACAGACAGACAGACAGAGTGAGTGAGTGAGTGAGTGAGTGAGTGAGTGAGTGAGTGAGTGAGTGAGTGAGTGATGGTGAGTGAGTGAGTGAGAGAGAGAGAGAGAGAGGAGAGAGAGAGAGAGAGAAACACATGGAGCGCAAGACAGACTCACAAAGAACCAACCAACTCCCATGCCAGCAAACCTTAGAAGAAGAAAAAAAGCGGGCGGGGGTGGGGGCTTTAATGAAGGAACAAACCCAGTAGCACAAGACAACCAACAACCAAACCATGCGATGTCAGCGAAGTCAAAAGGAAAGACTGGTAGTGTAGTAGTAACGGAGGATTTATCGATTTTTGTGTTGAAGACACCTCAAGTAGGTTGGGGACAGAGGAGTTATCGATTTCTGTGTCGCCTCACCTGAAAGTGTGTGTAATGAGGCCGGAAAACTCCCCCCCCCCCCCCCCCCCCCCCCCCCCCCCCCCCCCATGTTGCTCTGCAGCCTATCTTCCCGTCACAGCTGGAGCACAACACAAGGAATATTGTTTGATGAAAGATGGAATGATCTTGCACGTTCGTCAGATGCCTGGTGATATTGCAGTGACTGGATCCTTCTCTTTCAGTCTGTGGTATACTGATGCGTAATACCCTTCTTCTGTACTGTAATGGAGTAATTTGTGCCTGTACTGTAATGTCAAATCCTTTCCCTGTGCTGTAATTTAATATTATCTCTTATTGTCTTGAAATGTAGTGTAATAAGCTTTCCCTGTATTGTAATGTAATATCCTTCCTGCACTGTAATGTAGTGTAATAACCTTTCCCTGTATAGTAATGTAATGTAATATCCTCTTGCACTGTAATTTAGTGTAATAACCTTTCCCTGTATTGTAATGTAATGCAATATCCCCCCTGTACTGTAATATCGTGTAACAACATTTCCCTATATTGCAATGTAATGTAATATTCCCTGTACTGTAATGCAGTGTAATAACCTTTCCCTGTATTGTAATGTAATGTAATATCCCCCTGTACTGCAATGTAGTGTAATAACCTTTCCCCACATTGTAATGTAATAACCTTCCCCTGTACTGTACTGTGATATCCCCCCCTCCCTCTTGTGTGTGTGTGTGTGTGTGTGTGTGTGTGGTGTGTGTGTGTGTGTGTGTGTGTGTAAGATATACCATTCCCCTGTATTGTAATGCAATGTCCTTTCCCTGTGCTGTAATGTAATATTGTCCTTCCCTATACTGTAATATGATATAATTCCCCTTAATTGTATTATGACATCTTTTCCCAATCGCATCATGTCATGTCTTTCCCCTGTACTGTATTGCGGTAGTCTTCCTTTGAGCTGTAATTTAATATCCTTCTCCTAATCCTAAATGTAATATATTGACCCTGTGCTATAGTATACAGTAATACCCCCCCCCCCTCCCTGTACTGTACTGCGATAGTCTTCCTTTGAGCAGTAATTTAAAATATCCATCTCCTAATCCTAAGCGTAATATATTGACCCTGTGCTATGTATACAGTAATACTCCCCCCCCCCTCCTCCCTGTACTGTAATCCATTGTCCTTCCCTGTACCATAATGTAATTTTCTTCCCCTGCACGTAGACTGTGATTTCCTTTGTACTGTAAAGTAGTATTCTTCACCTGGAATGTTGCGTTATATCCTTCACCTGTACGAAGCTGTGATTTCCTTTGTACTGTAAAGTAGTATTCGCCTGGAATGTTGCGTTATATCCTTCGCCTGTACGAAGCTGTGATTTCCTTTGTACTGTAAAGTAGTATTCTTCACCTGGAATGTTACGTTATAGTCTTCACCTGACCTACAGTGCAATATCTCCCTCGATACTGTACTTCCTACCCTGCTCTAATCTGTAATAACATTTCCCCTGTACTGTACTATAATGAGCTTCCCTAAACTGTAGTGTGATATCCTTCCCTGCACTAACCTGTAATAACATTTCCCTGCACTATACTATAATGAGCTTCCTAAACTGTAGTGTGATATCCTTCCCCTGCACTAACCTGTAATAACATTTCCCCTGCACTATACTATAATGAGCTTCCCTAAACTGTAGTGTGATATCCTTCCCCTGCACTAACCTGTAATAACATTTCCCCTGCACTATACTATAATGAGCTTCCCTAAACTGTAGTGTGATATCCTTCCCCTGCACTAACCTGTAATAACATTTCCCCTGTACTGTACTATAATGAGCTTCCTAAACTGTAGTGTAATATCCTTCCCCTGCACTGACCTGTAATAACATTTCCCCTGTACTGTACTATAATGAGCTTCCCTAAACTGTAGTGTGATATCCTTTCCATGCATCACGCACGGTGATGTGATGTCCTTCTCTGCTCTTGCAACATAACATCTTTCCCGTGACCACAGTACCTAAGCTGTCCGTCCTGAAACGATTCTCCTCCCACATTGCTTAATGTCCTCTCCCTGCCTCTTCACGACTGGGGCATGTAGTACAGGGCACATGCCGTAGGGGAGATCGTGGTGGTGCTGACCCAACATTGACACCAGTGAAGGAAGCTGTCCTGGGACCCTTCTGACGCGTACAGTGGAGATGTGGTGTTAGACACGCACCTGTGCCTCGTCTAGCAAGAGAATCCTGACAGCTCTTCCTACCGATCGCTAAAAACATGATAGAATTGGACGAGTCAACAGAGCCCGACTGACATAGGCTTTAATGCTTGTAAGTATCGAAGCAGAGACATAGAATAGAGGCCGAGTTGAAACAGGCTGCTTTCTGCTTCAGCGTTTCCGTTTAAAACCCTATTCCACTGCCATACTCCAAAAGAGAATGTCCATCGGTAAATGAACGCACAGATTGGGCATGGGATGTGAGAGTTTGTTGGAAGAAAGAAAAGCACTGTGAGAAAGTGGGAAAAGGGAGATGGAGGCCCCAGTTACTAAAAAAATACCCAGCTAAATTAAAAAAAAGCAATAAAAAAAAAAAAAAAGGAAAAAAGAAAAAGACAGAAAGAAAAAGAATGAGGGGTAAAATTGGAGGTTGAAGGCCCACAAAGAAAAGCTAAAAAAAAAAGAAAACGTTTTCTCCATATCTTCAGCCATTGTGGTGTTTCCCGTGCAGCCAAAAGCAGTAACGCTGTAACGCCTTTGTAACGCAGTAACGCCGTCTGGTAGGAAGAATTGTCATGAGTTTTCAGCTCTTGGTCTGCCAGATCCGTCGTGGAGTTCGTTCAGATGTGATGTGCGGGACTTTTTGGGTAAATCTATGGCACTTCGTCCACACACCCAGTGATTTTGGGCGGTGTGTTTAGAGGATGTATAGAAGGGTGGTGAGGTGGTGGAGGAAGACTTGAGGGTAGGGTGGGAGTGTGTGTGTGTGTGTGTGTGTGTGTGTTTGGGGAGGGGGGGGAGGGGGTGAGAACTGATGTCAAAAACATAGAAATGCGTTTTTCAAATGCATGCTGCAGCTTTGTGTTGTGTGTGTGTGTGTGTGTGTGTGTGTGTGTGTGTGTGTGTGTTAAAAAAAAAAACTCCATTGCGTTTGGAGCGCAACGCTGTCTGTCTTAGTAATATTCTCATAGCAGCACTGAACTCAACTTCTCTCCCCCCCCCCCCCTTCTTATCCACTGCCTCCCGCCACCACCTTCCCCATAACCCTCCCGTTCTTGTGTCTCTCCCAACTCGTTCTTTCCTTCTTTTGCCAAGTTATTATTTTCGCACAGTCAGCGCGCGTAAAACCTTCATATTTTTTCCACTTATTTTCATATTTCTTCGCTCCCCTCTCTCCAATCCGTCCCCCCATCTCTCTCTCTCTCTCTCTCTCTCTCTCTCTCTCTCTCTCTCTCTCTCTCTCTCTCATGTGTGTGTGTGTGCGTGCGTGCGTGCGTGTGTGTGTGTGTGTGTGTGTGTGTGTGTGTGTGTGTGTGTGTGTGTGTGTGTGTGTGTGTGTGTGAGAGAGAGAGAGAGATCTGTGTGTGTTTATCTGCGTCTACCTGTCTCTCTGTCCGTCCGTCTCTCTGTCTCTGTCTCTCTCTCTCTCTCTCTCTCTCTCTCTCTCTCTCTCTCTCTCTCTTTTCGCCCCCCCCCCGCTCCTCCCTTTCCCTTTCTTTCTCTCTCTCTCTCTCTCTCTCTCTCTCTCTCTCTCTCTGTGTGTGTGTGTGTGTGTGTGTGTGTGTGTGTGTGTGTGTGTGTGTGTGTGTCCCTTTCTCTTTGCCTCTGTCCAGATGTCCTTGTGTCTATATCTGTTTGTCAGTCTCTGCCCCTGTCTCTGTCTCTTTCGCTCTTTCTCAGTCCTACAGATTTGCGCACATATAGAAACACCAACACAGACAAACACAGTCACACAGACATACACGCGCGCGCGCGCGTGCGCGCGCGCACACACACACACACACACACACACACACACACAATGCACGCACGGACGCACGCACGCGCACACGCACGCACGCACGCAGAGAATTACCTAGGAAAAAGGAAAGTTGGAATAAAAGAAAATACATTTGGAGACAGAGGTGAATGAAAAGTAAAAAAAAAAAAAGGTCAACAACAAAGAAGGGAAAGGATGGATGGACAGAAAAAACCCAAAGAAAACAGTTATTGACATCGACAGCTCTCTCTCTCTCTCTCTCTCTCTCTCTCTCTCTCTCTCTCTCTCTCTCTCTGACATGGCCCATACAGGTTATGGGAAGTCACAGAATTTTTAAATGGAATTTTGCAGTCGTGGAAGCTCATACATGGAAGTATGTGAAAGTCGCAGCAAAGGAATGAAATCGAAAATGCAGATTGAAAAACACAAGAACAGGTGCCTTGTCTGTATTATGTTTTGGTGTAAGCACATGTGTCAGTTTGCCACAAAAAAAACAACAACAAAAAGCATACATTTAGCCCATTACAGATGCCGTTGAAACTGCCATTTTGATAACAGTAGGGTTACATTTCGTGTGTGGGGAGAGCGAATCGACGGTCATGGAATTTTCACAAAATGGCATCGAAGAATCGTTGGAATCACAAAATGGAATCATTGAATCATTGGAATCACAAAATGGCATCGAAGAATCATTGAAGAATCATGGAATTTCGAACTTGATATGCTGCACAGTGCTTTTAGCTATACACATTTACGCACGTGCGCATGCGCGCATGTGTGCACTTTCACCTGCGCACTCTGAGCCCTCTCTGTGTCCATGCCTTTATTTGTCTCTGTCTGTCTATGTCTGTCTCTATCTGTGTGTGTGTGCGTGTGTGTGTGTGTGTGTGTGTGTGTGTGTGTGTGTGTGTGTGTGTGTGTGTGTGTGTGTGTGTGCGAGCGTGCGTGCGTGCGAGCGCGCGCGCGTGTGTTTATGTGTGCGTGCGCGCTCCTGTTCGTGCGTTTTCATAAGATGATCCAGTTGGGCAGGAGGCGAAGTGTAGACAGGTTTGTTTTGCCTGGGGATCTGGCCAGCTAAGCGCTGGGCCACTGATTTCCGCCTTGTTTGCTGTGGATGGCGTCACGCATACCTGTCTGTGCTCCCGTTGTTGACCCACACAAATGGACCCAAGGAAAACATCCAAGTGGCCGTCTGCCTGAAGCCTGTGTGGTCAACCGATTGATGAATTGCCGATAGCCAGTTCCAATCCCACCCTCTCTCTACCTCAACCCCCCCCCCCCCCCCTCCTCCTTCCAGAAAGGTGGCTGTCTTCTCACTGTTCGTTCGTTTGCTGTTTTATCTTCCTAGCTTTCTCTTCGTCTCTTCCGCTTCTTGTCCTCTCTTCCTCTGCTCCTATTTCAAATGAATCTCTCTGTGTCTGTCTGTCTGTCTGTCTGTCTGTCTGTCTGTCTGTCTGTCTCTCTCTCTCTCTCTCTCTCTCTCTCTCTCTCATTTCCTTTCATCTTCCATCTCTCCGTCCCCACTCTCTCTCTTCCTCCCTCTTTCTGTGTCTGTGCATCTGTCTGTCTGTCTGTCTGTCTCTTTCTCTCTGTCTGTCTCTCATCTGTCTCTCTGAACCTCCTCTTTGTCCCCTGTTCTCTACTGTCCTCTCTCTCTCTCTCTCTCTCTCTCTCTCTCTCTCTCTCTCTCTCTCACACACACGCACACACACACACACGCACGCGCACGCACACGCACACACACACACACACACGCACACGCACACATACCACCACCACCACCACTATCGTCCTTGTTTTACCCCAGCACCACTGTCAGTGCCATGCCACACCACCACCGTCCTTGTCGTTCTGCCATCTCCACCGTCATTCCAATTATGCCATCACCCCATTGTCACAATGCCATCACCACCACTATCAGTGTCATTTATCTGTCACCGTCACCGTCATTATCATAATGCCATCACACTATTATCATTGTACCATGACCACCATCATTGCCATTATGCAGTCACCACTGTCATTGTCATGTTGTCACCATCACCACCATCATTGTCATTATGTCATCAACACCATCGTTGTCATTATGTCATCAACACTATCGTTGTCATTATGTCATCAACACCATCGTTGTCATTATGTCATCAACACCATCGTTGTCATTATGCCATAATCACAACCGTCGTCGTCATCATACGATCTCCAGCATCATCATCGTCGTTACATCATCACAATTATTGTTGTAATTATGCCATCACCACCATAATCTTTGATCTTCATTATGCCATTACCATAATCATTGTCATCATAGCATTGTCATCACCGTCATTTTCATCAAACTATCGCCACCACCATATACCATTACCACCACCGTCAATGCCGTACCACAGTCGCCACTATCAGCTTTGGTCATATCATCACCACTACTACTATCTTCATTATCATCCCCAGACCATCACCACCACCTTCAACATCATCATCACACCACAAGCACCACCATCATCGTCATCTTCATGATACCGCCACTGTCATCTTCATCAGCATGTCACCACGACCATTATCGCCATCATCATGCCACTGCCACCACTCTCGTCTTCATCATCATAATCCCACAACCATCACTGTCAATGTTATAACATCATTAACGTCATTATAGCCCCACTACCACCTGCAGCAGCAGCTGCAGCATTTTTTTTTCGTTACCAGTAAAGTGTGCAGTTAGGCTGGTGCGAAGGAATGAACGTGTTCTACTGGTTTACATCACGTTTTCCTTCCCCAAAGCCGATGAAGAAAAACATCTCGATAACAGTGCAGTAGCGTGAGTAGTACGGAGAAGAATGGTAGGGGAGGTAAGAAGAAAGGTAGGGGAGGTAAGAAACGTCCCTGCCCATGATACAGTGCAGTAGCGTGAGTAGTGCCAAGAAGAATGGTAGGGGAGGTAAGAAACGTCCCTGCCCATAATACAGTGCAGTAGCGTGAGTAGTACCAAGAAGAATGGTAGGGGAGGTAAGAAAAATGGTAGGGAGGTAAGAGAATGGTAGGGAGGTAAGAAGAATGGTAGGGGAGGTAAGACACGTCCCTGCCCATGATACAGTGCAGTAGCGTGAGTAGTGCCAAGAAGAATGGTAGGGGAGGTAAGAAACGTCCCTGCCCATAATACAGTGCAGTAGCGTGAGTAGTACCAAGAAGAATGGTAGGGGAGGTAAGAAAAATGGTAGGGGAGGTAAGAAGAATGGTAGGGGAGGTAAGAAGAATGGTAGGGGAGGTAAGACACGTCCCTGCCCATGATACAGTGCAGTAGCGTGAGTAGTACCAAGAAGAATGGTAGGGGAGGTAAGACACGTCCCTGCCCATGATACAGTGCAGTAGCGTGAGTAGTACCAAAAAAGAATGGTAGGGGAGGTAAGACACGTCCCTGCCCATGATACAGTGCAGTAGCATGAGTAGTACGGAGAAGAAAGGTAGGGGATGTAAGACACGTCCCTGCCCATGATACAGTGCAGTAGCGTGAGTAGTAGCGAGAAGAATGGTAGGGGAGGTAAGACACGTCCCTGCCCATGCCACAGGTTGCACACCATGAATTAATGCACCAAGGCCTTGCTTTAAGGAGTCGGGTGTTTATAGCCTGGCGCAATTAGATTGTTTTGAGAATTTTTATTGGGAGTCTGAAAGTTGATTCTCCTCATTCTCTATCATATGGCCATCAAGGTACAAGCCAGGTGGTTCCAAGCAGACAGGTTAAAATCAAAGGAGTGGGACTATTTGGGCACTTCCAGGTGGCGCAAAGATAGGGTCCGGGTGAGTGCCCAGGCCTGAGATGTGACGTCAAGTAAGGGGGAGGTCATGTATTTGAAGATTTATGCGATTTCGTCGGTGAAAAACACCGCAAACAAGGGAAATCATTGGTGAGAGTTTAAAAAATTTTTTTAAAACAATTATCAGTTTAACATTAAATGCTGGGTCAAATGTATGGTAGGCCTCAAAACGCTTACATGGATCACATGATGTTTTACTGCAACATCGTAACTGTGGTGTGTGGCCACAGAGTTGAAGACCTCCTGTGGGCATTTTACCGCGGACAGTAAGAGTGATGGCCCTGTGACTGGAGAGGTCAGTGATCAGCGGACTGGGACCTGTGGGCATTTTACCACGGACAGTAAGAGTGATGGCCCTGTGACTGGAGAGGTCAGTGATCAGCGGACTGGGACCTGTCCGGCCTGCAACGTGCCGTGCACGGCAGCTGTAAAGCAAGTCAATTCCCTGGTGATGGACCTGGGGCACTGCACTGTACACCCATTCTGCCAGATGGGCGGCTGGCTGGCTGTCTTCCTTCGTCGTTGGAGACCGCACAGGGAAAGATGGGGTTGGGAGCAGCACAGGGAAAGATGGGGTTGGGAGCGGCACAGGGAAAGATGGGGTTGGGAACAGCACAGGGAAAGATGGGGTTGGGAGCGGCACAGGGAAAGATGGGGTTGGGAGCGGCACAGGGAAAGATGGGGTGGGAGAACAGGGAAAGATGGGGTTTGGAGCGGCACAGGGAAAGATGGGGTTTGAGCGCACAGGGAAAGATGGGGTTGGGAGCAGAGGGAAAGATGGGGTTGGGAGCAGCACAGGGAAAGATGGGGTTTGGAGCGGCACGGGAAAGATGGGGTTTGGAGCGGCACAGGGAAAGATGGGGTTGGGAGCGGCACAGGGAAAGATGGGGTTTGGAGCGCACAGGGAAAGATGGGTTGGGGCACAGGGAAAGATGGGGTTTGGAGCGGCACAGGGAAAGATGAGGGTTGGGAGCAAGGGAAAGATGGGGTTGGGAGCAGCACAGGGAAAGATGGGGTTTGGAGCGGCACAGGGAAAGATGGGTTGGAGCGCACAGGGAAGATGGGGTTTGGAGCGGCACAGGGAAAGATGGGTTGGAGGGCACAGGTAAGATGGGGTTTGGAGCGGCACAGGGAAAGATGGGGTTGGGAGCACAGGGAAGATGGGGTTGGGAGCACAGGGAAAGATGGGGTTGGGAGCACAGGGTAAGATGGGGTTGGAGGCACAGGGAAAGATGGGGTTGGGAGCACAGGGAAAGATGGGGTTGGAGCGGCACAGGGAAAGATGGGGTTGGGGCACAGGGAAGATGGGGTTTGGAGCACAGGGAAAGATGGGTTGGGAGCACAGGGAAAGATGGGGTTGGGAGCACAGGGAAAGATGGGGTTGGGAGCACAGGGTAAGATGGGGTTTGGAGCGCACAGGGAAAGATGGGTTGGGAGCACAGGGAAAGATGAGGTTGGGAGCACAGGGTAAGATGGGGTTTGGAGCGGCACAGGGAAAGATGGGGTTGGGAGCACAGGGAAAGATGGGGTTGGGAGCACAGGGAAAGATGGGGTTGGGAGCACAGGGAAAGATGGGGTTTGGAGCAGCACAGGGAAAGATGGGGTTTGGAGTGGCACAGGGAAAGATGGGTTGGGAGCACAGGGAAAGATGGGGTTTGGAGCAGCACAGGGAAAGATGGGGTTGGGAGCGGCACAGGGAAAGATGGGGTTTGGAGCGGCACGGGGAAAGATGGGGTTGGGAGCACAGGGAAAGATGGGGTTTGGAGCAGCACAGGGAAAGATGGGGTTGGGAGCGGCACAAGGAAAGATGGGGTTTGGAGCGGCACGGGGAAAGATGGGGTTGGGAGCACAGGGAAAGATGGGGTTTGGAGCAGCACAGGGAAGATGGGGTTGGGAGCGGCACAGGGAAAGATGGGGTTGGGAGCGGCACAGGGAAAGATGGGGTTGGGAGCACAGGGTAAGATGGGGTTGGGAGCACAGGGTAAGATGGGGTTGGGAGCACAGGGTAAGATGGGGTTGGAGCCAGGAAGATGGGGTTGGGAGCACAGGAAAGATGGGGTTGGGAGCACAGGGAAAGATGGGGTTGGGAGCACAGGGTAAGATGGGGTTTGGAGCACAGGGAAAGATGGGGTTGGGAGCACAGGGTAAGATGGGGTTGGAGCACAGGGTAAGATGGGGTTGGGAGCACAGGGAAAGATGGGGTTGGGAGCACAGGGAATGATGGGGTTGGGAGCACAGGGAAAGATGGGGTTGGGAGCGGCTCAGGGAAAGATGGGGTTGGGAGCGGCTCAGGAAAGATGAGGTTGGGAGCACAGGGTAAGATGGGGTTGGGAGCACAGGGAAAGATGGGGTTGGGAGCGGCACAGGGAAAGATGAGGTTGGGAGCACAGGGAAAGATGGGGTTGGGAGGCACAGGGAAAGATGGGGTTGGGAGCGGCACAGGGAAGATGGGGTTTGGAGCGGCACAGGGAAAGATGGGGTTTGGAGCGGCACAGGGAAAGATGGAGTTGGGAGCGGCACAGGGAAAGATGGGGTTTGGAGCGGCACAGGGAAAGATGGGGTTGGGAGCGGCTCAGGGAAAGATGGGGTTTGGAGCGGCACAGGGAAAGATGGGGTTGGGAGCGGCTCAGGGAAAGATGGGGTTGGAGCGGCACAGGGAAAGATGGTTGGGGCAGAAGATGGTGGGAGCGGCACAGGGAAAGATGGAGTTTGGAGCACAGGGAAAGATGGGGTTTGGAGCGGCACAGGGAAAGATAGGGTTTGGAGCGGGGAAGGGGAAGACGTGAAGTAAGAGATGCTGATGGTAATGGTGGGAGAGGGTGGTGGGGAAAGGGCAGAGGTATGGTTGACTAAGAGGGGATGAAAGGGGTGGTGTTTGGGTTGGGGGGGGGGGGGGGGTTGCCAGGACAAGGTGAAAGAAGTATTGTTCCTGTGTTTGTTCAGTGACAGAGGGCAGTGTGCGAACAGGAGTTGTATTGGGAGAGGGAAGGATGCAGTCTGCCTGTCTGAGGAAAAAAAGGGAAGGCGGTAGGAAATTGTCTTTGAGGGTACAGTGTTGTCCGATTCTTTTGATCACAGAGTTGCTTTTGTTGTATGCCCTATCCGCTTTCTTTGCGTGTGTGCACGTGTGTGTGTGTGTGTGTGTGTGTGTGTGTGTGTGTGTGTGTGGTGTGTGTGTGTGTGATTGAGTGGATGGTCGAGTCAGTTTTACAATTCGTGTGCGTGTGCGTGTGCGTGTGCGTGTGTGTGTGTGTGTGTGTGTGTGTGTGTGTGTGTGTGTGTGTGTGTGTGTGTGTGTGTGTGTGTGTGTGTGTGTGTGTGTGATATGGCATTAGATTTGTTTTATGAAACACTTTACAGAATTTTGAAAATTTGAGTCCTGTGATCCAGAACCCACCCCTTCCCCCATATCAAAGAATTGTTAAAATTTTCTTTTTCAAATAGCCTGTGAAACTCCAAAGGAATAAACTTTAAGAGAGAGAGAGAGAGAGAGAGAGAGAGAGAGAGAGAGAGAGAGAGACCGACCGACAGACAGACAGATAGACAGGAACATAACACAAGGCAAAATGAACCGACTCCCATGTTTACTCACCACGAAGAAAAAGAGGAATTTTACTCTCTCTCTCTCTCTCTCTCTCTCTCTCTCTCTCTCTCTCTCTCTCTCCGTGTATGTATGTGTGTGTGTGTGTGTGAGTGAGAGAGAGAGAGAGAGAGAGAGAGAGAGAGAGAGAGAGAGAGAATCTTGTGGCACAAGACTAAAGAACCCAAATCATGCGATGTCGGTAAACCGTAAAGAAAACCCTGGTCGTTCAATTTAGCCAGACTGGATTTATTGCTTTTTGTGATGAGGAAATCCAGCGTAACAAAGGGTCTATCGATTTCCGGGTGTCACCTCACCAGAAAGTGTGTATTGAGGCCGCGGATACAGATAGACCCTCCCTTTTCCTCTTCCTCTACAGCCGTCTTCCCGGCACAGTCGGAGCGCGACACAGGGAATATGGCCTCACGAAAGGTGGGCTTGCCTTGCATACCTGTCAGGTGCCAGACAATACTGCATTGATTGCATCCTCCTCTTCCAACCTGTCATGCGTTGTTTTACTCTTCCCCTCTACTGTGTAGCTATGTCCTTCCCCGTGTATTGTCGTGTCATCTCCATCCCATGTATTGTGGTGCCATTTTTGTCATGCAGTATCCTCTCTCTGTATTGAAAATGTAATAATATTCTTACCGTGTACTACTAAGGTTTTTCCATCCCCTGAACTATAATGTCTTATCCTGCACTGTAAAATACTATGGTTCCCCTTTATTGTGTTATGATATCTTTCTCCTATACCACCATGTTCTTTTTTCCCTTGTACTGAAATGCAGTGTCATTCCCCCTGTACTGTAATGACAAACCCATCCTTTGTAATATGATGTAGTTTTTCCCCCTTCTACTGTAATTTAATGTCTTTTCCATGTAGTGAATTGCGATATCGTTTCCCTGGAATGGAATTCCTCCCTGTGTTCTGGCAGGAAGCGCCTTGCCCCTGCATGGTTTTGCCATGTATCATATTTCCTATGTACTGTAGTATTACATTTTCCTTTTGCTGTCCCATCTTCTGTGCCACCTCAGTGGCACTGCACCCACGCCGCTCACTCCGAACCCCCCGTCCACAGCCACAGCCCGGCCCGGCCCTCCGCAGCCCCGGCACCGCCAATCCACAAGGAGCAGTCAATGTCAAGTTGTCAAGAGGCAAAATACCGGAGGAGACACTGCACTGCTGCCGAGTCACTTCGGTGGTGTTCAGTGGCGCCTGTTCTGATCCAACATACGCAGGACACCACCTTCTAAGCCCATTACTGACGACAGTAATCGCTTAGTCGCGGAGTCGGCGTGAGGGAGCTCTCCCTCCGGAGGTCGCCACCACGTCCGTCCAACGACAGCCCCCATGAACTTGCTGACACCAGTGACCCCAGTGGAATCAAACCAAGGCCACAGACGTGGAGAGGATATCGAAAGAAACATTGAATTATTCTTCTGTATTGTGATGACCGATTCTTTCCCTGCGCTGTGATGTAATATCCTTCCTCTGCACTGTTAAGTCACATTCTTCCCTTGTGCTGTACTGTAATGTCCTTCCCTTGTGCTGTACTGTAATGTCCTTCCGTTGTGCTGTACTGTAATGTCTTCCCTTGTGCTGTACTGTAATGTCCTTCCTTTGTGCTGTAATGTCCTTCCCTTCTGTACTGTGATGTCCTTCCGTTGTACTGTAATGTCCTTCCCTTGTGCTGTACACTGACCTTTCGTTTTACTGTACTGTAATGTCCTTCCCTTGTGCTGTACTGTGGTGTCCTTCCCTTGTGCTGTACTGTAATGTCCTTCCATTGTACTGTAATGTCCTTCCCTTCTGCTGTACTGTGGTGTCCTTCCCTTGTGCTGTACTGTAATGCCTTTCCGATGTACATCCATAATGTAATATACTCCAGACAGTTATCAGAACAATGGAGGGAGACAGAAGAGCAGAAAGTCACCAGAAGGGAGGTGGGAGACAGAAGGGCAGATATTAACCAGAGCAGGGGAGGGAGACAGAAGGGCAGATATTAACCAGAGCACGGGAGGGAGACAGAAGGGCAGACAGTCACCACAACAGGGGAGGGAGACAGAAGGGCAGAGATTAACCAGAACAGGGGAGGGAGACAGAAGGGCAGAGATTAACCAGGGCAGGGGAGGGAGACAGAAGGGCAGATATTAACCAGAGCAGGGGAGGGAGACAGAAGGGCAGACAGTCACCACAACAGGGGAGGGAGACAGAAGGGCAGAGATTAACCAGAACAGGGGAGGGAGACAGAAGGGCAGAGATTAACCAGGGCAGGGGAGGGAGACAGAAGGGCAGACAGTCACCACAACAGGGGAGGGAGACAGAAGGGCAGATATTAACCAGAACAGGGGAGGGAGACAGAAGGGCAGAGATTAACCAGAGCAGGGGAGGGAGACAGAAGGGCAAACAGTTACCACAACAGGGGAGGGAGACAGAAGGGCAGATATTAACCAGAACAGGGGAGGGAGACAGAAGGGCAGAGATTAACCAGAGCAGGGGAGGGAGACAGAAGGGCAGATATTAACCAGAACAGGGGAGGGAGACAGAAGGGCAGACAGTTACCACAACAGGGGAGGGAGACAGAAGGGCAGATATTAACCAGAACAGGGGAGGGAGACAGAAGGGCAGAGATTAACCAGAACAGGGGAGGGAGACAGAAGGGTAGAGATTAACCAGAGCAGGGGAAGGAGACAGAAGGGCAGATATTAACCAGAGCAGGGGAAGGAGACAGAAGGGCAGAGATTAACCAGAGCAGGGGAGGGAGACAGAAGGGCAGAGATTAACCAGAACAGGGGAGGGAGACAGAAGGGCAGACAGTCACCAAACAGGGGAGGGAGACAGAAGGGCAGATATTTACCAGAACAGGGGAGGGAGACAGAAGGGCAGAGATTAACCAGAGCAGGGGAGGGAGACAGAAGGGCAGATATTAACCAGAACAGGGGAGGGAGACAGAAGGGCAGATATTAACCAGAACAGGGGAGGGAGACATAAGGGCAGTCACCACAACAGGGGAGGGAGACAGAAGGGCAGAAAGTTACCAGAACAGGGGAAGGAGACAGAAGGGCAGATATTTACCAGAACAGGGGAAGGAGGACAGAAGGGCAGACAGTCACCACAACAGGGGAGGGAGACAGAAGGGCAGATATTTACCAGAACAGGGGAGGGAGACAGAAGGGCAGAGATTAACCAGAACAGGGGAGGGAGACAGAAGGGCAGATATTAACCAGAGCAGGGGAGGGAGACATAAGGGCAGTCACCACAACAGGGGAGGGAGACAGAAGGGCAGAGATTAACCAGAGCAGGGGAAGGAGACAGAAGGGCAGATATTAACCAGAGCAGGGGAAGGAGACAGAAGGGCAGAGATTAACCAGAGCAGGGGAGGGAGACAGAAGGGCAGATATTAACCAGAACAGGGGAGGGAGACATAAGGGCAGTCACCACAACAGGGGAGGGAGACAGAAGGGCAGACAGTTACCACAACAGGGGAGGGAGACAGAAGGGCAGATATTAACCAGATCAGGGGAGGAAGACAGAAGGGCAGATATTAACCAGAACAGGGGAGGGAGACAGAAGGGCAGATATTAACCAGAACAGGGGAGGGAGACAGAAGGGCAGATATTAACCAGAACAGGGGAGGGAGACATAAGGGCAGTTACCACAACAGGGGAGGGAGACAGAAGAGCAGAAAGTTACCAGAACAGGGGAGGGAGACAGAAGGGCAGACAGTGACCAGGGGAGGGAGGGAGAGAGAAGGGCAGACAGTGACCAGAAGAGGGGAGGGAGGTAGAAAGAAAGACGGTGACCAGAGCAGGCAGAGAAGCGTACAGCGGCCGACCGTCCCGAGCGACAAACCGACGTGTGATGATTGATCATCTCATCCCCCCCCGCTCCAGCCACTTCAGCAAAGTGGACCTCTCCTCTGTGGTCGTTCTTCCAAAACCACCCTACCGCCTTCCCCGCCTCAACAGGCAGGGCAGGGAAGTGGGGGGGAGGGGGGGATGGGGAGAGAGAGAGAGAGAGAGAGAGAGAGAGAGAGGAGGGTGGACAAAAGGGGAAAGACGACAGGCCAGGAAGATCAAGCAGTCGAAAGGAAAACTCAGATAAGCCAGACGCCTCTTGTGAAAGGCCTGACTGTCCACAATGAATCAAATCAGTTGACCACGCCGACTTCAGTGGGACAACCAACCACTGGCTGGTCTCCCCTGACCCTGCCCGGCGACGGGTCAGCAACCCATGTAGAGGCATGCCTCATTGTCATCCCCCAGCTCACTGCCCAGCAAATCAAAGCAGTCGGTTACAGATGGCTCCAAAGCATCCCCGCCCGAATCCTGTCCCTAGCGTAACTGGAATATAAAGAAATGCCTACAGGAACTCGATCATCTCACGTGCCCATGAACCCGCGCGCGTGCACGTGCGTGCGCGCGCGCACACACACACACACACACACACACACACACACACACACACACACACACACACACACACACACAGAGGAAGAGCACTTTCATCCACCAAAGAAAAAAAG
Organism: Conus canariensis; assembly: GCA_033310375.1. Lineage (NCBI taxonomy): Eukaryota > Metazoa > Mollusca > Gastropoda > Neogastropoda > Conidae > Conus > Conus canariensis. The sequence continues at coordinate 81,993,327 of CM065724.1, forward strand.
AGCATTGTTGGTCTTTGATTTTCAGTAGGAAAAAAGTGACAAAATTTGTAGGCACAGTCAGGACCTAGCAGAATGAAAATTGGTTGGTCACAGAGAGAGAGAGAGAGAGAGAGAGAGGAGAGGAGAGAGAGAGAGAGAGAAGAGAAGAGAGAGAGAGAGTGAGTGAGTGTGTGTGTGTGTGTGTGTGTGTGTGTGTGTGTGTGTGTGTGTGTGTTGTTCTTCTTCTTCAATTTAACGTCTTCCCACTTAAAGTGATTCCAGACGGATTGTGTGATGGTGTGTGGGTGTGTGTGTGCGCGCGCGCATGTGTGTGTGTGTGTGTGTGTGTCTGGTTCTTCTTCTTCCTCAATTTAACGTCTTCCAACTTAAGTGATTCCAGATGGATGTGTGTGTGTGTGCGCACGTCGCGCACACGTGTTTATGTGTGTGTGCACGCATGTATGTGATGTGATGTGATGTGTGTGTGTGTGTGTGTGTGAGGCTGCAAATGTGCACGTGAGATGATCAAGTTCTGCAGGCTTTTGTCGAGGGCCAGGTTTGCCTTGAGGTTATCTGTAACTGACTGCTTTGATTTGCCGGGCAGTGGACTAGAGGTGACATTGAGGCATGCCTCTACTTGGAGCCATCTGTAACTGACTGCTTTGATGTGCCGGGCAGTGGGCTGGGGATGACAATGAGGCTATGCCTCTACTTGGAGCCATCTGTAACTGACTGCTTTGATGTGCCGGGCAGTGGACTAGAGATGACATTGAGGCTTGCCTCTACTTGGAGCCATCTGTAACTGACTGCTTTGATGTGCCGGGCAGTGGGCTGGGGATGACAATGAGGCATGCCTCTACTTGGAAACCATCTGTAACTGACTGCTTTGATGTGCCGGGCAGTGGACTAGAGATGACATTGAGGCTTGCCTCTACTTGGAGCCATCTGTAACTGACTGCTTTGATGTGCCGGGCAATGGGCTGGGGATGACAATGAGGCTTGCCTCTACTTGGGCTGGCTGCTGACCCGCCGCTGCTCGGGGTCAGTGGAGACCACCGAGTGGTTGGTTGTCTCACTGAAGTCGGCGTGGTCAGCTGATTGGAATCATTGTGGACAGTGGTCAGACCTTTCAGAAGGGTTGTCTGGCTTACCTGAGCTTTTCTGTTTGCTGCTTTATCTTCCTGAGCAGTCGTCTTTGCTCTTTGTCCCCCTTCCACCCTCCCCTTCCCCACCTCCTTCTGTTCTCCCACCTTTTCTTTCTGTCTGTCTGTCTGTCTGTCTCTCCTCCACTCACTCTCTCTTTCCCTGTGTGTGTGCCTCCCTCTCCGCCACCCTTCTGCCCCCTCCGTCCTTTAAGTGCAGGATTGTAAAGGGTTGTCTCTGAGGAACGGCCAGAGAAACTCCAGGCTGCTGAAGTGGATGGAGCGGAGATGAAATGATTAATCATCATACGGGCGGTGTGTGGCTCCGGATGGGAGATGAAATGATTAATCATCACACGGGCGGTGTGTGGCTCGGGACGGTGGGTCGGCCGTGTGTGTGATTCTTTGCCTGCTCCGGTAACTGTCCCCCCTTCTGCCACCCTCCTCTTCCACCCCCCCCCCCACACACACACACACTCAGCCCCTTCTTCCAGCATCCTCCTCTCACTCCCCGCCCCATCTCCATGACCCAACTAGCAGGGCCAGGGGATGGGATGGGGCTACTGCAGTAAAAAAAAAAAGATGTAGTAGCGTTTAGTATTCTGTGTGACGTATTCCCCTTTTCTATCCTATCACTTTCTCCTCCTCCTCCTCCTTTTGTTTCTGCTTTGCGGTCTTTTCCAGTGTCTGTGATGTCTTCCTCTAAGTCAACGTGGTCCTTTCACTAGGTGTTGACTTTCGCATGATAACATTCAGCATGGCGTGTTTGTATGTGTCAGTCTGATAGTTTTGATGGTCATATTCTCTCTGCATCCTTTTTTTTCTAATAAATTATGATGCGTTTTGGACATTCAGTTGCATTACTACCCTTCCCCTCCCCCTGCCCTCCAAACCTCTTCTCCTCCCCTTACCCTCATTTTGGAATTGTCGCTCCGGGACTCTGACATACAGGTGTTTTTAAGGTAGAGTGCATGGTAAACTTAAGTTGCCAGTGATGATGTTGATAATGATTTTCTGCCTTTTGAGTCTGTATAGAGTGCATGGTAAAACTTAAGTTGCCAGTGATGATGTTGATAATGATTTTCTGCCTTTTGAGTCTGTATAGAGTGCATGGTAAAACTTAAGTTGCCAGTGATGATGTTGATAATGATTTTCTGCCTTTTGAGTCTGTATAGAGTGCATGGTAAAACTTAAGTTGCCAGTGATATACAACAAACAAACAAGCACACAACAAGTGTAAAGTGACGTTATTTTATTTACAAAGACCACCACAAAACTTCTGGATATTTCGGCGAAAGCGCCTTTTTCAACAAACACAGGACAAGAGAGAAAAGAGATTTAAAAAAAATTGCTTCCCTTGCACAGCACAATCCACAAATGAAACTAAAAGGCAGAATGCATTTGTGAGCACAATTCAAGGGGAAGAGAGAGAGAGAGAGGAAGCAGGTAAAGGTGAAGGTTGGAGACAGTGAGTACAAAGTGATCCGCTGAAAAAAACCCATTCAAGTGTTGTGGATAAAGAGAACAAATCAAAAGTTCATTGTAAAACTAATGGGTGGATTTGGGGTGGGAGTAGGGGAAAGAAATATGGGGAGGGCAGGGTGGATTTGCCGCCTACAGCATCAAACCCAAGTCTGACCCCAGAGTGGGTTGCCCCACCCTGGCACCAAGGGGTGAGGGGAAAGACGGAAGTTCTCCGTGAAAAAAAAAAAACCCTAGTCAGACGCACTAGTCCCGGATATGAAGGGAACAGGGGGAAAACTCAGAGAGACCCCCCCCCCCCCCCCCCTTGTGAGATGTCGAAGGAAAGTGCAAAAACCCTGTACATACACACAAACACAATTACACACACACACACACACACACACACACACACACACACACACTCTGGGCTATGGGAAACCGCCCCAGGTCTAGCCTGGGGTTACTCTAACAGATTATTAGGAAACTAAGAGGGGGTGGGATGGTAATGCTGGGTGGCCACAGGGAACGTAAGTTTTTGGGAGTAAAGATCTACGGCTGATGAGGTAGGAAGGACTTAATATAATGGAGAAAAACATATTAGAAAAGAAAGGGGAAAAAAGGGGAGGGAAAATTTAGATAAAAGCTGAATGTAGATTATTAAGCTGTGAAAAAAGGGGGGAGGGGGGTTGGTTACTAGAAGAAATTTATGGAAGATAACATTAGATTTATAATGAAGGAGATGGTAAAGTAATATGTAAAATTGTGAAACGGAACTAAAGTTAGTAAAAAGTAGAAATTATACCGATGTCACTCCAAGGAAGGGGGGAAAGCAGAGAGGGGAACTTTCTAGGCTTAGCTTTGGCTGTTGAACCCCTCACTTCGCCCTGTTTACAAGGATTTTTTCGCTAACCCTTATCCCTGTCCCCTAGTCTGGAAGGGGTAAAGAAGTAGCCATCCATCGACACCATGGGGGGTGAGGGATTATGGATTGACAAAAGTCGATGACGTCGATAATGATTTTCCGCCTTTTGAGTCTGTATAGAGTGCGTGGTAAAACTTAATGTGCCGATGATGGTGTTGATGATGATTTTCCGCCTTTTGAGTCTGTATAGAGTGCTTGGTAAAACTTAATGTGCCAGTGATGATGTTGATAATGATTTTCCGCCTTTTGAGTCTGTATAGAGTGCGTGGTATAACTTAATGTGCCAGTGATGATGTTGATAATGATTTTCCGCCTTTTGAGTCTGTATAGAGTGCGTGGTAAAACTTAATTTGCCGATGAAGATGTTCATACTTATTTTTCTGCCTTTTGAGTCCGTTCTGTTTTCTGATTTTCCAAGTAACTCATGTATATCTTTTATTTGTATTTTCATTTTTTTTTTAGTGGACGGGAGGGGGTTGAATGAAATGGAGGGCCTCTCTTGACTTGGCAACGTAGTCTTTCATGGAAATCCTTTCTGGACGGCCAGAAAAGAGATCGGTCCCTGGGAAGATTCGGACGATGTATGTCTTTGTTATATTGGCTTGGTGCATCATTTTGTGATTGCATATACATTCTTCATTTAAAGAAAATGTTTGTAACCCTCTGGAGAAAATGTGAAGCTTGGCTGCTATAATACATGCGTGTCTAGTCTGTCAGATTGGCCCTTTCTTTTTCTTTTTTTTTTTTTTTTTTTGTCTCAATGGGGATGTTATGGTAGAGATACTTTTGTCCTTTAAAGAATTATTGTCAGCCCACAAATGGCTCCATGGGGACGCCGGGGTCTCTGTGTGTAGAGATAGCTCCCTTGCCCTCCAGAAGATATATACGAGCAACTTTCTTATTTCTGTCGCCCTTTTGAATTTTTTCTTTCATTTTTTGTCCTCTTCTTTGGGTTTTTTTTTTGTGTGTTTTAAATGTCTGCTTTTTTTTGTCTTTGTGTACCATTCTCATGTCTTTGTACTGGAACTGTTGTATATTTTTATGACAACAAATTTTTGCATGCAAGCTTTCTTTTTCTTTTCATCTGACGTGTGCGTAGTGAAAATTGCACGCCTTATCCAGGGTGGACTACTAACAGTCGATTCTGCAACATCTTTTTGCTCGTGTAGCTTTTTAGTGCATTGTGTTATGACATTTCAATGTTTTTGTTAATCAAAAAAAAAAGTTTTTGATCTTGAAAATGAATTTTTAAAAAATCCCAAAATCTAGGAGACTGCTTCGCGCTCTCGGTACAGCCTAGTTGTGCTTGTCATGTCATTAGTTTAGCCGCTTTTCATGAACAACTTTTGTTGTCTGTGATGTGTCTGGGATATACATCTTTCTTGGTGATCTGATCTCTTTCTGGATGATCTGACCTGTTCAGGATAGGACTATTTTTCTTGTGTGAGTTTGAACAACCCTGCAAAGGCTCTGTGTGGTGAGCTGGACTATAATGATGAAAACGAAAATCTTGAAACTTGGCTCTGTGCAGGTGGATATAATACACTAGACAGGGTCTTCCCACCCTCCCTCCCCTTCCATTCCTATGAACGATTTGAAGCTTTGACCCACGTCTTATCTGCTTCCACCCGTCTTATCTCCCCTCTCCCCCCCCCTCCCCCCCCCCTCACTTCTGGAATGTCTTTCCTGTCCCACCTCCCTTCAACAAACAAAACAAAACAAACCTTTCTTCTTCTTCTTCTTCTTCGTCTTCTTCTTCTTCTTCTTCTTCTTCTTCTTCGTCTTCTTCGTCTTCTTCGTTTTCTTCTTCTTCTTCTTCTTCTTCTTCTTCTTTTTTCTTCTTCTTCTTCTTCTTCGTCGTCGTCGTCGTCGTCGTCGTCGTCGTTGTCTTCCTCTTTTTCTTCTTCTTTCTCTTCTTCCTCCTCCTCCTCCTCCTCCTCTCTTCTTCTTCTTCTTCTTCTTCTTCTTCTTCTTCTTCTTCTTCTTCTTCTTCTTCTTCTTCTTCCGTACACTCAGACAGGAACCCCAGAGGCGCTGACGAAGGCTGCTGTACGGCGGAGGTCCTCCAGAGATCCATAGAGCGTGTCCCACGTCGATGTGTGTGGGCAGGCCAAGCCTCTTCTGCTCTGAACTTTTATGGGTGGGAAGTCCTGCAGGAAGTGTTCCACCACAGTCATTGGGGCTGTACCGCATGGGCACCCTGAAGAAGACTCGCCACTTGTGGAATTTTGTGAACATGTGGTGTTTGAGTCTGGAGTGCCTGTCCTCAGTCTCACAAAGCTCACAATCTCACAGTGCAAGCCTTTGGATCGTCACAAGTTTTACTCTAACAGAGAGAGACGAGGTTTCCTCAAAGCTCGAACGAAAGCTAGGGAAGGCTGCTGGGACGTGGACTGACCAGGGCTGACCACGGCTAGGATGAGGGGCAGGGAAAGCTTGAGAGCAGGACACCCACCCAAATTGGGAAGAACATCTTTGAAATGAGGGGTGCAAGCGTTATCCACTCTCTCTCTCTCTCTCTCTCTCTCTCTCTCTCTCTCTCTCTCTCTCTCTCTCTCTCTCTCCTCTCTCTCTCGCTTTCTCTCTCTCACACACACACCTTTTCTGCTCTCGCTCTCTCTCACTCTCTTTCTGTCTGTCTGATCTGTCTCTCTGTCTCTGTCTCTCTCTGTGTCTCTCTCTGTCTCTGTCTCTCTTCCTCTGTGTGTGTGCGCGCGCGCGCGCGCGCGCGCGCGTGTGTGTGTGTGTGTGTGTGTGTGTGTGTGTGCATACGCGTGCGCGTGTGTGCGTGTGTGTGAATCCAAGTTGTGACGTTGACGAGTGAGGAGAGTATTACGAGTGCGACGACCCCCCCCCAAAAAAAAAATCTGTATACGCCGTAAACCCTTGACGGTAGTAGGAAGAAAGTCTGTGGACAGCTTGACAGCAGAAGGTTTCAAAGAACACCCACCCCCCCCCCACCCCAGACCCCTACCCGCCCCTCCCCATGTGTTTCGCTCTAAAACTTCTAACACTTGGAGGGTTACCGTGGCGCATCCAGGTCCTGACTCCTCGATGGCCGTGTGCTGTCAGAAAAGTTTTTGGCGTTGGCCTTCAAAGTCACAGAGAGAGAGAGAAAAAAAGATCTCATCTGTCTGCTGCAGACATTCACCCCATAGGAGTGAGTGAGTGATCGCACGGATCGTCTAGTTAGTCACATGAACGAATCTGTCAGACTTATTCTGGCTCTTTCTCTGTCTTTTAGTCTCTCTGTCTCTGTCTGTCTGTCTGTCTCTCTCTCTCTCTCTCTCTGTCTGTCTGTGTGCCAGTCTGTCTGGCTGTCTGTGCCCGTTTGTGTATGTCTGTCTTTCTGTCTGTTTGTCTGTCTGTCTCACACACACACACACACACACACACACACACACACACACACACACACACACACACACACATACACACACACTTATTGCCATCAACAGAATGTCTGATATTCTCTCTCTCTCTCTCTCTCTCTCTCTCTCTCTCTCTCTCTCTCTTTCTCTCTGTCTTTCTCTTTCTGTCTGTCTGTCTCTGTCTGTCTGTCTGTCTCTCTTCTCTCTCTCTCTCTCTCTCTCTCTCTCTCTCTCTCTCTCTCTCTCTCCCCCTCTCTCTCTTTCTCTGTCTGTGTCTCCGTCTCTAATGCATCTCTCCATGCATATGAGAAGCCACTCCATATGTGTTCGATGAAAACCGCTTTGCCTTCGTTAATGTCCTTTTCGAGTGGTTGTTTCCGAGATGAATGAGATTGTCACGCGCTACCCTCCCTCCCCCTAGTCTGCCCATAGGAACTCGGGCAGAAATGGCTTAATCATTAAATCTCCTCTCTCTCTCTTCTCTCTCTCTCTTCTCTCTCTCTCTCTCTCTCTCTCTCTCTCTCTCTCCTCTCTGTGTGCCAGGCTCTTTTCTGATCCTTCTTCTCTCATATCATTGAATGATGTTGAATGTGATCAGGCAGCCATTACCGAGGCAACCAGATGAGTTTCATATCATTGAATGATGTTGAATGTGATCAGGCAGCCATTACCGAGGCAACCAGATGAGTTTCATATCATTGAATGATGTTGAATGTGATCAGGCAGCCATTAACGAGGCAACCAGATGAGTTTCATATCATTGAATGATGTTGAATGTGATCAGGCAGCCATTACCGAGGCAACCAGATGAGTTTCATATCATTGAATGATGTTGAATGTGATCAGGCAGCCATTACCGAGGCAACCAGATGAGTTACTTTCAAAATGGAAATGCGGCCTCCTCTCCTTCTCTCCGCCTCTTCAGCCTTCTGCGTTTGTGTCTGTGATCAGCAATCACCGTCACCCACTCTCGCCCGCCTTCCCTCCCCCTCTCCCTTCCTTTCTCATCCCCCCTCTCCCCTCCCCCCCCTCCCTCCCCCCAACCCATCTATATCAATAACCCCGTCGATAGTTTCGCTGCAGTCACGTTTTAGACCAAAGCTGGCTGTTGCGACTTGACTGTGAAACCGTTAAATTTGTTTTTCTCGATGCGTATTCCGTCTTTTGGTCAGTCTTTCTGTCTTTGATGTGGATGAGAATATCATTTAAGTTTGAACAGTTTACGAAGGCTTGAATCATTAGCGTGTGCGGTTAGAAGGTTGATTTACGTGTTAACATCAGCACGATCGGTCGTTTCACAGTCTGTCCTGCACGTGTCGACCGAGTCCACTGCGTCCATGGCGTGCAGTCATCCATTCAGCTGTGGAATTTTCTTTTGGGGCGAAAGAAACCGAGGGAAAGTGTTGATTCAGATAGGCAACCATGTTTCACCATGTCGTATGCTTCTCAGTCTGTTGAGGTGAGTTAAGTTGAGGTGGGGGTGGGGAGGTGGGGGGAATTTTATTTGGAGGGGTGGCCGAGTGAAGGGGTGATGGGGGTGGGTGGGGTGGGTGGAGGTGGCTATGTCAAGATGTCATGGCTCTTAAGCGACATCCTGTTGAGCGGTTTCCAGTTAACGTGAGATTTTACAGTGGAAAGTTTTTTAACAAAATTTCGGGTGGGTTTTTTTGGAGATGTATTTTAAAGAATTGTGTGAATGAATTACTTGTGAGTTGATTTTAACGTGGTGACAGCCCTGATGTGGCCCTTTGTGGTCGGCTGGGCTATAAGCAACATTATCTTATCTTATTAGTTAACGTGAGTCCAGTTCAGCAATATCCACTTAAAGCGACATTGCGTTACAGTGACATGCCACTACAGCGGCAATCCATTACAGAACGAGCGACATACCATTACAGCAATCCATTACAGCGACATGCCACTACAGCCGCAATCCATTACAGCGACATACCACCACAGCCGCAATCCATTACAGCGACATACCACTACAGCAGCAATCCATTACAGCGACATACTACCACAGCCGCAATCCATTACAGCGACATACTACTACAGCAGCAATCCATTACAGCGACATACCAACACAGTCGCAATCCATTACAGCGACATACCACTACAGCAGCAATCCATTACAGCGACATACCACTACAGCGGCAATCCATTACAGCGACATACCACTACAGCAGCAATCCATTACAGCGACATACCACCACAGCCGCAATCCATTACAGCGACATACCACTACAGCAGCAATCCATTACAGCGACATACCAGCACAGTCGCAATCCATTACAGTGACATACCACTACAGCCGCAATCCATTACAGCGACATACTACTACAGCCGCAATCCATTACAGCGACATACCATTACAGCCGCAATCCATTACAGCGACATACCAACACAGTCACAATCCATTACAGTGACATACCACTACAGCAGCAATCCATTACAGCGACATACCACTACAGCAGCAATCCATTACAGCGACATACCACTACAGCGGCAATCCATTACAGCGACATATCACTATAGTGAGTGGCATACCATTACTGCGATATTTTACTCAACCGACAACCATCACTCTCTCTTTCTCTCCCTCTGTTTGTCTGTTTGTCTGTCTGTCTGTCTGTCTGTCTGTCTGTCTGTCTGTATGTGTGTGTGTGTGTGTGTGTGTGTGTGTGAGAGAGAGAGAGAGAGAGAGAGAGAGAGACACTTTGACACTTTGATATTTTGTCATTACCAAAGAGGTCTTTCGACAAGGGAAGAAAGGGTAACAGAACAATAACATTTACCTCTTCCTTTCCTTGTAAACAAATAGTACACATTTATTCCCAGTGGGTATTAGATCAAAAGTTAACAAAAACAAATAAAATCGTAACATCTCCGTATGTCCTCGCACACAGGAGTAATACAGTAACGTTAAACACACACACACACACACACACACACACACACACACACACACACACACACACACACACACACACACAGAGAGAGAGAGAGAGAGAGAGAGAGAAATTGTAAGATTGACTCGACCATCCACTCAATCAAATGATGATGTTTGTATCTTACTGATCTCCTCCAAATGCGATGAATGATATTATTCATTCATATATCTCTTATAATGCATTATCTTAAATTTGATTATCCTTCATCTGTCTAGTTTTCATGGCTTCCACGATGAATTTCACAACTGATTTGATTACAAGTTCGTCATCTGATGATAACACAACAGCGACATTTTGTCTTTTAGCTATATCTAACTGTTAAAATGAACAATTTGTCCGCACTTCATTATATGCAGTACAGTGGAACAGAAAGTGTTCTTCGTCGTCAATAATTTGTATAAATGCAGGACAAGGTGATTCTGTGGATGTTCCACATTCAAATGATCTTTTGTTTGCATTAAAACCTAAAGTTCTCAACCTGAATCTTGCATAAATAATTCTGTGCCATTTATCTGGTATAACATCAAGAAACTTTTCAGAATAAAACACATTTTTTGAGTGAAAAAAAACAGCGATACTTTTCTTTACTTTCCATATCTGAGTGCCAATTCTGTTTAAAAGAACAAAGAAGCCTGTCTTCGAATTCTGCAAAGAACTCACAATGAGAATTCACAGACGGAAAAAGTGCATACGTATGCTATGAGGCGTTTTCTTCAAGTGCCAATTCATTAATGCACCACTGTTTTACATCGAGAGATGGGCAGATACCCTTTGCATATAAGTACATTTGTGAAATGTAGTAAGTACTGGTTGAAGATCTTGAGGCTAACCCTGTCCCGTTTGAGCAGGCGAGCCTGTGGTATGATGCTTTTAGAAATGGAAAAAGGTAAAGAAATCTGGGCTCAGAAAATAAGGAAAATTCTTTCAGAACAGGGTTTTGGAATCGTGTGGATGACCCAGGAAGTAGGAAATGAGCAACAGTTCATTGCAGAGAGAGAGAGAGAGAGAGGCAGGCAGGCAGGCAGAGAGAGAGAGAGAGAGAGAGAGAGAGGGGGGGGGGGGGGGGGGAGGGAGTATCGGGATGATTTGTTTTCTGACTCTTTGCATGCGAGTGAACGGCGATTCTGCCAGTGGTCATCCCTGCATATCCGACACTCCTCTACAACGTATAGACATCACATGGCCTACACTACAGAGACAACTAGTTCTGCCAATGGTCATCCGACACTCCTCTACAACGGCATAGACATGGCCTACATTACAGAGACAGCTAGTTCTGCCAGTGGTCATCCCTGTATATCCGACACTCCTCTACAACGGATAGACATCACATGGCCTACATTACAGAGACAACTAGTTCTGCCAATGGTTATCCCTGTATATCCGACACTTCTCTACAACGGCATAGACATGGCCTACATTACAGAGACAACTACTTCTGCGAATGGTCATCCCTGTATATCCGACACTCCTCTACAACGCATAGACATGGCCTACATTACTGAGACAGCTGGTTCTGCCAATGGTCATCCCTGTATATCCGACACTCCTCTACAACGCATAGACATGGCCTACATTACAGAGACAACTAGTTCTGCCAGTGGTCATCCCTGTATATCCGACACTCATCTACTAACAACGTGCATGGCATGGCACCTTACAGCATGTACAGAAACGAACAACTAGTTCTGCCAATGGTCATCCCGACACTCCTCTACAACGCATAGACATGGCCTACATTACAGAGACAACTAGTTCTGCCATGGTCATCCCTGTATATCCGACACTCCTCTACAACGCATAGACATGGCCTACATTACAGAGACAACTAGTTCTGCCAATGGTCATCCGACACTCCTCTACACGCATAGACATGGCCTACATTACAGAGACAACTGTTCTGCCATGGTCATCCGACACTCCTTACAACGCATAGACATGGCCTACATTACAGAGACAACTAGTTCTGCCAATGGTCATCCGTAACGACACTCCTCTACAACGCATAGACATGGCCTACATTACAGAGACAACTAGTTCTGCCAATGGTCATCCCGATCGACACTCTCTACAACGCATAGACATGGCCTACATTACAGAGACAACTAGTTCTGCCAATGGTTCATCCGACACTCCTCTACAACGCATAGACATGGCCTACATTACAGAGACAACTAGTTCTGCCAATGGTCATCCGACACTCCTCTACAACGCATAGACATGGCCTACATTACAGAGACAACTAGTTCTGCCAATGGTCATCCGACACTCCTCTACAACGCATAGACATGGCCTACATTACAGAGACAACTAGTTCTGCCAATGGTCATCCGACACTCCTCTACAACGCATAGACATGGCCTACATTACAGAGACAACTAGTTCTGCCAATGGTCATCCGACACTCCTCTACAACGCATAGACATGGCCTACATTACAGAGACAACTAGTTCTGCCAATGGTCATCCCGACACTCCTCTACAACGCATAGACATGGCCACATTACAGAGACAACTAGTTCTGCCAATGGTCATCCGACACTCCTCTACAACGCATAGACATGGCCTACATTACAGAGACAACTAGTTCTGCCAATGGTCATCCGACACTCCTCTACAACGCATAGACATGGCCAACATTACAGAGACAACTAGTTCTGCCAATGGTCATCCGACACTCCTCTACAACGCATAGACATGGCCAACATTACAGAGACAACTAGTTCTGCCAATGGTCACCCGACACTCCTCTACAACGCATAGACATGGCCACATTACAGAGACAACTAGTTCTGCCAATGGTCACCGACACTCCTCTACAACGCATAGACATGGCCAACATTACAGAGACAACTAGTTCTGCCAATGGTCACCCGACACTCCTCTACAACGCATAGACATGGCCAACATTACAGAGACAACTAGTTCTGCCAATGGTCACCGACACTCCTCTACAACGCATAGACATGGCCTACATTACAGAGACAACTAGTTCTGCCAATGGTCACCCGACACTCCTCTACAACGCATAGACATGGCCAACATTACAGAGACAACTAGTTCTGCCAATGGTCACCCGACACTCCTCTACAACGCATAGACATGGCCAACATTACAGAGACAACTAGTTCTGCCAATGGTCACCGACACTCCTCTACAACGCATAGACATGGCCTAACATTACAGAGACAACTAGTTCTGCCAATGGTCACCCGACACTCCTCTACAACGCATAGACATGGCCACATTACAGAGACAACTAGTTCTGCCAATGGTCACCCGACACTCCTCTACAACGCATAGACATGGCCACATTACAGAGACAACTAGTTCTGCCAATGGTCACCCGACACTCCTCTACAACGCATAGACATGGCCAACATTACAGAGACAACTAGTTCTGCCAATGGTCACCCGACACTCCTCTACAACGCATAGACATGGCCAACATTACAGAGACAACTAGTTCTGCCAATGGTCACCCGACACTCCTCTACAACGCATAGACATGGCCAACATTACAGAGACAACTAGTTCTGCCAATGGTCACCCGACACTCCTCTACAACGCATAGACATGGCCAACATTACAGAGACAACTAGTTCTGCCAATGGTCACCGACACTCCTCTACAACGCATAGACATGGCCTACATTACAGAGACAACTAGTTCTGCCAATGGTCACCCGACACTCCTCTACAACGCATAGACATGGCCACATTACAGAGACACTAGTTCTGCCAATGGTCACCCGACACTCCTCTACAACGCATAGACATGGCCTACATTACAGAGACAACTAGTTCTGCCAATGGTCACCGACACTCCTCTACAACGCATAGACATGGCCAACATTACAGAGACAACTAGTTCTGCCATGGTCACCCGACACTCCTCTACAACGCATAGACATGGCCAACATTACAGAGACAACTAGTTCTGCCAATGGTCACCCGACACTCCTCTACAACGCATAGACATGGCCAACATTACAGAGACAACTAGTTCTGCCATGGTCATCCGACACTCCTCTACAACGCATAGACATGGCCAACATTACAGAGACAACTAGTTCTGCCAATGGTCACCCGACACTCCTCTACAACGCATAGACATGGCCAACATTACAGAGACAACTAGTTCTGCCAATGGTCATCCGACACTCCTCTACAACGCATAGACATGGCCAACATTACAGAGACAACTAGTTCTGCCAATGGTCACCGACACTCCTCTACAACGCATAGACATGGCCAACATTACAGAGACAACTAGTTCTGCCAATGGTCATCCGACACTCCTCTACAACGCATAGACATGGCCAACATTACAGAGACAACTAGTTCTGCCAGTGGTCATCCGACACTCCTCTACAACGCAGAGACATGGCCAACATTACAGAGACAACTAGTTCTGCCAATGGTCATCCGACACTCCTCTACAACGCAGAGACATGGCCAACATTACAGAGACAACTAGTTCTGCCAATGGTCATCCGACACTCCTCTACAACGCATAGACATGGCCAACATTACAGAGACAACTAGTTCTGCCAATGGTCATCCCTGTATATCCGACACTCCTCTACAACGCATAGACATGGCCAACATTACAGAGACAACTAGTTCTGCCAATGGTCATCCGACACTCCTCTACAACGGCATAGACATGGCCTACATTACAGAGACAACTGGTTCTGCCAATGGTCATCCCTGTATATCCGACACTCCTCTACAACGCATAGACATGGCCAACATTACAGAGACAACTAGTTCTGCCAGTGGTCATCCGACACTCCTCTACAACGCAGAGACATGGCCAACATTACAGAGACAACTAGTTCTGCATGAGGTGCGTGGGGAAATGAGGAGCAGCATATGAATCACACTGACCAGTTTCTGACTGACTGTCTGTGTGAATGTCTGTATGTGTCTGTCTTCCACTATGGACACACACACGTATACACACACTGACTGACTGAAACCAAGCTATTGTCAGAGTAACTCATAATTGTACTCACTCACTCACTCACACACACACACACACACACACACACACACACACACACACACACACACACACACACGCACACAAGCTCACACATGCACGCACGCATGCGCATACACACCAACACATGCGCGAGCACAATTTCACACACACACGCACGCGCGCGCGCGCGCTTCCCATCTCACTCAATCCTCCTTCCTACGTCCACCACACGTAGAGAGACAAGCACTTCAGCTCCTAATTCTTCACGGGTTGGGTTTATCACCAGCCTTAATGGCCCCCTAGGCAGTGAGACGGACCTTGTGGAGTATCGCTTTTCTGATGAAGGTGGAATTCCAGCCAGGACTACACCGCTCCATGTTCTTCTTTAAAAGCTCGGGTAGATTTTCATCCAGAATGCGCCACGCAAAATGGACACACACACACACACACACACACACACACACACACACACACACACACACACACACACACACACACAGAGGTTACAAATGTTTATTTGAAAAAAAAAATTGAGTATTTGGAGAAAAAGATATAAAGATGACAAAGTCTTGACATTTTGTTTTTTGTTTTTGACGTAAAGCAAAATTTTTTGAGGCAGGAAATACGTGTGAATCTTCACCCAGGGTTTAATTAAAGTGACGGTTTTAAAACAACATCAATTTTAGTTTCAAAGTGAGGTGACTGCATGCGGAAATTGAAGCAACTTTTAAGGATAATTCTTAGTGAGTGCGCTAAAACAAACAAACAAAAACAACAACAAACAAACAAAAAGAAAAAAGGCGGAGTCACTTAGAATTGTTTTTGGCGGACTCACTAAGAATTACTAAAATAAAAAACAACAACAACAACAACATTAATTTCATTTATGTTGAAGATCCAGTGGATTATGAAGGGAAAGAAGGTGAATCAGGAGCTAAGTAGTTTCCTCTCTCTTTCTCTCTGCACATTTTGCTGACATGTAGTATTATCGTGGTGTGCTATAATTTCACGTCCATGTAGCATTGTCGTGGAGTGCTATTTTACTTCCATGTAGCATTGTCGTGGTGTGCTAGGCTGTCGGCTGACTGTAGCGACGATGCTGGCGGGCTGTTGGTGTGACTTGTTCGTTCATCTGTCGAGCCGTTGATTCGATAGAGCCCTGCCCGATTTAGGAGCTGACCGACTGCCTGGTCATCACATGTCTGTGGGTGAGGGGGCGAAGCCTCCCACAGAGACGAGGGGGGGGGGGGGGAGGGGGGGGGTCAAAGAGGAAGGAAGTGCAGTGAGGAAATAGAATGGGGGGGGGGGGGGGGGGCACTGCCCGCATCCCGCAGCTGCTCCCCACAGTTGGCCTCCCTGTTCCTCTCTCTGATCGATTGGCCTGCAGCTGCTCAGACTCTGGGGAGGGCTCCCGGTGCTTTAGGTTTGGGGTGCATGATCTACGTGTGGTGATGGTAATGTTGTTTATAGCCCAGCCGACCGCAAAGGACCGTATCAGGGCTGTCACCGCGTTGAAGTCAACTCACAAGTCATTAAAAAAAAACAACCCTTTCACACTACCCTTTAAGATACACCTAAAAACCACACTAGAAAATCTTTCTTCTGTAAAATCTTAGATCGGATGAAAAATGTTAATCTCCCTCAGAAA
Organism: Conus canariensis; assembly: GCA_033310375.1. NCBI lineage: Eukaryota > Metazoa > Mollusca > Gastropoda > Neogastropoda > Conidae > Conus > Conus canariensis. The sequence continues at coordinate 82,009,792 of CM065724.1, forward strand.
CCCGAAGATCTGTGTGTGCCAAGAACACTCGGTGAGGTGCCTACCAGCGGAAAAAAAAAAGAAAAGGAATATTGAAGTCATGACATGGATACCTCTGAACAGGACATAATCATGTCAGATTTTCATCCCGACTTCTTCGTTTGTTCTGTCAGCTGCGTCATAATGTAGACTGGTAATTTTGTTGTTGTTTGCTTTGTTTTGTTCTTTTTTTTTATTGCCGCTACGGAGACAGAAGGTGGTGCAGAGCGAGGTTTGTTTGTGAAGGGACTGACTGCCTAAGGCGCAGCAGAGCAGAGCGAGGTTTGTTTGTGAAGGGACTGACTGCCTAAGGTGCAGCAGAGCAGAGCGAGGTTTGTTTGTGAAGGGACTGACTGCCTAAGGTGCAGCAGAGCGAGGTTTGTTTGTGAAGTGACTGACTGCCGAAGGTACAGCAGAGCAAAGCGAGGTTTGTTTGTGAAGGGACTGACTGCCGAAGGTGCTGCAGAGCAGAGCGAGGTTTGTTTGTGAAGGGACTGACTGCCAAAGGTGCAGCAGAGCGAGGTTTGTCTGTGAAGGGACTGACTGCCGAAGGTGCAGCAGAGCGAGGTTTGTTTGTGAAGGGACTGACTGCCGAAGGTGCAGCAGAGCAGAGCGAGGTTTGTTTGTGAAGGGACTAACTGCCAAAGGTGCAGCAGAGCGAGGTTTGTTTGTGAAGTGACTGACTGCCGAAGGTGCAGCAGAGCAGAGCGAGGTTTGTTTTGTGAAGGGACTGACTGCCGAAGGTGGTGCAGAGCGAGGTTCGTTTGTGAAGGGACTGACTGCCGAAGGTGCAGCAGAGCAGAGCGAGGTTTGTTTGTGAAGGGACTGACTGCCTAAGGTGCTGCAGGGCGAGGTTTGTTTGTGAAGTGACTGACTGCCAAAGGTACTTCAGAGCGAGGTTTGTTTGTGAAGGGACTGACTGCCTAAGGTGCTGCAGAGCAGAGCGAGGTTTGTCTGTGAAGGGACTGACTGCCTAAGGTGCTGCAGAGCGAGGTTTGTTTGTGAAGGGACTGACTGCCTAAGGTGCTGCAGAGCAGAGCGAGGTTTGTTTGTGAAGGGACTGACTGCCTAAGGTGCTGCAGAGCGAGGTTTGTTTGTGAAGGGACTGACCGCCTAAGGTGCTGCAGAGCAGAGCGAGGTTTGTCTGTGAAGGGACTGACTGCCTAAGGTGCTGCAGAGCGAGGTTGTTTGTGAAGGGACTGACTGCCTAAGGTGCTGCAGAGCAGAGCGAGGTTTGTTTGTGAAGGGACTGACTGCCTAAGGTGCTGCAGAGCAGAGCGAGGTTTCTTTGTGAAGTGACTGACTGTCTAAGGTGCAGCAGAGCGAGGTTTGTTTGTGAAGTGACTGACTGCCTAAGGTGCAGCAGAGCGAGGTTTGTCTGTGAAGGGACTGACTGCCTAAGGTGCTGCAGAGCAGAGCGAGGTTTGTTTGTGAAGTGACTGACTGCCTAAGGTGCTGCAGAGCAGAGCGAGGTTTGTTTGTGAAGGGACTGACTGCCTAAGGTGCTGCAGAGCGAGGTTTGTTCGTGAAGTGACTGACTGCCTAAGGTGCTGCAGAGCAGAGCGAGGTATGTTTGTGAAGGGACTGACTGCCTAAGGTGCTGCAGAGCAGAGCGAGGTTTGTTTGTGAAGGGACTGACTGCCTGGTCTTTCTCTCCGACAAGAATGAAGGGAAGTCAAGGACAGGAGAAAGACAGAGAGAGGAGAAAGCCAAGTCCTGAACTCTTGGGAGCGGACGTCTCGTCACCTCCTACCAGGCCAGCCATCCCCCCCCCCTCCCTCCCTCCTGATCGATTGCAATCTCAGTCAACTGGCCACTCAGGATCTCTTTCTGGTTACTTTCCTTGTAAGTCTGAGAGCGCTGCTGGTTTTTTCCTTGATGTCGTGTGCTGATGAGAAAACACTCTGCTGATGGTCGCAAAGTGAGGCGACTGCAGGCGGAAATCTGAACAAATCTTAAAAAAAAAAAAAAAAATTTAAGTACTGTATTTGCCAAACATGACCAAACAAATCACAAGACAAGACACGACGCGTTTCGACCGCATAGGTCTTCTTCAGGCAAGACAAACAACACTCGGGACAACGGAAATGAAGAACGAGCAATCACTTATCTCAACAGATTCGGCGCAAGATGAGAAAGCCAAGGCCCTGAACTCTTTGGAGGGGACGCCTCGTCGCCTCCTGCCAAGAGAGAAAGACCAGACAGTCCCTCCACAATAACCCTCGCTCTGCGGCAACTTTTGTCTCCCTCGCGCCAGATATACCTCCAGGCAGTCCCTCCACAATAACCCTCGCTCTGCGACAACTTTCGTCTCCGTAGCGCCAGAGATACCTCCAGGCAGTCCCTCCACAATAACCCTCGCTCTGCGACAACTTTCGTCTCCGTAGCGCCAGATATACCTCCAGGCAGTCCCTCCACAGTAACCCTCGATCTGCGGCACCTTTCGTCTCCGTAGCGCCAGATATACGCCCATCTTCATTTTCGTTGTCCTGAATGTTGTTTATCTAGCCAGAAGACCTAAGAGGTTGAAACGCGTCGTGATTCGTTTGATCATATTTGGTGGATACAGTACTTACATGTTTGTTCAAAGACTGCGCTGATGCTCAGAAAGCAGTGGGAAGAACGCAAGGTGACAACGATGATGAGGTTGCCTGCAACAACAACTTGCTTCTTCGTTTCCCTCCACCCTTCAGAGCGTTTCCGTTTGAAATTTCACAACGTAAATCAGACACACACATATACCCACTGTAACATTACACAAAGTGATATCATTACGCACACACGAATATACGAAAGAATATTATGTCAGTTTACATCGGGATAATTTCTACTTTATATATATATATATATATATATATATATATATATATATATTATATATAATACTCTTTACCAATTGGAAAAAAAAGAACATTCTTAGGCACACAGAGGAAAGGACTCCATTGCGTAGAATTTACGTCACGTGTAAATATCCAACTGAATTATAACAGAATGCCATACACACTATCCACATCAAACCCATGCCAAGTGAAGAAAGCAAGTTACACAACTGTATGTCAAATATGTATCATTCTTTTAGTGTACTAACGTTGTGGGCTGCCATGTGAAGAGAAAGAATAACAAATTGTATGAATTCACTGGTGTTAATCCTCCACATTGTAAACGAGACCCCCTTTTATCAGATAGCCAGCATAATTCATCTTCATTAAACACATATGTTTGTCCATTTTATGTTGTAGGCCAATTCCTTTAGAAACCGATTTAGATTAGGCTGTACTTTATTAATTCTACATTTGCAGATGTGATTCTTGTTACTCGTTCAGTTATCGACTAAACTGTTATGTAATGGTGTCAGCGCTAAATGATATTACTGTTCGCACTTGATGATAGTTTTTTTTTTTTAATGTGAACACAGCATGTTCATCCAGTGTGCGTGTGTGTGTGTGCGCGCGCGCGTGCGTGCGTGCGTATGTGCTTGTGTGTGCGCGCGTCCCCTTCCCTCCCTTGTTTTAACCATCGTTGCCATGTGTGTTCGGTCGGCCGGGTTGTTGCGATGAAACCTAAACTAAACCTTTTTAATGCTGACTTACGATGAAACCTAAACTAAACCTTTTTAATGCTGACTTACGCTGTAACGTCCGCTCTTCATTTCGCCTTGCTCTCTCACATCTCCCCGGGGTTTTTTTTTTCTTTTTTTTTCTCTGTTCCTCTTCTGGTGATCAGCAAATAAGAGTAGCGGTCGTGCTGGATTCAGAGGCAGGCTATTTTCACACAGTGAGGCAACGCTGTGCCTGAAGAGAGAGGGGGTGGGGCTCAGGTGTTCTCGATGCACTTTGCCCGCAAGGGAGGTAATTGGGCGGTTTTCGGCAAGTGGAAGGAGTATGGATGGAAAAGTAAGGACGGAATGGGAGGGGGGGGGGGGTGTGAGAGGGGGATGGGAAAGGGGCCGTTAACCTGAAAGAAAGGAGAAAGGAAGAACGGGTGGCCACACGCCGCAACTAGAGTTTGTCACTGAAACACTATATAATCCTTGTAAGTGTTTTGAGGCCTACCAGAAATTTGAACCAGCACTTCATATTAAACTGATAATTGATCAAAAGAAAACAACTTCCCGCCAATTATTTTCCTGGGGGGGGGGGGGGGGGGGGGGGGGTGGGGGGGGGGGGGTTTCACCGGTGAAATCACAAACAGCCTTCAAATACAGGACCTTCTCTTTAGTTGACGTCACATTTCAGGCCTTTGCTCCCACCCGTGACCTAATCTTTTTGCCTGCCGGAATCCCCCCCCCCCCCAACCACCACCCCCCCCCCCCCCCCCCCCCCCCCAATAGTCCCATTCCTTTGATTTTAATCTGTCGGCTTGGAACCACCAGGCTTGTATCTTGATGGCCATATGATGAGGAGGATCAACTTTCAGACACGATAAAAATTCTCTAAGCAATCTAACTCCGGCGGTCTATAAATACTCGACTACTTCAGCAAGGCCTTGGCGCATTAATTTTTGGTGTGCATCCAGTGGGAGAACAGGGGACGTTAACCTGGAACAGGGGAGAAAGCGGAGTTAATGAACTTGCTGGGCCTATGGTCTCCTATCTTATCCCTTTCTCCCCTCCCTCCCCTGTCTCACGTCCATTGCCACCCCCCTCTCTCTCTCTCTCTCTCTCTCTCTCTCTCTCTCTCTCTCTCTCTCATCCCCTCCCGCCCACTCGCACTCCACCTTTCCACTCTGCCTATCAAGTGCAATCAGTTGGTCAGTTGTTTGGTTGGCCCCTTCCCAGGACTGGTTCCCAGGGAGGGAGGGAGAGAGAGAGAGAGAGAGAGAGAGAGAGAGAGAGAGAGAGAGAGAGAGTTAGGAGAGAGAGAAAGAGGGAGGGAGGAAGAGAGGGAGGAAGAAGAAGATAACGGAGAGAGAGAGACAGAGAGAGGTTACCACCTTTCCCTTGTCCCTGGTGTCATTGCATTCCCTGTGCTGCTGACCAAACTGGATTAGGGGCCAGTGGTCAGATGTACAGCTCAGCTTTGTCTGGACCGACCTGCATTGGTCTCAGCTAAGCGGAGCCGCCTCTGTCAAGGGAAGCGTCTGGCTTGGTGGGCGGGGAGGGCAATGGACGGTGTGTCGGAGACAACTCATGTCCCCAAACGGGATGCCCTACTCGCCCCTCTCTCTGACGGCAGGCAGCAGACGGATAACAAACTATTCAAAATCCGTCCAAACCTGAGAGAGTCTTTACGAAGTTCCAGAGGCGGCCGTACAGAAGAAACGGTCTTGAGCCGCTTGCCACTCCTTCTACGCCCATTCCTATCTTTTAAAAGGTGAAGAAACTCCGTGGTGCATTCCATGTCATGTACCACTCACAGTGACATATTCTTTTAGAGTGTTGGGACTTGCACGATGTGAGACATAAATACTTTGCAGCAGACTCCATGAAAACCTTGGTCAGAGATGTCCCACCTGAAGTGATCTTTGAATTTCTGAGGGAGATTAACATTTTTCATCTGATCCAAGATTTTTACAGAAGGGAGATTTCAAGCATAATTTCGTGTGTGTTTTTAAGTCTATTTCAAAGGATTGTGTAAATGAGGGTCTTTTGTTCCATTTGTTAATGACTTGTGAGTTGACTTCAACGCTATGACAGTCCTGATATGGCCCTTTGTGGTCGGCTGGGCTATAAGCAAAATTACCTAACGTTACCACGGTTGGTTCCCGTGAACCGTGAATAGAAACAGCCTCTCACTCTGTATTCTACGACTCTTCGTCTTACACTTTTCCATCTGAAAGAACGGATGTCGCGTCAGACGTAGATTTCACCCATTCTTCTAGACGCGTCCTCCCTCTCCTTCCACTCCGTCCTCCCCTCTCCTTCCACTCAGTTCTCCCCTCTCCTTCCACTCCAGCTCTGCCCTCCTCTCTTCCTTCCACTCTGTTCCTCCCCTCTCCTTCCACTCCGCCCCCCCCTCTCCTTCCACTCTGTTCTCCCCTCCTCCTTCCACTCTGTCCTCCCCTCTTCTCTTCCACTCCGTCCTCCCCTCTCCTTCCACTCTGTCCCCCCTCCTTCCACTCTGTTCCCCCTCTCCTTCCACTGCGTCCTCCCCTCTCCTTCCACTGCGTCCTCACCTCTCCTTCCCTCTGTTCTCCCCTCTCCTTCCACTCCGTCATCCCTCTCTCTCTTCCACTCCGTCTCCTTCCCCCTCTCCTCCTTCCACCCCGTCCTCCCTCTCCTTCCACTCCGTCCTCCCCTCTCCTTCCACTCCGTCCTCCCCTCTCCTTCCACTCCGTCCTCCCCTCCTCTCCTTCCTCCACTCTTCCCTCCCCTCTCCTTCCACCCGTCCTCCTCCACTCCGTCCTCCCTCTCCTTCACCGCCTCTCCCTCTCCTTCCACTCCTCCCCCCTCCTTCCACTCCGTCCTCCCCTCTTCCTTCCACTCCGTCCTCCCCTCTCCTTCCACTCGTCCTCCCCTCTCCTTCCACTCCGTCCTCCCCTCTCCTTCCACTCTGTCCTCCTCCCCCTCTCCTTCCACTCCCTCCTCTCCACTTTTCTTTCCACTCTCCTCCCCTCTCCTTCCACTCCGTCCTCCCCTCTCCTTCCACTCGTCCTCCCTCTCCTTCCACTCTGTCCCTCCCTCTCCTTCCACTCGTCCTCCCCTCTCCTTCCACTTCTTTTCCTCTCTCCCTCTCCTTCCACCTCCGTCCTCCCTCTCCTTCCACTCCGTCCTCCCTCTTCTCTCTCCTCCCACTCCGTCTCCCCTCTCCTTCCACTCCTCCTCCCTCTCCTTCCACTCGTCTCCCCTCTCCTTCCACTCCATCCTCCTCTCTTCACTCCGTCCTCCCCTCTTCTTCCATCCATCCTCTCCTCTTTCACTCCGTCCTCCCCTCTCCTTCCACGTCCCATCCTACTCCCTTTCACTCCTCCTCCCCTCTCTCTTCCACTCCATCCTCTCCTCTTTCACTCCGTCCTCCCCTCTTCCTTCCATCCATCCTCTCCTCTTTCCACTCCGTCCTCCCCTCTCCTTCCATCCATCCTCCTCCTCATCCGTCCTCCCTTTCTCCATCATCCTCCCTCTTCACTCCTCTCCGCTCTCCTTCCATCTGCTTCCCTTCCTCCACTCCTCCTCCCTCTCCTTCCATTTCCTCCCCCTCTTTCCATCCTCCTCCCTCTCTCCATCCTCCCCCTTCCTTCCACTCCGTCCTCCCCTCTCCTTCCACTCCGTCCTCCTCCTTCCACTCCATCCTTCATCTCTTCCACTCTGTCCTCCCCTCTTCTTCCACTCTGTCCTTTCCTCTTCTTCCACTTCATCCTCTCCTCTTCCTCCACTTCCGTCCTCCCGCTCTCCTTCCACTCTGTCCCTCCCTCTCCTTCCACTTCCCGTCCTCCCCTCTTCTTCCAGTCCATCCTCTCCTCTTCCTCCATCTCCGTCCTCCGCTCTCCTTCCACTCCGTCCTCCGCTCTCCTTCCACTGTCCTCCCCTCTCCTTCCACTCCATCCTCCCCTCTTCCAGTCCGTCCTCCCCTCTCCTTCCACTCCGTCCTCCCCTCTCCTTCCACTCCATCCTCCCCTCTTCCACTCCGTCCTTCTCTTCTTCCACTCCGTCCTCCTTCTCTTTCCACTCCATCCCTCCCCTCTCCTTGAACTCCCGTCCTCCCCTCTTCTTCCACTCCGTCCTCCCCTCTCCTTCCACTCCGTTCTTTCCTCTTCTTCCACTCCGTCCTCCCCTCTTCTTCCACTCCGTCCTCCCCCTCTTCTTCCACTCCGTCCTCCTTCTCCTTCCACTCTGTCCTCCCCCTCTCTTCCAGTCCATCCTCTCCTCTTCCTCCACTCCATCCTCCGCTCTCCTTCCACTCCCGTCCTCCCCTCTCCTTCCACTCCATCCTCCCCTCTCTTCCAGTCCGTCCTCCCCTCTCCTTCCACTCCGTCCTCCCCTCTCTTCCCTCCATCCTCCCCTCTTCCACTCCGTCCTTCCTATCTTCCACTCCGTCCTCCTTCTCTTTCCACTCGTCTCCCCTCTCTTCCGTCCTCCCCTCTTCCTTCCACTCCTCCTCCGCCTCTTCTTCCACTCCGTCCTCCCCTCTCCTTCCACTCCGTCCTCCCCTTTTCCATCCGTCCTCCTCTCCTTCCACTCCGTCCTCCCCTCTCTTCCACTCCGTCCTCCCCTCTCTCTTCCACTCCGTCCTCCTCTCCTTCCACTCTGTCCTCCCCTCTCCTTCCACTCCGTCCTCCCTCTCTTCCACTCCGTCCTCCCCTCTCTCTCCTTCCTCCTCCGTCCTCCCTCTGTCCTCCCCTCTTCCTTCCACTCCGTCCTCCCCTCTTCTTCCACTCCGTCCTCCCCTCTCCTTCCATTCCGTCCTCCCTCCCCTTCCACTGTGTCCTCCCTCTCCTTCAACTCCGTCCCCCCCTCTCTTCCACTCCGTCCCCCCCTTTTCTTCCACTCCGTCCTCCCCTCTTCTTCCACTCCGTCCTCCCTCTCTTCCACTCTGTTCTCCCCTCTCCTTCCACTCCATCCTCCCCTTTTCTTCCACTCTGTCCTCCCCTCTTCTTCCACTCCATCCTCCCCTCTCCTTCCACTCTGTCCTCCCCTCTTCTCCACTCCATCCTCCCTCTCCTTCCACTCTGTTCTCCCTCTCCTTCCACTCTGTTCTCCCCTCTCCTTCCACTCCGTCCTCCCCTTTTCTTCCACTCCGTCCTCCCCTCTCCTTCCACTCTGTTCTCCCCCTCCCTTCCACTCCGTCCTCCCCTTTTCTTCCACTCTGTCCTCCCCTCTTCTTCCACTCCGTCCTCTCCTCTCCTTCCACACTGTCCTCCCCTCTCCTTCCACTCCGTCCTCCCCTCTCCTTCCACTCTGTCCTCCCTCTCCTTCCACTCTGTTCTCCCCTCTCCTTCCACTCCGTCCTCCCCTTTTCTTCCACTCTGTCCTCCCCTCTTCTTCCACTCCGTCCTCCAAGAGAGCTTGGCAGTTAACGTGACTTTGTCCCCCCTCCCTCCCCTTCCTCCGGTCTCTCCTTCACCATGCTCCCCCCTAAACTTTTTTCCTGCCCTCCCTTCTAATCGAACTTATTTTGCATGAAAATGCAATTTATATTCTCTCTCTCTCTCTCTCTCTCTCTCTCTCTCTCTCTCTCTCTCTCTCTCTCTCTCTCTCGGTTTTTTTCCTCACCCCCCCCCCCCCCCGCTCTCTCTCTTTCCTCGTTTTGTCCTTCCCTCCCTCCCCCATCTCTCATTCTGGTGTGTGTGTGTGTGTGTGTGTGTGTGTGTGTGTGTTAGGGGGAGGGGCTACAGGTGGGGATGCTGGTCTTTCTTGGGAGGGGGGGGGGGGGGGGGATGTGTGGTGACTAGCGCTGCGGAGAAGGTTGTGGCCGCCTAATTTTAAAAAAAAAAGAAAAGTGGAAGGAAACAACTTGCCTGGGTTATGGTAGCAGGTCCTTGAGGAAGAGGTGGATGAGGGCGCTTCGGTTCAAAACCTTCTTGGCTCAGGGGGACAAGTGGAATGGGTGACAGTGGGCAGGGAGAAATGGGGAAGTGAGGAAGTGAGCACTGCCAAAAAGCTGAAAAGTGAATACTGCTGGAAGATGAAAAGTGTTCAGCAAGGATTGAGGGGGAAGGAAGGAGAGAGTTGGAAGGGATGAGGGGGGGGGGGGGTATAGAAGGAGAGGGCAGGGTGGGGAAGAAGAGAGAAATGGGTCAAGAGCAGAAGGACTGGGGGGAGGAGGGGGATAAAAAAAAAAAAATGTTAAGAGACAAAATCAAGATAAGTAAGAACAAAGGGCTGTTATGGAGGAAAGTCAGTGTTTGATATTGATTCCATTTGGGTGGATAGTGCCAAGTTTGTGAATAAGGAGGGACTCTTGTTCTTTACGTCTTATAGAGGAAGATGAATTTTGCCAGACTGCAGCAATCTGCATGTGGGAGAGGTTGTGGCCGGAAGAGCAGAAATGGTTTGCAATTGGTGTATTGTAACCGAGACGGACTGCTCGTAGGTGTTCTGTGAAACGGTCGTTAAGGGTTCTGTAGGTTTCTCCAACATACAAGAGGCCACAGAAGGAGCAAGAAAGAATGTAAACTACATTGCGGGACTGACAAGTGAAAGGGTTGCGTATGGAAATTTTGCCTGAGGGGCCACAGATGGTTGTAGAAGAGTTTAGGTGAGGACAGGTTTTGCATTTGGGTTGCTTGCATGGAGAATTGCCAGGTGGTGAGACTGTGTTTGTGGACAATTTTGAATGCACAAGAAGATCTCTGAGGTTGGTGTCACGTTTGTAGGCAACTAGTGGAGGCTGGGTGAAAATGTGTTTCAGGGAAGGATCAGTCTGCAGAATGTGGTAGTTCTTCATAAGGATGTTTTTGATGGCGAGGTTGTGAGGATGGAAGGTGATAGCAATAACAGGCCTGTCGTCTGATGAAGGAGTGATCTTTTGCTTAAGAGCGGTGTTTCTGGGAATTCTAGAGGCCTTTTGTAGGGCTTCTTGGCAAATGGGTTCAGGGTATCCACGTTCAAGGAAAAGTGGAAGGGTTTGTCTCGTCTGACCTAGGGACAGTGTGGATGAAATAAGTGGAAGGGTTTGTCTGGTCTGATCCACAGTGTGGATGAAATCAGTGGAAGGGTTTGTCTGGTCTGATCCACAGTGTGGATGAAATAAGTGGAAGGGTTTGTCTGGTCTGACCCACAGTGTGGATGAAATAAGTGGAGGGTTTGTCTGGTCTGATCCACAGTGTGGATGAAACAAGTGGAAGGGTTTGTCTGGTCTGACCCACAGTGTGGATGAAATCAGTGGAAGGGTTTGTCTGGTCTGATCCACAGTGTGGATGAAATAAGTGGAAGGGTTTGTCTGGTCTGATCCACAGTGTGGATGAAACAAGTGGAAGGGTTTGTCTGGTCTGACCCACAGACAGTGTGGATAAAATCAGTGGAAGGGTTTGTCTGGTCTGACCCACAGACAGTGTGGATAAAATCAGTGGAAGGGTTTGTCTGGTCTGACCCAGGGACAGTGTGGAAAAATAAGTGGAAGGGTTTGTCTGGTCTGACCCACAGACAGTGTGGATCTTGGCACAGAATGTCATTTGGTCAACGAGTTCCTTTCGGGAATACCACAGCGAGGATGGGATTGTTGGGAGTTTGGGATGGGGGTGGGTGGGTGGTAGGGAGTGGGGAGTAGGAGTGGTGATGGACGAGAGGAGGTGTTGAGTGTGTGTGTGGGGGGGGGGGGGGAGATGGAGGTGGAGAAATGGGGATGGGGATAAGGAGGAGGGCAAGGGTTGAACCGAGATCAGGGAGAGGTAGTGCACCTCCCATTTCTCTGGGGGTTGAATGACCCACGCTGTGACTGGCTGTGTGTGGCAGGGAATGGACGTGAGGGGGGAAAAGGGATGAGGAGAGTGATAGGGAAGGGGTGGTAGAGTGGAGAGGACTGGGAAGCTGGGAGAGTGAGAGAAAAGAGAATATTAGGAATGGAGGAGTTGGAGAGAGAGAGAGAGAGAGAGAGAGAGAGAGAGAGAGAGAGAGAGAGAAATGTTTCGGTAGAGAGAGAGAGAGAGAGAGAGAGAGAGAGAGAGAGAGAGGTTTCGGCAGCGAGAGAGAGAGAGAGAGAGAGAGA
>CM065724.1:82026391-82031391 GCA_033310375.1 Conus canariensis
AATCAGAACTCTAGCGAACAATGGCTCTGTCTGGACCGTAATTCCCGGTTCTCCCGTTTCCCGTCAGGGGAGGATGGTGACCCAGCGAGCGCTGGGATTCCGCTTCCTGTTAGACAGGGCCACTGGCCATCGATTCAGCGTCGGCAAAAGATCAAAGAATTGACTGGAGTTGGTGGGAGGAGTGGTTGTGTGTGAGTGTGGTGTGTGTGTGTGTGTGTGTGTGTGTGTGTGTGTGTGTGTGTGTGGGGGGGGGGGGGCGGGGAGAGAAGAAAGAAAGGGGAATAAGAAAATCAACGAAAGAAAGGAAAATGGAGAAAGGAAACGGACGAGGTTGGGGTGGGGTTGGTGATGGTGGTGGTGGTGGTGTGGGATGGGGGGGGGGGGGGGTAGGAGCTAAAGAAACAGTGTGACAGAGAAGGTGACATTGTGAGATGGGGGAAAGAGGAGAGAGAGAGAGGAGGGGGGGGGGTAGAAGCTAAAGAAACAGTGTGACAGAGAAGGTGACATTGTGAGATGGGGGAAAGAGGAGAGAGAGAGAGAGAGGGGGGGGGGGGGCCCCCCCCCCCCCCCCCCCCCCCCCCCCCCCCCCCCCCCCCCCCCCCCCCCCCCCCCCGAAAAATTTTTTTTTTTCAAAGGTGTTGAAACTATGTAAAGCAACATGACGCGGCGCAACTGAACACAGCACAGTACAGCACAGCACAGCAATAACACGACAGCATAACACGGCATAGCACCGCGCAACATAACACAACAACCACTCTCTCTCTCTCTCTCTCTCTCTCTCTCTCTCTCTCTCTCTCTCTCTCTCTCTCCACACGCACACACACACACACGCCACCACACACACACACACACACACACACAACAACAACAACAACAACAACAACAACAACACACGCACGCACGCACGCACAAATACACACACCACACACACACACACACACACCACACACACACATACATACACGCGCGCGCGCGCGCTTTGGAGGATACCACATTTTGCCGGAAATCCGGCCAATTCAAAAAACCAAAAAAACAAAAAAGCAAAAAGAAATTCAGGCCCGGCGAATTTTTGTGTAGTAGCGGGGAAAAAAAAAAAAAAAAAAAACCCCATTACCGCCGGGTTGTCCGGCTCCAGCGGGGGGTGCCACTTTTCGGGTTAAGGCCGAAACATCCCGATCTCTAAAACTGTGAACATGGCCTTACAGTGGAGAGGCTGATAGCTGGCACACTGCTCTCAAGCAGTCATCTCTCCCGAGGGCCCAGCTTTTTTTGTTTGTTTGTTTTTTTTCTCCTTAGCTCGTAAACAACAGAGGCTGATTGACGCGCGCGCATGGCGGCTAACACCGATGCCCGTTCCGATCGGTCATAACCCGATTTGGTCATCATCAGATGGACGATCTTTTCCTGTCACCGCGATGGCTGCTCTGCACACTAGTTTTGAATTAAGGAGATGGCTGTTGTCCAATTGAAGCCGCTCCGTGGCTTTTTCGAACATTTTGAAAGATCGAACCCTCCCTCCATGCCTCCCTCCATGCCTCCCTCCATCCCCACCTCACCCCACCCACCACAAGATGGGAGAGACGATGGGGGGAACATGGGGAAGGAGGGTTAGGGAGTGGGGAACGAGGGAGGGGTGGTGGGTGGGAGGACGGGGTTTCACGCAGGCAGAAGGAGGATCCAAGGCCGGGAGGATTGGAGAGGGGTGGTGGTGGTGGTGAGGGATAGGGGCGAACCGACAGCACAGGGAGAGAGTGGGGATGGGATGGGGCGGAGGTGGATATGAGGGTGGATGGGGAAGGGGTGGTGGTGGTAAAGGGCGGAGTAGTAAGGGTAGAAGGGGCGTGGCGTTTATGCTATGCGTATGATCCGGGGGAGGGGTGAGATGAAGGAATAGAGTAGGGATGGGGGTGGGGGGTGGATGGTGGGAACGGGACTGGAGTGGAAGGGACTGAGGGACGAAGAAGGTTCAAGAACACTGTATCAGATATCAGAAAAGGTGTGGAAGAGGTGAGAGGAGGGGAGGGGAGGGGGGGGGGGGGAGGGGAAGGGAGGGAAGAGGCGTGAGAAGGGGGGAGAGCTGGAGTGGGTGGGTTAGGGTGGGAGACGGGGGCGGTGGGCAAAATGCCCACCACAGTATCTTCAATGTTATTTTAACGATGTACTATATGCTGTCTGTTTATAAATATATCTGTGCAGACTCCTTGTTTTCTAGGTCACTGAGAAGAGGAGTGAAGGGGGAGTAGAGACAAGGGGGTATGAGGGGAAATGAAGGGGGTAAGAGGGGAAATCGAGAGGGTAAGAGGGGAAATGAAGGGGGTAGAGGGGAAATGAAGGGGGTGAGAGGGGAAATGAAGGGGGTAGAGGGGAAATGAAGGGGGTAAGAGGGGAAATGAAGGGGGGTTAAGAGGGGAAATGAGGGGGTAAGAGGGGAAATGAAGGGGGTAAGAGGGGAAATGAAGGGGGTAGAGGGGAAATCGAGGGGGTAAGAGGGGAAATGAAGGGGGGTGAAGAGGGGAAATGAAGGGGGTCAGAGGGGAAATGAAGGGGGGTAGAGGGGAAATGAAGGGGGTGAGAGGGGAAATGAAGGGGGTAAGAGGGGAAATGAAGGGGGTAAGAGGGGAAATCGAGGGGGTTAAGAGGGGAAATGAAGGGGGTAAGAGGGGAAATGAAGGGGGTAAGAGGGGAAATGAAGGGGGTGAAGAGGGGAAATGAAGGGGGTAAGAGGGGAAATGAAGGGGGTAAGAGGGGAAATCGAGGGGGTAAGAGGGGAAATGAAGGGGGTAAGAGGGGAAATGAAGGGGGTAAGAGGGGAAATGAAGGGGGTTAAGAGGGGAAATGAAGGGGTTAAGAGGGGAAATGAAGGGGGTAAGAGGGGAAATGAGGGGGTGAGGGAAGAGGGGTAAGGAAATGAAGGGGGTGAGAGGGGAAATGAGGGGGTAAGAGGGGAAATGAGGGGGTAAGAGGGGAAATGAAGGGGGTAGAGGGGAAATGAAGGGGGTAGAGGGGAAATGAAGGGGGTAAGAGGGGAAATGAAGGGGTAAGAGGGGAAATCGAGGGGGTTAAGAGGGGAAATGAAGGGGGTAAGAGGGGAAATCGAAGGGGTAAGAGGGGAAATCAAGGGGTAAGAGGGGAAATCGAAGGGGGTAAGAGGGGAAATCAAGGGGGTAAGATGGGAAATCGAAGGGGTAAGAGGGGAAATCAGGGGGTGAGAGGGGAAATCAAGGGGGTAAGAGGGGAAATCAAGGGGTAGAGGGGAAATCAAGGTAGGGTAAGGGGAAATCAGGGGGTAAGGGGAAATCAAGAGGGTAAGAGGGAAATCAAGGGGGGTGAAGAGGGGAAATCAAGGGGGGTAAGAGGGGAAATGAAGGGGGGTAAGAGGGGAAATCGAAGGGGGGGGGGGGGGGGGTATATGAGGGGAAATCGAGAGGGTAAGAGGGGAAATCGAGAGGGGGTAAGAGAGGGAAATCGAAGGGGGGGGGGGGGGGGGGGGGAGGTGAGGGGTGTAGGGTAAGAGGGGAAATCGAGGGGGGGTAAGAGGGGAAATCAAGGGGGTAAGAGGGGAAATCGAGGGTGGGGCCAGAGGGGAAATCGAGGGGGTAAGAGGGGAAATCGCAGGGAACAGAGGGAGGGGAGATGCATTAAGCATCAAGTAGGAAAGTTAGTTAAGATAGAGGAGAAAGGGTGCGTTGGGGTGGGGTGGGGTGGGGGGGCGGCATATAAGAGAGGCTGGGTGTGTGTGCGAGTTGAATGCAAGGGAGAAGTGAGCGAGTGGCGGGGGGGGGGGGGGGGGGGGGGGGGGGGAGGTGTAGATGGAAGTAATAGAAATGTGTACGTGTAAGAAAATTACCATCCCACAATACCAATCAGACTGCAACAAATTAAAAAAATGAAATAAAATATAATAAAATAATTTTTTAAAAAAAGAAGAAGAAAAATTCACAATCCGCCTGCACTATCAACACTGCACAAAACTAAATCCAATGATATCCAGTTCGGCAGCATGAAGCATTGGAATGGAAATATTGGGGGGGGGGGGGGGGGGGGGGGGGGGGGGGGGTGAGTAGGTAGGAAAGCGGAACGCACTTGTTGAAATCTACGAGCGTAAAAATGTTAACATCCCACACGTCCATCCACACTGTATCATCCATGAAACAGTCATTTAATTCTCAATCTGTGGGAAGCAGCTATGTTGATGGAAATGAAAGATGGCAGTACATTCCGGGGTCTCGCGGCGCGCAAAGCAGTACTCACCACCAACACAAGAGGACACGTGAAGTATGTATCACCTGCACACCCACAGCCTTCCTTCGCCTTCGTTCCTCCCAAGAGTGCTTCACCAGGTCAGGCAGTAAGTGGAAGGTTGGAGCGTGCCAATTCCAAGGGGAAGAGGGGGGGGGGGGGGGGGGGGGGGGAGAGAAAAGCATAGATAAGAAGAAGAAAAGTGTTTTACTCTGGTGTTTTATCTCATCTTTGAACATAACTGTTTTTTCACTCAAGGTTCCCATGCTGCTGCTGCTGCTGCTGCTGCGAATGAAGGTGGACTTGTTGGGGTTTTTTCTTCTTTCTTTCCTTCTTTCTTTCTTTTGTCCTTCTTCTTCTTGTCTTTCTTTCTTTCGTCTTTCTTTCTTGCATCTATTTCTTTCTTCTTCTTCTCCTGCTCTTGCTCCTCCTCCTCCTTCTTCTTCTTCTCCTTCTTCTTTACTTTCTTTCCTTCTTCCTTCCTTCCTTTCTTTCTCTCTCTCCCTCTCTCTGCCCCCCCCTCACCCCCTCTCTCTCCCACCTCTCCCTTCCCCTCTCCCCGTCTCTGTCTCCTCCTCCCCACTTTCTCCTCTCTCTCTCTCTCACTCTCTCTCTGTCTCTGTATCTGTGTGTGCATATCTGTATGTCTGTGTTGATTATGGAATTTGCCATGAAAACAGACTTTACACACACGCGCGCGCATGCACGCACGCATTCACGCACGCACGCACGCACGCACAAACACACACACACACACA
>CM065724.1:82043891-82048891 GCA_033310375.1 Conus canariensis
CTCCCCCATCCAACAGTCTCACTCGTCTCCCCTTTCTCCATCACACCCCCCATCCAACAGTCTCCCCGTTCCCCTTTCTCCACTCCCCCATCCAACAGTCTCCCCATTCCCTTTCTCCACTCCCCCATCCAACAGTCTCCTCTCCACGTCCCCATCCACTTCTCCACTCCTCCCATCCCTCAACAGTCTCCCACGTTCCCCTTTCTCCACTCCCCATCCAACAGTCTCCTCCTCCTCCCTACTCCCACCAAATCTCCCCCCCCCTTCCTCCCCATCCAACGTCTCCTCCCTCCCCCTCCACTCCCCATCCCCATCCACGTCACTCTCTCCCCCATCCAACATCCCCCTTCCTTTCTCAATCAACAGCTCTCCCTTCCACCCCACACAGCCCTCCCTTCTCCACCCCACACATCTCCTCCTTTCACTCCCATCATCCGTCCCTTTCTCCACTCCCCTCAACCTTCCCCTCCCTTCCCACTCCCCACAACAGTCCCTCCTTCCATCCCCAAATCTCCCGTCCTTCTCACCCCATCAACACTCCCGTTCCCTTCTCCACCCCCATCCACATCTCCCCCCTTCCACCCCATCAACAGCCCTTCCTTTCACTCATCCAACACTCCGTTCCTTCTCACCCCATCCAACGTCTCCGTTCCCTTCTCCACTCCCATCACAGTCCCCGTTCCTTTTTCCTCCATCCAACATCTCCCCCTTCCGCCTTTCTCCACCCCCTCACAGTTCCGTCCCCTTTCCCACTCCCCCATCAACGTCCTCCTTCCCCCCCCTCCAACGTCCACCTCACTCCCCATCCAACATCTCCGTTCCTTTCCACTCCCCATCAACAGTTCCTCTCCACCCCCATCCAACAGTCTCCCCGTTCCCCTTTCTCCCCCCCATCCAACAGTCCTCCCCTTCCCCTCCTCCACCCCCCATCCAACAGTCTCCCCTCCCCTTTCTCCACTCCCCATCCAACAGTCTCCTTCCCTTTCTCCACCCCATCCACAGTCTCCCTCCCTTTTCACTCCCCATCAACACTCCCTCTCCACTCCCATCCAACAGTCTCCCTTCCCCTTTCCACTCCCCCATCCAACTCTCCCGTTCCCTTCTCCACTCCCCATCCAACAGTCTCCCTTCCCTTTTCCATCCCCATCCAACAGCTCCTTCCCTTTCCACCCCCATCCAACAGTCTCCTCTCCACTCCCCATCCAACAGTCCCCTTCCCTTTCTCCACCCCCATCCACAGTCTCCCGTTCCCTTTCTCCACTCCCATCCAACAGTCTCCCGTCCCCTTTCTCCACCCCCATCCAACAGTCTCCCGTTCCCTTTCTCCACTCCCCATCAACAGTCTCCCGTCCCTTTTCACCCCCATCACAGTCTCCCGTTCCTTTCTCCACTCCCATCAACAGTCTCACCTCCCCTCCTCCCATCACAGTCCCGTTCCCCTTTCTCCACTCCCCATCCAACAGTCTCCCGTTCCCTTTTCCACTCCCCATCAACAGTCTCCCCGTTCCCCTTTCTCCACTCCCCACCAACAGTCTCCCCTCCCCTTTCTCACTCCCCATCCACATTCCCGTCCCTTTCTCCACTCCCCCATCCAACTTCCCGTTCCCCTTTCTCCACCCCCATCCAACATCTCCCTTCCCCTTTCTCCACTCCCCATCCAACAGTCCCCCGTTCCCCTTTCTCCACTCCCCATCCACAGTCTCCCGTCCCCTTTCCCACCCCCATCCAACAGTCCCGTTCCCTTTCTCCACTCCCCATCCAACAGTCCTCCCTTCTCACTCCCCATCCAACAGTCTCCCGTTCCCCTTTCTCCACTCCCCATCCAACAGTCTCCTCTTCTCCACTCCCCCATCCACAGTCTCCCCGTTCCCTTTCTCCACTCCCATCCAACAGTCTCCCTTCCCTTTCTCCCTCCCCATCCAACATCCACTCTCACTCCCCATCCAACAGTCTCCTTCCCTCTCCATCCCATCCACTCTCCCTCCCCTTCTCACTCCCATCCTCCCCCATCCCTTCTCCACTCCCCCATCCAACAGTCCACTCTCCACTCCCCATCCAACGTCCCCCTTCCCTTTCTCCACTCCCCATCCAACAGTCTCCTCTCCACTCCCCATCCAACAGTCTCCCTTCCCTCCCCATCCAACAGCCTCCCTCCCCTTCCCCTTTCTCCACTCCCCATCCAACATCCCCCACTCTCTCCTCCTCTCACCCCCATCCAAATTCCCCCTCCCCCCCATCCCTCCTCCCCCCCATCCCATTCTCCACCCATCCAACATTCCCCATCCCCCATCCACAGTCCCTTCCCTCCCATCCACGTCCCTCTCACTCCCACAGTCTCCTCCCTTCCCACCCACACAGTCTCCTTCCACTCCCATCAACAGTCTCCTCTCCACTCCCTCCACAGTCTCCTCTCCATCCCATCCAAGTTCTCTCTCACTCCCATCCAAGTTTCTCCTCTCACTCCCACCACGTCCCCCGTTCCTTTCACCCATCACAGTCTCCTTCCCTTTTTCCACCCCTTTCCACCCATAACAGTCTCCGTTCCCTTCACTCCCATCCACAGTCTCCCTCCTTTTCACTCCCCATCCAACATCCGTCCCTTCCCATCCCATCCAACCCCCCGTTCCCTTTCTCACTCCCTCACGTCTCCCGTTCCTTTCCCCCTCAACAGTTCCCTCCCTTTCTCATCCATCCAACATCCTCTTTCCTCCCCATCAACAGTCTCCCTTCCTTTCTCCACCCCACCAACGTTCCTCCCCTTTCCATCCCATCAACAGTCTCACTCTCCACCCCATCCAACATCCTCCCGTTCTTCTCCACTCCCCCATCCAACAGTTCCACTTTCTCCACTCCCCATCCAACAGTCTTTTCCCGTTCCCCTTTCTCCACTCCCCCATCCAACAGTCTCCTCGCCCCCCATTCCCCATTCTCCACTCCCCCATCCAACAGTCTGCCCGTTCCCCTTTCTCCACTCCCCCATCCAACAGTCTCCCCGTTCCCTTTCTCCACTCCCCCATCCAACAGTCTCCCCGTTCCCCTTTCTCCACCCCCCCCCTCCATCCAACAGTCTCCCGTTCCCCTTTCTCCATCCCCCATCCAACAGTCTCCCCGTTCCCCTTTCTCACTCTCTCCCCCCATCCAACAATCTCACTCTCCACTCCCCCATCCAACAGTCTCACTCTCCACTCCCCCATCCAACAGTCTCACTCTCCACTCCCCCATCCAACAGTCTCACTCTCCACTCCCCCATCCAGCAGTCTCACTCCCATCCAACAGTCTCACTGTCCACTCCCCCATCCAGCAGTCTCACTCCTCCATCCAACAGTCTCACTCTCCACTCCCCATCCAACAGTCTCACTCTCCACTCCCCATCCACCCAGTCTCACTCCCCATTCAACAGTCTCACTCTCCACTCCCCTATCCAACAGTCTCACTCTCCACTCCCCATCCAACAGTCTCACTCTCCACTCCCCCATCCAACAGTCTCACTCTCCACTCCCCCATCCAGCAGTCTCACTCCCCATCCAACAGTCCTCACTCTCCACTCCCCATCCAGCAGTCTCACTCCCCATCCAACAGTCTCACTCTTCACTCCCCCATCCAACAGTCTCACTCTCCACTCCCCCATCCAGCAGTGTCACTCCCTATCCAACAGTCTCACTCCCCACTCCCCCATCCAGCAGTCTCACTCCCCCATCCAACAGTCTCACTCCCCATCCAACAGTCTCACTGTCCATTCCCCCCATCCAACAGTCTCACTCTCCACTCCCCCATCCAGCAGTCTCACTCCCCATCCAACAGTCTCACTCGAAATACACACACCTCTGCCATCGCCAGCTTT
This sequence comes from Conus canariensis, assembly GCA_033310375.1. NCBI lineage: Eukaryota > Metazoa > Mollusca > Gastropoda > Neogastropoda > Conidae > Conus > Conus canariensis. The sequence goes on from CM065724.1 coordinate 82,047,733, forward strand.
CCACTTCATTTTTTATATTGTTCAATTTCCGTGCAGCTGCTCTCTCTGTGTCTATTTCTGTACTTGTACAATTTTTCGTCTTCTTCTTCTTCTTCTTCTTCTTCTTCTTCTTCTTTGTCGTCGTCGTCGTCGTCGTCGTCGTCGTTGCCTTCTTCTTCTCTCTTTCTCTCTCTGATTCTGTATATGAGAACATTTTGTATGTTCTTTTTTCCTCGTTTCTTTTCATTTTTTCCCCTGAGTCAGTGGGTATGAAAGTTTTGTGTGTGTGTACGTGCGTGCGTTCATGTGTGTGTGTGTGTGTGTTGTGTGGTGTGTGTGTGTGTGGCGTGTGTGTGTGTGAGAGAGAGAGAGAGAGACACAGAGAGAGAGAGAGAGTTTAACGCGCTGGTGTTATTGCATGCAGCAACTGGGCCAGTCAAGCTATTGATAGAAGCGATCAATGAGATGCTGTCAGTACTACTGTTGTCGTTCAACGCCTTTTGTGCCGCTTTCATCCACTGTTACATTCAAAGGCGCCGCTGTCGAACACACATCAAACCCGATTTGAAAATAGCTAGACATTGAAGACCCGACTCCTGAAAACGCCTTTCGGCAACCCCGACTAGGTCATCATCCCCAACCCTCCTTATCCTCCCCGTTCCTCTTTCCCTCTCTCGCCCGCCTTCCCCCCCCCTCCTCCTCCCCCCACCCTCCCCAGCCTTCTTGCATAACACAACCCTGCCCCTCTCGCCACCTTCCGCTTTGTGTGTGGGTGTGTGTGTGTGTGTGTGTGTTGTGTGTGTGTGTGTGGTTTCAGTGTTCGTGCAGCCGCTTTCTACGGCTCTTCTGTACTTCTAAAACCTTTTGTCTTTTCTTTCTTTTTTTCTTTTTCTTCATCCCTCCTCTTCTCATTCTCTCCCTCTCTCTCTCTCTCTCCTCTCTCTGTCTCTCTGTTTCCTTTGTCTCTCTGCTCTCACTCTTCCAATAGAGAAACAGTTGTTTTTTTTGTTTTATGCTCTCTCTCTCTCTCTCTCTCTCTCTCTCTCTCCTCTCTTCTCCCTCTCTCCTCTCTCTCTCTCCCTCTCTCTCTCTCTCTCTGCTCCCCCATATGAGCAATTTTTTTTGTCTTTTTCATTTTACTTTTTCTTTTTTTCCTAATCAGTGGGTACATGAGTTTGTT
>CM065724.1:82059791-82062291 GCA_033310375.1 Conus canariensis
CAACGATCGTTTAGAGGCAGATGAAACCTCAACGATCGTTTAGAGGCAGATGAGACCCAACGATCGTTTAGAGGCAGTTGAGACCTCAACGATCGTTTAGAGGCAGATGAGACCCAACGATCGTTTAGAGGCAGTTGAGACCTCAACGATCATTTAGAGGCAGATGAGACCCTCAACGATCGTTTAGAGGCAGTTGAGACCTCAACGATCATTTAGAGGCAGATGAGACCTCACGATCGTTTAGAGGCAGTGAGACCTCAGCGATCATTTAGAGGCAGATGAGACCTCAGCGATCGTTTAGAGGCAGTTGAGACCTCAACGATCATTTAGAGGCAGATGAGACCTCAGCGATCGTACAGAGAAAGGCATCAGCAATCCTGTAGAAAAGGACAAGACATCAGCGGTCTCGGAGAAAAACAAACGAGAGCTCCACGAGAGTGAGGAGAAAGACGGTCAGTCAACAACCTCGTAGAAATCGACGAGACGTCACAACAGGTCTTGCAGAGAGAGAAAGACAAGGTCCTGCATGAAGCCTTCAACTCTGTTTTGAAAGAAAAGGCTGTGAGCGATGTCAAACCCTTCCAGCGTCTGGCAGAGGAAGAGACGTGGCGCATGTGGATAGGACTGGTGGTGGTCCGCCCATGGCCACAGCCATCGCTGATAGTGTGGATAGGACTGGTGGTGGTCCGCCCATGGCCACAGCCATCGCTGATAGTGTGGATAGGACTGGTGGTGGTCCGCCCATGGCCACAGCCATTGCTGATAGTGTGGATAGGACTGGTGGTGGTGTCCGTCCATGGCCACAGCCATTGCTGATAGTGTGTATATGACTGGTGGTGGTCCGCCCATGGCCACAGCCATTGCTGATAGTGTGGATAGGACTGGTGGTGGTCCGCCCATGGCCACAGCCATCGCTGATAGTGTGGATAGGACTGGTGGTGGTCCGCCCATGGCCACAGCCATTGCTGATAGTGTGGATAGGACTGGTGGTGGTGGTCCGTCCATGGCCACAGCCATTGCTGATAGTGTGGATAGGACTGGTGGTGGTCCGCCCATGGCCACAGCCATTGCTGATAGTGTGGATAGGACTGGTGGTGGTGGTCCGTCCATGGCCACAGCCATTGCTGATAGTGTGGATAGGACTGGTGGTGGTCCGCCCATGGCCACAGCCATTGCTGATAGTGTGGATAGGACTGGTGGTGGTCCGTCCATGGCCACAGCCATTGCTGATAGTGTGGATAGGACTGGTGGTGGTCCGCCCATGGCCACAGCCATTGCTGATAGTGTGGATAGGACTGGTGGTGGGTGGTGGGGGGGGGGGTGGAGCAGGGTGGTCCGCCCATGGCCACAGCCATTGCTGATAGTGTGGAGAGGACTGGTGGTCCGCCCATGGCCACAGCCATTGCTGATAGTGTGGAGAGGACTGGTGGTCCGCCCATGGCCACAGCCATTGCTGATACTGTGGATAGGACTGGTGGTGGTCCGCCCATGGCCACAGCCATTGCTGATAGTGTGGATAGGACTGGTGGTGGTGTCCGCCCATGGCCACAGCCATTGCTGATAGTGTGGATAGGACTGGTGGTGGTCCGCCCATGGCCACAGCCATTGCTGATAGTGTGGATAGGACTGGTGGTGGTGGTCCGTCCATGGCCACAGCCATTGCTGATAGTGTGGATAGGACGGGGGGGGGGGGGAGTGGGGCAGGGTGGTCCGCGCGCGTCAGGACAGCCAGCAGTAATGAGGGACCGTTTTCGTCGCCAAAGAAAGCAGTTACCCCCCTTTTCTTTTTGGCTGGTCTCAATTAAGACCTGCGGGTTTGCGTCACCGGGGCGGGGGCAAACACAGGCAGCGAGGAAACGACAGGAATGAGCTGAATGGACCATGGGGCAGATTGATTAGAAGGACAGCGGGAATTTCTGATATGATTAACGAAGTCAGGAGTGGAAAGAAGAAGAAAGAAAAAGAAAAAATGGGGGGAAAAAATGGTTGATGGTCGGTCAGCCGGTGCGTTGAAGTCCTTGTGGGCGCTGCAGATGTGGTTTGCTGGTCACAGGCTCCGTAGGGCGTACTGTCTTTGCTCCGACTTGCAGGGAGACGAAACGTTCCAAATCACTGGACGTTTGAAAAGTATTGAGATGAAATCTTCAGAAGTCATGTTTGCAGTTCTTCCGTTTCTTTCGCTAAGTCTGTCTCTCTGTCTCAGTCTGTTTGTCTGTCTGTGTGTCTGTCTGCCTCTCTCTCTCTCTCTCTCTCTCTCTCTTCTCTCTCTCATCTCTCTCTCGTCTCTCTCTCTCTCTTCGCCTCTCACACTTAGTCTCTGTCTGTCCGTCTATCTGTCCCCTCCTCTCTCTCTCCTCTCCTCTCCTCTCTCTCTCTCTCTCCTCCTCCTCTCCCTCCCTTGTCTCTCTCCGTCTCTTCTCTCTCTCCCTCTCTCTCTCCTTTCTCTCTCTCTCTCTCTCTCCCCCTCCCTTGTCTCTCTCCTGTCTCATTCCTCTCTCTC
>CM065724.1:82067291-82077474 GCA_033310375.1 Conus canariensis
CACTACACTACACTGCCGTCGTCGTCGTCGATATCATCATCATCATCATCGTCATCGTCGTCGTCGTTGTCGTCGCCGTCGTCACCGTCATCGTCATCGTCTTCTTCTTCTTCATCATCATCATCATCATCATCTGTCCTAAGTCCCAGTTTCTCATGCGTTATACATCTCCTCTTTTCTTTTTTTTCTTCATTCTTTAGCAAATCCAGTGTATGGGGTGGATAGGTGAATGTCTGTCCGTCTGCCTGCCTGTATGTCTGTCTGTCTGTCTGTCTATCTCTCTCTGTCTTTCTCTCTTTGTCTGTCTGTCTGTCACTCTCTCTCTCTCTGTCTCTCTGTCTCTCTCTCTCTCTCTCTCTCTCTCTCTCTCTCTCTCTCTCTCTCTCTCTGTCTCTCTCTCTCTGAAAAGCTCAGACCTAAATACACGTGTGTGTCCCCACAGTTCTAAATCGAGTATTTTTGAACGCGCGTACGAGGTTTGGTTCTTCAGGTCAATGATTATCCCCCCTGCAAATGGTCTTCATTGGTACGCTTCTTTTCTTTTTTTTTTTTTTTTTTTTTTTTTGTTTGTTTGTTTGTTTGTTTGTTTTTTGCATTGTTTTACTGACCATAGTACCTTTCTTGGGTTTTACGACGAGACGTTGAGCTGAGCGCTCACACATTATTCAAGGCGTCGCGTGCATACGCACGCACGAACACACAGCACGCGCCGGCAAACACACGCACGCAAGAGCGCGCGCGCGCACGCACGCACGCACAATACACACACTCACGCACGCACCGTACCACCACACACACACATCTCTCATCTCTCTCTCGTCCTCGCATCTCACTCATCACCCCTTCTCTCTCTCTCTCTCTCACACACACACACTCTCTCTCTCTCTCTCTCTCTCTCTCACACCACACACACACTCTCTCTCTCTCTCCTCACTCTCTCACACACACCACTCTCTCTCTCTCTCTCTCACACACACACACACACCTCTCTCTCTCTCGCACGCACGCACGCCACCGCACACACACACACACACACACACACACACACCACACACACACACACTCTCTCTCTCTCTCTCTCTCTCTCTCTCTCTCACACACTCTCTCTCTCTCTCGCGCGCGCGCGCGACACACACACACACACACACACACACACACCTCTCTCTCTCTCTCTCTCTCTCTCTCTCTCTCTCTCTCACACGCACACACGCACACACACACACACACACACACACTCACTCTCTCTCTCTCTCTCTCTCTCTCTCTCTCTCACGCACACACACACACACACACTCACTCTCTCTCTTCTCTCCTCTCTCTCTCACGCGCACACACACACACACACACCACTCTCTCTCTCTCTCTCTCTCTCTCTCTCTCTCTCCTCATCCTCCACACACACACACACACACACACACACAATCAGAGAGAAAGAGAGAAGCTGCCTAACTATCAGTCTGAGATCCCACCAACCTGCGTCCAGTTTGCCCAGCTCCCTCCCCTCCCGTGCCCTGCCACCATCCCACCCCCCTCCCCTATCCCTTCCACCCACCACATCTCCACCACCCCCCTTCCCGCCCCACCCCCACCCCCTCCACCCCACCAAACAATCCTCCACCCCTTTCATTCCATTGAAACCCGAGCCGCATGCTCCTCATCCTCTGTGCACACGTCCATCAACGTGTCAATGTCCCGCGTAGGAGGAGGAGGAGGAAGAGGATCCCCCAGGGAAACGCTCCCCCCACCCCCCACCCCCACACACCCCCTACGGCCTCTCCAACCAGTGGCCCAGACACCTCGGTTTGCAGTGGGTATTATGAGCACGTGATTCACAGGTAGAAAACCCTCCCACACATGGAGAGGAGAGGGGAGAGGATCGGTGTCTTCGTCTGTCGCTGGTCAGGCAGGGCTCCGTCGCCGCCTTTTGAAGGCAGTCATCGCTTCCTGTCGATCTGCTCAACCCTCCTGTCTGCTCCCTCCCTCCCTCCCTCCCTCTCTCTCTCTCTCTCTCTCTCTCTCTCTCTCTCTCTCTCTCCCCCCCGAGGAAATCAGTCATTCGTGATGTATATTTTTTATGCACTGAGACACAGGGAAGAACAAAATTATTATTGCTACAAATTTAAGTTGATTCCTACCACCCGTCTGTTTGGATAGCCACTGCATTGTTTACGTGTACCGATGTTTACAGGCTGGAGGCCTAACATTAAAACATCGTCATTGTCATTCTCTCTCTCTCTCTCTCTCTCTCTCTCTCTCTCTCTCTCTCTCTCTCTCTCTCTCTCTCTCTCTCTCTCTCTACGGGGTCGGTTTGTATTTTTGCCACGTTTTCGCTTGCGATTGTGTCAGATTGTCGATGTTGGAAGCGCACATACAGTGCACTCTCCACTACTTCCGAGTGTGTCAGATTGTTCGCGTTTGAAGCGCACATACAGTGCACTCTCCGCTACTTCCGAGTGTGTCAGATTGTCGAGTTTGAAGCGCTCATACAGTGCACACTTTTCTTCCGAGTTGTGTCAGATTGGCGAGTTTGGAAGCATCACAGTGGTTCAAGCCAAGTGCAAAGGGTCTGTGCTGACAGTGGCGGGTTAGCAAGCCAGCAGCCGGACCCCAACGAGCTGACCAAAGCAGCAGGCAGCCAGTGAGGACAGTCCAGCCAGCTGAACGGCGGTGTCGTGACGTGTAATGATGACGATGGTGGTGCCTGGTGGTGACTGGTGGTTGGTATCGTGCCCAGAAACGGGACTGCCAAGAAAGGCAGAAAATAAAGGAGAAAGCAGAGAGAGATGCTGTTCATTCACTGACCTCTTGATCAGCATGGATGGTCGTCTAAGCCAAGGTTCGGCTTTCACCCATGTCGTTTTTGTACTCCCAGTTCTTATAGAACAGGGAGTACTTTAGAATGGGAACGAAGAAATGCTGTCTGTGTGTGTGTCCGTCCGTGGTCAAAATGTGTTCCACTCGCTCCAGACAAAACTACTGGGACGGTCTTTCTGAAAATTTGTAGGTATGTTCATTATGGGTCACGGATGATGCCCGATGTTTTAGTTTACCGTTATAGCCGTTACTAACGGCTATAACGGCGCATAACAGTTTTTCTTCTTTATGGAATATCTCCGAAAACACTTGGCCGATCTTTCTGAAACTTTATAGATATGTTCATTAAGGGTCACAGATGATGCCCGATGTGTTATTTTAACCGTTATAGCCGTTACTAGCGGCTATAACGGCCCATAACGGTTTTTCTTCTTTATGGAATATCTTAGAAAGTACTTGGCCGATCTCTCTGCAAATTTGAAGGTGTGTTCATTAAGGATCACGGATGATGCCCGATGTTTTAGTTTACCGTTATAGCCGTTACTAACGGCTATAACGGCCCATAACTTTTTTTTTCTGTATGGAATATCTCAGAAGTACTTGGCCGATCTTTCTGAAAATTTGTAGATATGTTCAGTATGGATCACGGATGATGCCCGATGTTTTAGTTTACCGTTATAGCCGTTACTAACGGCTATAACGGCCCATAACGTTTTTTTTTATGGAATATCTCAGAAAGTGCTTGGCCGATCTTTCTGAAAATTTGTAGGTAGGTTCATTATGGGTCACGGATGATGCCCGAGGTTTACCAGCATAGTCATTACTAACGGCTATAACGGCCCAAAACGGGTTTTCCTCTTTATGGAATATCTCACTCGTATTCAAGATTAACTGGGAGTACGTTTATATACTTTGCATCTTGTTTTTCTTTCTATTTCTTTGTTTCTTTATTTTTTTTTTCCTGTTTTCTTTTCTTTTTTTCTGTTCGGTCTGTCTTGCGAGATTGCACTAAAGATTCTGCGATTGAACGGGATTCCGACGAAGGCAAAACCAAAGCGTGTGAAGGCGAGGTGAGACACTTATCCTCTCCCCAGTCGATCTCTGATGAACGGTTTGTCAATAATCGCGATGGGCCAAAGGAAGGATTTAAAGGGGGGGGGGGAGAGAACAGGAGTTGTTGTGGAACAGTCATCCTGCTGGCCGTACCAGGGGAGAAGACTCCGAGTGGGAAGGAGATGATGATGATGATTATGTGGAGCCAGAGAGTGGGTTTGTAAAACGGTGAGGTGACATCGATTACTGGCCTTGAAAGAGAGTCACTGTGTGGGCCCGGCGTGTTAATGCACTGGAAGCAGGAATCTGGAGAACGGAACCAGAGGACTCTGCAATTCTGGTGAACATGCGCCGGAGCCTAGAAAGGAGACCCTAACCCTGAGCCTTATCCTGATTCGGCCTGAACAGTTTAAGAACTCGACAGATTGTGCCAATGTGGGAGAAGAGGGGGTGGGGGTGGGGGGTGGGAGCGTTGGAATGAAGTTATCTTTTGTCCTTTCCGTCAGTGAAGAAAAGAGCGTCTGAAGACTGCAGAATCCCACCGGCGCCAAGACATGCTCCCATACCAGACAAGACTGGTGTCTAAAGGGTTAGCCTGCAGTCTTAAATTCTTTGCTGGCGTCAAAGGGTTAACCAGACAGTCTTTGCTGGCTTCAAAAGGGTTAGCCAAACTGTCTTTTTTTATGGAATGCCGTGTGCATGTCTACACCCTATGTGAACACAGCGCAGGCTTCCACGGGTGGTGCAGGATTGCCCCCCTGCTGGTTTGTTCGCCAGTTGAGGACAGTGCTTCTCTGGGTCCCAACTGCACCTTCGGGTGTATCTTTATCTTCTTCTTTTTCTTTTCTACACTCGGCTAGATTGAGAAGGTTCACTTTCCTGCGCGCGGTGGCAGGGATGGGAGATGTCGATGGCCGTTGTGTGGCCTTTGTTTCCGGCAAGTCATTGGGCATGGGGTCCGTGGCGCGGGGCAATAACTACACTGTCTGGAACGAACCCGTGTGCTGAGGCTCCCTGGAGAGAGAGTGGGTGTAAGAAGCAGGCGAGGGGCTGGCGATTGATTGCACAGTGATGATGGCATGAAGTACACGGCAGCAGAATCATTCTGTCAGTTGATTACACAATGATGATGGCATGAAGTACACGGCAGCAGAATCATTCTGTCAGTTGATTACACAATGATGATGGCATGAAGTACACGACAGCAGAATCATTCTGGCGATTGATTGCACAATGATGATGGCATGAAGTACACGACAGCAGAATCATTCTGGCGATTGATTGCACAATGATGATGGCATGAAGTACACGACAGCAGAATCATTCTGGCGATTGATTGCACAATGATGATGGCATGAAGTACACGACAGCAGAATCATTCTGGCGATTGATTGCACAATGATGATGGCATGAAGTACACGACAGCAGAATCATTCTGGCGATTGATTGCACAATGATGATGGCATGAAGTACACGACAGCAGAATCATTCTGTCAGCTGGGGGGGGGGGGGGGGGGGGGGGGGGGGGGGGGGGGGGGGGGGGGGGGGGGGGGGGCGGCACGTGCAGGAGAAGTATGTCGATGACCGTTATGTGGCCATGTTCCGCACAGTCATTGCATGGGGTCCGTGGCCGGGGCAATAACTAACACTGTCTGAACGAACCCGTGTGCTGAGCTCCCTGAAGAGATGGTGTAAGAAGCAGGCGGGGCTGGCGATTGATTGCAACATGATGATGGCATGAAGTACACGGCAGCAGAATCATTCTGTCAGTTGATTACACAATGATGATGGCATGAAGTACACGACAGCAGAATCATTCTGGCGATTGATTGCACAATGATGATGGCATGAAGTACACGGCAGCAGAATCATTCTGGCGATTGATTGCACAATGATGATGGCATGAAGTACACGACAGCAGAATCATTCTGGCGATTGATTGCACAATGATGATGGCATGAAGTACACGGCAGCAGAATCATTCTGGCGATTGATTGCACAATGATGATGGCATGAAGTACACGACAGCAGAATCATTCTGGCGATTGATTGCACAATGATGATGGCATGAAGTACACGACAGCAGAATCATTCTGTCAGCTGATTGCACAATGATGATGGCATGAAGTACACGACAGCAGAATCATTCTGGCGATTGATTGCACAATGATGATGGCATGAAGTACACGACAGCAGAATCATTGTGTCAGTTGATAACACAATGATGATGGCATGAAGTACACGGCAGCAGAATCATTGTGTCAGTTGATAACACAATGATGATGGCATGAAGTACATGACAGCAGAATCATTGTGTCAAACAGTAGAGTGTCGTCCTGTTGATCCAGAGCCGCGTTTGTGGGAGGTGACGGGGGGGGGGGGGAGGGGGGGGGGGGGGGGGGGGGGGGGGGTCAGATTGCCAGGACTTCCACAGCCAATCCTCTTTTCAGAGGCTGTCGTGTGGGTCCGTTTGACCCCAGTTGGGACCAGTTCGGGCAGAACACCCTCCTCGTCTGTTCTCTCCAGAACACCCTCCTCGTCTGTCCTCTCCAGAACACCCTCCTCGTCTGTCCTCTCCAGCACACCCTCCTCGTCGGTCCTCTCCAGAACACCCTCCTCGCCTGTCCTATCCAGAACACCCTCCTCGTCTGTCCTCTCCAGAACACCCTCGTCTGTCCTCTCCAGAACACCCTCCTCGCCTGTCCTCTCCAGAACACCCTCCTTACCTGTCCTCTCCAGAACACCCTCCTCGCCTGTCCTCTCCAGAACACCCTCCTCGCCTGTCCTCTCCAGAACACCCTCCTTGCCTGTCCTCTCCAGAACACCCTCCTCACCTGTCCTCTCCAGAACACCCTCCTCGCCTGTCCTGTCCAGCTGTGGTGATGACAGTTCGGGCAGAACACCCTCCTGGCTTGTCCTCTCCAGCTGTGGTGATTACAGTTCGGGCAGAACACCCTCCTCCCTCGCCTGTCCTCTCCAGCTGTGGTGATTACAGTTCGGGCAGAACACCCTCCTCGCCTGTCCTCTCCAGCTGTGGTGATGACAGTTCGGGCAGAACACCCTCCTCGCCTGTCCTCTCCAGCTGTGGTGATGACAGTTCGGGCAGAACACCCTCCTCGCCTGTCCTCTCCAGCTGTGGTGATGACAGTTCGGGCAGAACACCCTCCTCGCCTGTCCTCTCCAGCTGTGGTGATGACAGTTCGGGCAGAACACCCTCCTCGCCTGTCCTCTCCAGCTGTGGTGATTGCAGCCGCAGGACAGACGGACTGGGTCTGTACAGGATTCTCCTGACACGGGTGGATGGGTACCTGGAGGAGGAGGACGGGTGATGGTGGTGGTTCCCTGTCTCCCCAGACGTTGGAACCTGCATGCCCTCAGCAATGTCCTGCTCGGCAGTGGCACAGAGGCGTGCGTGTTGTTCCCCAATGACATCGCCCAAAGAAACCCTCGGGCAGCAGAGGGGGCACCACCAGTCATGACCTGGATGCGGCCCGGCCCCTTTGGTTGTCATGGGTTCATGGCCGATACGCTTGCAGGAGGGGAGTGTGTGTGTGTGTTTGTGTGTGTGTGCGCGCGCGTGCGTAAGTGTGTGTAAGTGTGTGTGTGTGTGTGTGTGTGTGTGTGTGTGTGTGTGTGTGTGTGTGTGTGTGTGTGTAAGTGTGTGTTTGAGTGTGTGTGTATGTGTAAGTGTGTGTGTGTGTGTGATACGGTTGAAGCAAGTCCGGGGACTCGAAAGAGCCCCACCCGCTTCCGTTGTTGCCACATAGTGTAAAGGCCGCCACACACTAGGCTGGAAGGGGGCCGTGTGGCCCATGTCGGTCAGCCATGTGTTTAGTACCACAAGCGCACGTGCGCCACGCGCTCTCCTCTCTGGTGGTACGCGATCGTCACACGACCTGCTGGAGCTCATGTTGGATGGCATTAAGATACAGTCCTACTTCAATGCTTGTTGGAAGGCAAACTAGTCGTAAATGGTGGTTGCGTTTGATCGTTTCCGATTTAGTATCTGTTACTCGTGTCAGTCATATACAAAAGTAATTGGTAAAGAGCAACAACAACAAAAAAAGGGTATGTTTTGGTGACATTTCTTGAACATAAAGAGCAACGACAACAAAAAAAGGGTATGTTTTGGTGACATTTCTTGAACATAAAGAGCAACGACAACAAAAAAAGGGTATGTTTTGGTGACATTTCTTGAACATAAAGAGCAACTACAACAAAAAAAGGGTATGTTTTGGTGACATTTCTTGAACATAAAGAGCAACTACAACAAAAAAGGGTATGTTTTGGTGACATTTCTTGAACATAAAGAGCAACGACAACAAAAAAAGGGTATGTGTTGGTGACATTTCTTGAACATAAAGAGCAACTACAACAAAAAAGGGTATGTGTTGGTGACATTTCTTGAACATAAAGAGCAACAACAACAAAAAAGGGTATGTGTTGGTGACATTTCTTGAACATAAAGAGCAACAACAACAAAAAAGGGTATGTGTTGGTGACATTTCTTGAACATAAAGAGCAACAGCAACAAAAAAAGGGTATGTGTTGGTGACATTTCTTGAACATAAAGAGCAACAACAACAAAAAAGGGTATGTGTTGGTGACATTTCTTGAACATAAAGAGCAACAACAACAAAAAAGGGTATGTGTTGGTGACATTTCTTGAACATAAAGAGCAACAACAACAAAGGGTATGTTTTGGTGACATTTCTTGAACATAAAGAGCAACAACAACAAAGGGTATGTTTTGGTGACATTTCTTGAACATAAAGAGCAACAACAACAAAGGGTATGTTTTGGTGACATTTCTTGAACATAAAGAGCAACAACAACAAAGGGTATGTTTTGGTGACATTTCTTGAACATAAAGAGCAACAACAACAAAGGGTATGTTTTGGTGACATTTCTTGAACATAAAGAGCAACAACAACAAAGGGTATGTTTTGGTGACATTTCTTGAACATAAAGAGCAACAACAACAAAGGGTATGTTTTGGTGACATTTAACACCAAAGGGTATGTTTTGGTGACATTTCTTGAACAGTAGTTCCTACTGCTTTAATTATGCACTGTACATCTACAAAACTACTTTCTGTCACCGCGAAGATGTCGACTGGTGATTGAAACAAGATATAAAACGAGAGAAAAAAAACAACAGGAAAATGTTTAGTCCGTATTACATAGTGGGGAAGGCCAAAGGCAGAGGGGAGGGGGGGGGGGGTCCAGCAGAAATGTCCGCACGTCGCCCAGTTCTCATCACACGTCCAGCCTCAGTGCTGCTACTACCCTTGTCCCTTGTTCTCTGTGTCTCAGACCGTAGGGGGGTCAGTCATGTGGGGAGGGAAAGGGGAGGGAAAGGGGGCCTGTGGAAAGGGAAGGGGGGTATCTTGATGTCTGTGTGCAATGCTGTGAGAGAGAGAGATTGGAGAGCGGAGAGGGGGGGGGGGGCAGGGGGAAGGAGCACGCGGAGGGGGGGGGGGGGGGAGAGGGTGAAGGGGGACGGAGGAGAGACTCAGTACTCAAAAAGAATCTAGGGCCAAGAAGGAGACGGGGAAGAGAGGGGGGGGGGGGGGGGGAGGGGTGGGGGGAGATAAAGAGATAATTATACTTTTAATACATAAGGAGAAAGCTTCTAGGCCGAGAACACAGAGAGAGAGAGAGAGAGAGAGAGAGGAGAGAGAGAGAGAGAGAGAGAGAGGAGAGAGAAATACTCAAGGATAAAGATTGTAGGCCGAGGCCTGATCTTACTGTCTGTCCATGTGCACACGTCATTTCGATATTTATCATTCATATTGGAGAGAGAGAATATATATATATATATATATATATTTAGAGAGAGAGAGGGGTCAGGAATGGAAAAGTGGGAGCAAGGGGGTGGTGGGCAGATCTCTCTCTCTCTCTCTCTCTCTCTCTCTCTCTCTCTCTCTCTCTCTATATATATATATATATATAAGATGGGATGCTAGAAACAAATTGGACGTAGGGTACTGATGAGTGCACAGACTAAGAGGAGAGAGAGAGAGAGAGAGAGAGAGAGAGAGAGAGAGAGAAGAAGAAGAAGAAGAAGAAGAAGAAGAAGGAGGAGGAGGAGGAGGAGGAGGAGGAGGAGGAGGAGGGATGATAGAACAAATTGGGCTGATGAGTGCACAGACAAGAGATTGAGGCAGCGGGGGTTGAGGGGAAGGGGGAATGAGAGCCAGGGGAGGGAGGGTGGGGATGCTATGTGTGGGACGGATTGACTAAGAGGAGAAAGAGATTACTTGCAGCGCTGCCTAAGATGGTGTGCTCAGACACATTAATATCGCTCCTATCGA
>CM065724.1:82077574-82100074 GCA_033310375.1 Conus canariensis
CCCCTTACCACTCCCAGCATTATAACACTCCCCTTACCACTCCGCATTATACCCTTACCACTCCCAGCATTATAACCCCTTACCACTCCCAGCATTATAACCCCTTACCACTCCCCCCTTACCACTCCCAGCATTATAACCCCTTACCACTCCCACATTAAACCCTTACCACTCCCAGCATTATAACCCTCACACTCCAGCATTATAACCCCTCACCACTCCCAGCATTATAACCCCTACACTACCCCTACTCCCAGCATTATAACCCCTTACCACTCCCACATTTACCCCTTACCACTCCCAGCATTATAACCCCTTACCATCCCCCCTTACCATTCCCAGCATTATAACCCCTTACCACTCCCAGCATTTAACCCCTCACCACTCCCAGCATTATAACCCCTCACCACTCCCAGCATTATAACCCCTACCCTCAGCTTACACCTCCCTCCCACTTAACCACTCCTCCCAGCATTATAACCCCTTACCACTCCAGCTTATAACCCCTTCCCAGCATACAACCCCTCACTACCCCAGCATTATAACCCTCACCATTCCAGCATTAACCCCTTACCACTCCCACATTACCTACACCCCTTACCACTCCCCGCATTATACCACTCCCATCAGCATTATAACCCCTACCACTCCCACATATAACCCCTTACCACTCCCAGCATTATAACCCTTACCTTCCCCTTACCACTCCCAGCATTATAACCCCTCACCACTCCCAGCATTAAACCCCTTACCACTCCAGCATTATAACCCCTCACCACTCCAGCATATAACCCCTTACCACTCCCAGCATTATAACCCCTCACCACTCCCAGCATTTAACCCCTCACACCCGCTTATACCCACTCACCCTCCCACATTATAACCCTTACCACTCCCCCCTTACCACTCCCAGCATTATAACCCCTCTCACCTCACTCCCAGCATTATAACCCTCACCACTCCCAGCATTATAACCCCTCACCATCCAGCATTATAACCCCTCACCACTCCCAAAAAAAAAAAAAAAAAAAAAAAAAAAAAAAAAAAAAAAAAAAAAAAAAAAAAAAAAAAAAAAAAAAAAAAAAAACCCCCCCCCCCCCCCCCCCCCCCCCCCCCCCCCCCCCCCCCCCCCCCCCCCCCCCCCCCCCCCCCCCCCCCCCCCCCCCCCCCCCCCCCCCCCCCCCCCCCCCCCCCCCCCCCCCCCCCCCCCCCCCCCCCCCCATTATAACCCTCACCACTCCAGCATTATAACCCCTCACCACTCCCCCCTTACCACTCCCAGCATTATAACCCCTCACCACTCCCAGCATTATAACCCTTACCACTCCCAGCATTATAACCCCTCACCACTCCCCCCTTACCACTCCAGCATTATAACCCCTCACCACCCCCCTCCCCCAGCATTAACCCCTCACCACTCCCAGCATTATAACCCCTCACCATTCCCAGCATTATAACCCCTCACCACTCCAGCATTATAACCCCTCACCACTCCCACATTATAACCCTTACTCTACTCCCAGCATTATAACCCCTTACCACCCCCTTACCACTCCCAGCATTATAACCCCTCACCACTCCACCCCTTACACTCCCAGCATTATAACCCCTTCACCACTCCCAGCATTATAACCCCTCACCACTCCCAGCATTATAACCCTCACCACTCCCAGCATTAAACCCTTACCCTCAGCATTATAACCCCTTCCCACATATAACCCCTTACCCTCCCAGCATTATAACCCTCACACTCCACATTATAACCCCTCACCACTCCCAGCATTATAACCCCTACCACTCCCAGCATTATAACCCCTTCACCACTCCAGCATTATAACCCCTCACCACTCCCAGCATTATAACCCCTTACCACTCCCCCTTACCACTCCCAGCATTATAACCCCTTACCACTCCCAGCATTATACCCTACACTCCCCCTTACCACTCCCAGCATTATAACCCTTACCACTCCCCCCTTACCACTCCCAGCATTATAACCCCTTACCACTCCCAGCATTATAACCCCTTACCACTCCCAGCATTATAACCCCTTACCACTCCCCCCTTACCACTCCCAGCATTATAACCCTTACCATTCCCAGCATTATAACCCCTTACCACTCCCAGCATTATAACCCCTCACCACTCCCAGCATTATAACCCCCACCACTCCCAGCATTATAACCCCTTACCACTCCCCCTTACCACTCCCAGCATTATAACCCCTTACCACTCCCAGCATTATAACCCCTTACCCTCCCAGCATTATAACCCCTTACCAATCCCCCTTACCACTCCCAGCATTATAACCCCTTACCACTCCCAGCATTATAACCCCTTACCACTCCCAGCATTATAACCCTCACCTCCCAGCATTATAACCCCTCACCACTCCCAGCATTATAACCCCTCACCACTCCCAGCATTATAACCCCTCACCACTCCAGCATTATAACCCCTTACCACTCCCAGCATTATAACCCTCACCACTCCCAGCATTATAACCCCTTACCACTCCCAGCATTATAACCCCTCACCACTCCCAGCATAAACCCCTCACTACTCCCAGCATTATAACCCTCACCACTCCCAGCATTATAACCCCTCACCACTCCAGCATTATAACCCCTACCACTCACCCCTTACCTCCCAGCATTATAACCCTTCACCTTACCACTCCAGCATTATAACCCCTTACCACTCCCAGCATTATAACCCCTTACCACTCCCAGCATTATAACCCCTTACCACTCCCAGCATTATAACCCCTCACCACTCCCAGCATTATAACCCCTCACCACTCCCACACTATAACCCCTTACCACTCCCAGCAGATACCCCTTACCACTCCCAGCATTATAACCCCTTACCACTCCCCCTTACCACTCCAGCATTATAACCCCTCACCACTCCCACCTTACCACTCCCAGCATTATAACCCCTTACCACTCCCAGCATATAACCCCTTACCACTCCAGCATTATACCCCTTACCACTCCCAGCATTATAACCCCTTACCTCTCCCCCTTAACCACTCCCAGCATTATAACCCCTCACCACTCCCCCCCTTACCACTCCCAGCATTATAACCCCTCACCACTCCCCCCTTACCACTCCCAGCATTATAACCCCTCACCACTTCCCCCCTTACCACTCCCAGCATATAACCCCGTACCACTCCCCCCCTTACCACTCCCAGCATTATAACCCCTTACCACTCTCCCCCTTACCACACCCCCCTTACCACTCCCAGCATTATAACCCCTCACCACTCCCAGCATTATAACCCCTTAACCACTCCCCACTTACCACTCCCAGCATATTATAAACCCCCTTACCACTCCCCCCTTACTACTCCCAGCATTTAACCCTACCACTCCCACACTTACCACTCCAAACATTATTACCCCTTACCACTCCCTCCCTACCACTCCCAGCATTATAACCCCTCACCACTCCCAGCATTATAACCCCTTACCACTCCCAGCATTATAACCCCTTACCACTCCCAGCATTTAACCCCTTACCATCCCAGCATTATAACCCCTACCACTCCCAGCATTATAACCCCTTACCACTCCCAGCATTATAACCCCTACCACTCCCCCTTACCACTCCCAGCATTATAACCCCTTACCACTCCCCCTAACACTCCCAGCATTATAACCCCTCACCAACTCCCAGCATTATAACCCTTACCACTCCCAGCATTATAACCCCTACCACTCCGCCCCTACACTCCCACTTATAACCCCTTACCACTCCCAGCATTATAACCCCTTACCACTCCCCCTTACCACTCCCAGCATTATAACCCCTCCACTCCCACCTACCACTCCCAGCATTATAACCCTCACCCTCCCCTACCACTCCCAGCATTATAACCCCTCACCACTCCCAGCATTAAACCCCTCACCACTCCAGCTTATAACCCTCACCACTCCCAGCATTATAACTCCCTACCACTCCCAGCATTATAACCCTCACCCTCCCAGCATTATAACCCCTACCCTCCCGCATTATAACCCTCACCACTCCCAGCATTATAACCCCTCACCACTCCCAGCATTATAACCCCTCACCACCACTATACCCCCACTACACTCCCAGCATTTAATTACCCCCTTACCACTCCAGCATTAACCCCTTACCACTCCCAGCATTATAACCCCTTACCACTCCCAGCATTATAACCCCTTACCACTCCCCCTTACCACTCCCAGCATTATAACCCCTTACCACTCCCCACACTCCTCGCATTATAACCCCTTCACCACTCCCCCATTAACCCCCAACTACCCAGCATTATAACCCCACCTCACCACTCCCCTTACCACTCCCAGCATTATAACCCCTTACCACTCCCAGCATTATAACCCCTTACCACTCCCAGCATTATAACCCCTTACCACTCCCCCCTTACCACTCCCAGCATTATAACCCCTACCATTCCCAGCATTATAACCCCTTACCACTCCCAGCATTATAACCCCTCACCACTCCAGCATTATAACCCCTACCACTCCCAGCCATCTACACTCCAGCATTATAACCCCTTACCACTCCCCCTTACCACTCCCAGCATTATAACCCCTTAACCCCACTACCTCCAGCATTATAACCCTCACCTTACTTCCACTCCAGCATTATAACCCCTTACCACTCCCCCTTACCACTCCCAGCATTATAACCCCTTACCACTCCCAGCATTATAACCCCTTACCACTCCCAGCATTATAAACCCCTCACCACTCCCAGCATATAACCCCTTACCACTCCCAGCATTATAACCCCTTACCACTCCCAGCATTATAACCCCTTACCACTCCCAGCATTATAACCCCTCACCACTCCCAGCATTATAACCCCTCACCACTCCCACTCCTTACCACCTCCCAGCATTATAACCCCTTACCACTCCCCATTCCTACCCTACACTCCCAGCATTATAACCCCTTACCACTCCCAGCATTATAACCCTTACCACTCCCAGCATTATAACCCCTCTACCACTCCCGCATTTAACCCCTCTACCACTCCAGCATTAATAACCCCTTACCATCTCCCAGCATTATAACCCCTTACCACTCCCAGCATTATAACCCCTACCATCCCAGCATTAATAACCCCTACCATCCAGCATTATAACCCCTTACCACTCCCAGCATTATAACCCCTCACCACTCCCAGCATTATAACCCCTCACCACTCCCAGCATTATAACCCCTCACCACTCCCAGCATTATAACCCCTTACCACTCCCAGCATTATAACCCCTTACCACTCCCAGCATGCTACCCCCTTACCACTCCCAGCATGATAACCACTTACCACTCCCACCCTCATGCCCCTCCCTCCACCCTCATCTCCGCCCCCACCCCCCTCTCCCGTTCCTTCTTACTTCTCCCCCCCCCCCCCCCCCACCCCCCTCCATTACTGCATTACTTTTCCTGCTTCCTTGTTTGTGCGACTTTGAAGGTTAAAGAGGTTTGGAGCGAAGTGGGGGGAGGGGGGGAGAGGTGCACTCTCATTGTGAACATTGTGAACAAAGAAAAACCCTGTAAGGAAACGGATTCACATTCATGTACCCATGCAAGTACACACACATGAGCACATACATGTGCACATGCACATGGGCACATACACATGCATGGGCGTGTGTGCAGTTTCACTTGTTCAACACACGCACGCACACACACACACACACACACACACACACACACACACACACACACACACACACACACAAAAGGGGCAACAGCAAAACGAAGAAGACCTAAGAGGTCGAAACGCGTCATGTTTTATCTTGTGATTCGTTTGTTCATGGTTGGCGGATACAATACGTAAATAATAAAAAGAAATTGTTTAGATTTCTGCCTGCAGTCGCCTCACTTTGCAACTAAAACTGATATAACCGATTGTTTACTCTCTCTGTCTCTGTCTCTCTCTCTCTCTTCTCTCTCTCTCTCTCTCTCTCTCTCTCTCTCTCTCTCTCTCTCTCTCTCTCTCTCTCTCTCCCCTTTGAATTTAAACCTTCATACAATTTGCAAACATGGAAGCAGGCATAGCTGTGTGAATCTTCTGCAATCTCCCACTCCCTTCCACCCCACCCTAACCTCTTCTTTCTGGTCTTCCCGTCTTATTTTCAAGCCCCCCCCCCCTCCCCCCCCCCCGTCAATCCAGCTACTTACAGCCTTCAGACTGGCTTTCAGCGGCAGAGAGTAGAAATGAAGTTAGGCTGTTTCCTCTGCTGCCTGTGTGTCCCTTTTCTTTCATTTCCTCCGTTCTGAAGGGGAAAAAAAATGAAAAAGAAATGAATAGCAACATGATCCTTCCTCCCTCCCTCCTCTGCCTCCCTCCACTCTCCTCACCCTCCCCCCCCCCCCCCCCCCCCCCCCCCCGTCCCAACCTTTTTCCCCCACTACTCACCACTATTTGCCGAAAAATTGTGAAGTCTGTGTGTGAATGAGGATGGTAGAGGTTATTGTGAGTACCTGTAGTCCATGTGTGGATGAGGATGGTAGAGGTGTATTGTGAGTACCTGTAGTCAGTGTGTGAATGAGGATGGTAGAGGTGTATTGTGAGTACCTGTAGTCAGTGTGTGAATGAGGATGGTAGAGGTGTATTGTGAGTACCTGTAGTCAGTGTGTGAATGAGGATGGTGGAGGTGTATTGTGAGTACCTGTAGTCCATGTGTGGATGAGGATGGTAGAGGTGTATTGTGAGTACCTGTAGTCCATGTGTGGATGAGGATGGTAGAGGTGTATTGTGAGTACCTGTAGTCAGTGTGTGAATGAGGATGGTAGAGGTGTATTGTGAGTACCTGTAGTCCATGTGTGAATGAGGATGGTAGAGGTGTATTGTGAGTACCTGTAGTCAGTGTGTGAATGAGGATGGTAGAGGTGTATTGTGAGTACCTGTAGTCTGTGTGTGAATGAGGATGGTGGAGGTGTATTGTGAGTACCTGTAGTCAACGTGTGAATGAGGATGGTGGAGGTGTATTGTGAGTACCTGTAGTCAGTGTGTGAATGAGGATGGTAGAGGTGTATTGTGAGTACCTGTAGTCAGTGTGTGAATGAGGATGGTAGAGGTGTATTGTGAGTACCTGAAGTCAGTGTGAATGAGGATGGTAGAGGTGTATTGTGAGTACATGTAGTCAGTGTGTGAATGAGGATGGTAGAGGTGTATTGTGAGTACCTGTAGTCAGTGTGTGAATGAGGATGGTAGAGGTGTATTGTGAGTACCTGAAGTCTGTGTGTGAATGAGGATGGTAGAGGTGTATTGTGAGTACCTGTAGTCAGTGTGTGAATGAGGATGGTAGAGGTGTATTGTGAGTACCTGTAGTCCATGTGTGAATGAGGATGGTAGAGGTGTATTGTGAGTACCTGTAGTCAGTGTGTGAATGAGGATGGTAGAGGTGTATTGTGAGTACCTGTAGTCCATGTGTGAATGAGGATGGTAGAGGTGTATTGTGAGTACCTGTAGTCCATGTGTGAATGAGGATGGTGGAGGTGTATTGTGAGTACCTGTAGTCCATGTGTGGATGAGGATGGTGGAGGTGTATTGTGAGTACCTGTAGTCCATGTGTGGATGAGGATGGTAGAGGTGTATTGTGAGTACCTGTAGTCAGTGTGTGAATGAGGATGGTGGAGGTGTATTGTGAGTACCTGTAGTCAGTGTGTGAATGAGGATGGTAGAGGTGTATTGTGAGTACCTGTAGTCAGTGTGTGAATGAGGATGGTAGAGGTGTATTTTGAGTACCTGTAGTCCATGTGTGAATGAGGATGGTAGAGGTGTATTGTGAGTGCCTGTAGTCAGTGTGTGAATGAGGATGGTGGAGGTGTATTGTGAGTACCTGTAGTCAGTGTGTGAATGAGGATGGTAGAGGTGTATTGTGAGTACCTGTAGTCAGTGTGTGAATGAGGATGGTAGAGGTGTATTGTGAGTACCTGTAGTCCATGTGTGGATGAGGATGGTAGAGGTGTATTGTGAGTACCTGTAGTCCATGTGTGAATGAGGATGGTGGAGGTGTATTGTGAGTACTGTAGTCAACGTGTGAATGAGGATAGTAGAGGTGTATTGTGAGTACCTGCAGTCAACGTGTGAACGAGGATGGTAGAGTTGTATTGTGAGTTCCTGTGTGTTTTGCAGGGTGCATGGTAGGTATTTGTATGCTACAAAAGGAAGGTGGATCTCTGTTTAGTGCAGGCCAGGTTAGGGGGCCAGAATAGCTCAGTGCTGGAGCACCGGACTCGTAATCTTGGTGATCTTGGGGTTGCGGGTTCGAATCACCGCCGGGCCGTTTCTGTACAGGAGAATTTTCCCCTCGGAGTTAACATTGGTTCTGACTCGATTTCCCATACGGTCCTTCGAATGAGATCATAAACCGAGGTTCCGTGTGTGAACGCGTGCATAACTTCTTGCACACACGTGAAACGCCACCACCAACTTTCGGAAGAGGAGACCAGTTCGGCCGTTGGTATGGATGACACGTTACACATAGCATGCACCTTCCCCGAAGCTTGGGTACTTTGTGTTTACGTATCCAAGTAGGAGAGTATGGATGTTTGTGTGATGTACAGGGAGTGTGAATTTGCCGGGAATACAAGTATACTGTGCAGGGAGTGAGGGTATTGGTGCATGCTGCAGGGATTATTGATACAGCTGGGAACAAGGACACAGGTGTAGTGCGCAGGGATTGTTAGTGTGGATGCGTTCCGTTGGGAGTGTGGATACAAGGGCGTTATGTAGGGAGTGTGGATACTTGTGCATTTGGCAGGCGGAGTGGATACTGGTGCATTTGGCAGGGAGTGTGGATATTTAGTGCATTTGGCAGGGAGTGTGGATACTAGTGCATTTGGTAGGGAGTGTGGATACTAGAGCATTTGGTAGGGAGTGTGGATACTAGTGCATTTGGCAGGGAGTGTGGATACTAGAGCATTTGGCAGGGAGTGTGGATACTAGTGCATTTGGCAGGGAGTGTGGATACTAGTGCATTTGGTAGGGAGTGTGGATATTTAGTGCATTTGGCAGGGAGTGTGGATACTTAGTGCATTTGGTAGGGGGTGTGGATATTTAGTGCATTTGGCAGGGAGTGTGGAGTGCATTAGTGAGAGTGTAGATATTGGTGTATTACACAGGACATGTGGATACTAGTTAATTATACTAGGAGTTTTGATCATACAGCGATGTAAATAAGCCTTTCGGGTTCGGGTGCTCACTCTTTTCCATCATCAAGCAAATTTTGTTTGTTCATTCTATCGCTTTGTGTCTTTCTGTCTCTGGCTCTGTCTGTCTGTTGGTCTGCCTGTCTGTCTGTCTGTCTGTCTGTCTGTCTGCTCTCTCTCTCTCTCTCTCTCTCTCTCTCTCTCTCTCTCTCTCTCCCCCCCCCCTTCCTCCCTCCTCACCCATCTATACCCACTTTGTCCTGCCTGACATTTGCTTTTTGCTTTCACCAACAATTAAAAAACAAGCGCCGTTGGTTTGCCGTATTTGCATGCATGTGTATGCATACATGCATTCAAGCTTGCACACATACATACACACGTATACTCTCATCCTGGTAAAGCAAACTTTGTAATCAAGTGTTCTTTACAGCAAACCAGAGTGTGTGATTCATTGTTTCTTCTGTTGCATAAAAGTATGTAATTCACTCTTCATCGTGTCAAATCAGACTATGCGAATAAGTGTTCTTTACGGTGAACCAGAGTATGTGATTCACTCTTCATCCTCTCAAACCAAACGATGTGATTAAATGTTCTTTACGGAGAACTAGAGTATATGATTCACTGTTCATGCTGTCAAAACGGAAGTATATGATTCACTGTTCATCCTGTGTCAGGGAAGTATATGATTTACTGTTCATCATGTCATAGGGAAGTATATGATTTACTATTCATCACGTCATAGGGAAGTATATGATTCACTGTTATCCTGTCATAGGGAAGTATATGATTCACTGTTCATCACGTCATAGGGAAGTATATGATTCACTGTTCATCCTGTCATAGGGAAGTATATGATTCACTGTTCATCACGTCATAGGGAAGTATATGATTCACTGTTCATCCTGTGTTAGGGAAGTATATGATTCACTGTTCATCCTGTCATAGGGAAGTATATGATTCACTGTTCATCCTGTATGAGGGAAGTATATGATTCACTGTTCATCATGTCATAGGGAAGTATATGATTCACTGTTCATCACGTCATAGGGAAGTATATGGTTCACTGTTCATCCTGTCATAGGGAAGTATATGATTCACTGTTCATCCTGTGTTAGGGAAGTATATGATTCACTGTTCATCCTGTCATAGAGAAGTATATGATTCACTGTTCATCCTCATAGGGAAGTATATGATTCACTGTTCATCCTGTCATAGGGAAGTATATGATTCACTGTTCATCCTGTGTTAGGGAAGTATATGATTCACTGTTCATCCTGTGTTAGGGAAGTATATGATTCACTGTTCATCCTGTCTTTGGGAAGTATATGATTCACTGTTCATCCTGTCATAGGGAAGTATATGATTCACTATTCATCCTGTCATTGGGAAGTATATGATTCACTGTTCATCCTGTGTTAGGGAAGTATATGATTCACTGTTCATCCTGTCAAAACGGAAGTATATGATTCACTGTTCACCACGTCATAGGGAAGTATACGATTCACTATTCATCCTGTCATAGGGAAGTATATGATTCACGGTTCATCTGTGGCATGGGGAAGTATACGATTCACTGCTCATCCTGTCATAGGGAAGTATATGATTCACTGTTCATCACGTCATAGGGAAGTATATGATTCATTGTTCATCCTCTCATAGGGAAGTATATGATTCACTGTTCATCCTGTCATAGGGAAGTATATGATTCACTGTTCATCCTGTCATAGGGAAGTGTATGATTCACTGTTCATCATGTGTTAGGGAAGTATATGATTTACTGTTCATCACGTCATAGGGAAGTGTATGATTCACTGTTTATCCTGTCATAGAGAAGTATATGATTCACTGTTCATCCTGTCATAGGGAAGTATATGATTCACTATTCATCCTGTCATAGGGAAGTAAATGATTCACTGTTCATCCTGTGTTAGGGAAGTATATGATTCACTGTTCCTCCTGTCAAAACGGAAGTATATGATTCACTGTTCATCCTCTCATAGGGAAGTATATGATTCACTGTTCATCATGTCATAGGGAAGTATATGATTCATTTTTCATCACGTCATAGGGAAGTATATGATTCACTGTTCATCACGTCATAGGGAAGTATATGATTCACTGTTCATCATGTCATAGGGAAGTATATTATTCACTGTTCATCACGTCATAGGGAAGTATATGATTCACTGTTCATCCTGTCATAGGGAAGTGTATGATTTACTGTTCATCACATCATACGGAAGTATATGATTCACTGTTCATCATGTGTTAGGGAAGTATATGATTCACTGTTCATCCTGTCATAGGGAAGTATGTGATTCACTGTTCATCCTGTGTTAGGGAAGTGTATGATTCACTGTTCATCCTGTCACAGGGAAGTATATGATTCACTGTTCATCACGTCATAGGGAAGTGTATGATTCACTGTTTATCCTGTCATAGAGAAGTATATGATTCACTGTTCATCACGTCATAGGGAAGTATATTTTTCACTGTTCATCCTGTCCTTGGGAAGTATGTGATTCACTGTTCATCCTGTGTTAGGGAAGTATATGATTCACTGTTCATCCTGTCAAAACGGAAGTATATGATTCACTGTTCACCACGTCATAGGGAAGTATACGATTCACTATTCATCCTGTCATAGGGAAGTATATGATTCACGGTTCATCTGTGGCATGGGGAAGTATACGATTCACTGCTCATCCTGTCATAGGGAAGTATATGATTCACTGTTCATCACGTCATAGGGAAGTATATGATTCATTGTTCATCCTCTCATAGGGAAGTATATGATTCACTGTTCATCCTGTCATAGGGAAGTATATGATTCACTGTTCATCCTGTCATAGGGAAGTGTATGATTCACTGTTCATCATGTGTTAGGGAAGTATATGATTTACTGTTCATCACGTCATAGGGAAGTGTATGATTCACTGTTTATCCTGTCATAGAGAAGTATATGATTCACTGTTCATCCTGTCATAGGGAAGTATATGATTCACTATTCATCCTGTCATAGGGAAGTAAATGATTCACTGTTCATCCTGTGTTAGGGAAGTATATGATTCACTGTTCCTCCTGTCAAAACGGAAGTATATGATTCACTGTTCATCCTCTCATAGGGAAGTATATGATTCACTGTTCATCATGTCATAGGGAAGTATATGATTCATTTTTCATCACGTCATAGGGAAGTATATGATTCACTGTTCATCACGTCATAGGGAAGTATATGATTCACTGTTCATCATGTCATAGGGAAGTATATTATTCACTGTTCATCACGTCATAGGGAAGTATATGATTCACTGTTCATCCTGTCATAGGGAAGTGTATGATTTACTGTTCATCACATCATACGGAAGTATATGATTCACTGTTCATCATGTGTTAGGGAAGTATATGATTCACTGTTCATCCTGTCATAGGGAAGTATGTGATTCACTGTTCATCCTGTGTTAGGGAAGTGTATGATTCACTGTTCATCCTGTCACAGGGAAGTATATGATTCACTGTTCATCACGTCATAGGGAAGTGTATGATTCACTGTTT
This sequence comes from Conus canariensis, assembly GCA_033310375.1. NCBI lineage: Eukaryota > Metazoa > Mollusca > Gastropoda > Neogastropoda > Conidae > Conus > Conus canariensis. The sequence goes on from CM065724.1 coordinate 82,090,297, forward strand.
ATCCTGTCATAGAGAAGTATATGATTCACTGTTCATCACGTCATAGGGAAGTATATTTTTCACTGTTCATCCTGTCCTTGGGAAGTATGTGATTCACTGTTCATCCTGTGTTAGGGAAGTATATGATTCACTGTTCATCATGTCATAGGGAAGTATATGATTCACTGTTCATCACGTCATAGGGAAGTATATGATTCACTGTTCATCCTGTCATAGGGAAGTATATGATTCACTGTTCATCACGTCATAGGGAAGTATATGATTCACTGTTCATCCTGTCATAGGGAAGTATATGATTCACTATTCATCACGTCATAGGGAAGTATATGATTCACTGTTCATCCTGTCATAGGGAAGTATATGATTCACTGTTCATCCTGTGTTAGGGAAGTATATGATTCACTGTTTTTCTTGTCATTGGGAAGTATATGATTCACTGTTCATCCTGTCATTGGGAAGTATATGATTCACTGTTCATCATGTCATAGGGAAGTATATGATTCACTGTTCATCATGTCAAATAGAAGTAAATGATTCATGATGATCATATCATATGAAAGTATATGATTCATTTTTCACCTAGGGAACTGAAGCATACGATTCTCTGATGAAACAGAGTGTTTGGTACACTATTCTTCTAGGAGAACCAAGTACGCCGTTAATTTTGTTGTTCTGTGTAGTGAATCAAACACAGTGTGGATGGAATTCCATGTTTTGGGTGAACTAAAACCTTTGCTTCTTTGCTCTTCTGGCTATACAAGAGTTCTGCTACTTGGGTGGCCTCCTTTCTGGGTGGCCGAGGGGAGGGGGGGGAGATGGGCTGGTGCTGAAAATTTATCATTGTGTCAGGAAGGGAACCGTTTCCTGGCCTTTCTAATGTAATTACTCAGAATCTGATGAGGATGTTTTTCTCCCTTTCTTCTCTTCGTCTCTGTCTCTTCTCTGTCTCTGTCTCTGTCTCTCTCTCTCTCTCTCTCTCTCTCTCTCTCTCTCAAGATATTCTCAACCTCTCTGTCTATGTCTGTCTCTGTCTGTCTGTCTGCCTGCCTATGTGTCTGTTTCTTCTCCCCACCCCATTCTCTCTCTCTCTCTCTCTCTGTCTCTCTCTCTCTCTCTCCCTCCCTCTCTCTCTCTCTCTCTCTCTCTCTTCCTCCCCTCTTCCCTCTCTCTCTGTCTCTCTCTGTCTGTCTGTCTCTTCTCTTCTCTCCTTCTCACTCCTCTCTCTCTCACTCTCTCTCTCTCTCGCTCTCGCTCTCGCTCAAGTTTTCTTGATCTGTCTGTCTGTCACTGTCTGTACCTCACTCTCTCTCCCCTCCGCCCTGACCTCCAGTCGTGTGTGTGTGTGTGTGTGTGTGTGTGTGTGTGTGTGTGTGTGTGTGTGTGTGTGTGTGTGTGTGTGTACGCGTTCATGCATGCTTCTGTGTGCGTGTCTACGCCTGCGCACGTGTGTGTGTTGTGTGTGTGTGTGTGTGTGTGTGTGTGTGTGTGTGTGTGTGTGTGTGTGTGTGTGTGTGTGTGACCGCTCCAATGCTTATCATTTTTCTGTCTCAGCTTTTTGTCGCTGTAGTGCCAAGAAATATAATTCACTGCCACATTGTTACTGGTTGAAAATTAAAAAATGCAGCATAATGAATTGTACTCAAAACTTTCCTTTGTGTAAAGACAGGACACACTGTTATGCTGACAACTGTTATCAACCACTGTGTAAAGACAGGACACACTGTTATGCTGACAACTGTTATCAACCACTGTGTAAAGACAGGACACACTGTTATGCTGACAACTGTTATCAACCACAACTATTTCTAACTGTTTCAACTGATATTCTACGTCATTTTGGACACAAGAGAAGAATGAATTGCCTGATGCGGAAATGTCTGACAGGGAAATTGATGAATCGCAACACTGACCACCCAGTGTAACCGATTAACTGCATGTGTGTGTGTGTGTGTGTGTGTGTGTGTGTGTGTGTGTGTGTTGTGTGTGTGTTGTGTGTGTGTGCATGCAGGTGCGTGCACTCAAGTCGATTAATGGCCAGATTTTCTATTAGTTTTCTTCTTCCTTTGTTGTCGTTTAATTCAATTATATTTTAAAAGGTTTATTATCGACCCATAGGAGACAGACAGACAGGCAGGCAGACAGACAGGCAGGCAGGCAAGCATACAGGCAGGCAGACGGTGGTGGTGAGAAAGACAGAAGAAGTCAGCTGCCTGAACGTTTTTCTGTGGGTTGACAGCAGTGTGCTGCCTGAACGTTTTTCTGTGGGTTGACAGCAGTGTGCTGCCTGAACGTTTTTCTGTGGGTTGACAGCAGTGTGCTGCCTGAACGTTTTTCTGTGGGTTGACAGCAGTGTGCTGCCTGAACGTTTTTCTGTGGGTTGACAGCAGTGTGCTGCCTGAACGTTTTCCTGTGGGTTGACAGCAGTGTACTGCCTGAACGTTTTTCTGTGACAGGAGTGTGCTGTCTAAACGTTTTTCTGTGGGTTGACAGGAGTGTGCTGCCTGAACGTTTTCCTGTGGGTTGACAGGAGTGTGCTCACTGAACGTTTTTCTGTGGGTTGACAGCAGTGTGCTGCCTGAACATTTTTCTGTGGGTTGACAGGAGTGTGCTGTCTAAACGTTTTTCTCTGGGTTGACAGCAGTGTGCTGCCTGAACGTTTTCCTGTGGGTTGACAGCAGTGTGCTGCCTGAACGATTTTCTGTGGGTTGACAGCAGTGTGCTGCCTGAACGTTTTCCTGTGGGTTGAAAGGACTGTGCTGCCTGAACGTTTTTCTGTGACAGGAGTGTGCTGCCTGAACGTTTTTCTGTGGGTTGACAGGAGTGTGCTGCCTGAACGTTTTCCTGTGACAGCAGTGTGCTGCCTGAACGTTTTTCTGTGGGTTGACAGCATTGTGCTTTCTGAACGTTTTTCTGTGGGTTGACAGTGTGCTGCCTGAACGTTTTTCTGTGGGTTGACAGCAGTGTGCTGCCTGAACGTTTTTCTGTGGGTTGACAGCAGTGTGCTACCTGAACGTTTTTCTGTGGGTTGGCAGCAGTGTGCTGCCTGAACGTTTTCCTGTGGGTTGACAGGAGTGGGCTGCCTGAACGTTTTTCTGTGACAGCAGTGTGCTGCCTGAACGTTTTTCTGTGGGTTGACAGCAGTGTGCTGCCTGAACGTTTTTCTGTGACAGCAGTGTGCTGCCTGAACGTTTTTTCTGTGGGTTGACAGCAGTGTGCTGCCTGAACGTTTTCCTGTGGGTTGACAGGAGTGTGCTGCCTGAACGTTTTTCTGAGACAGCAGTGTGCTGCCTGAACGTTTTTCTGTGGGTTGACAGCAGTGTGCTGCCTGAACGTTTTTCTGTGACAGCAGTGTGCTGCCTGAACGTTTTTATGTGGGTTGACAGTGTGCTGACTGAACGTTTTTTTGTGACAGCAGTGTGCTGACTGAACGTTTTTCTGTGACAGGTGTGCTGCCTGAACGTTTTTCTGTGGGTTGACAGCAGTGTGCAGCCTCAACGTTTTTCTGTGGGTTGACAGCAATGTGCTGCCTGAACGTTTTTCTGTGACAGCAGTATGCTGCCTGAACGTTTTTCTGTGGGTTGACAGCAGTTTGCTGCCTGAACGTTTTTCTGTGCGTTGACAGTGTGCTGACTGAACGTTTTTTTGTGTGTGTGACAGCAGTGTGCTGCCTGAACGTTTTTCTGTGACAGGAGTGTGCTGACTGAACGTTTTTCTGTGACAGCATTGTACTGCCTGAACGTTTTTCTGTGGGTTGACAGTGTGCTGTCTAAACGTTTTTCTGTGGGTTGACAGCAGTGTGCTGACTGAACGTTTTTTCTGTGACAGGAGTGTGCTGTCTAAACGTTTTTCTGTGACAGCAGTGTGCTGCCTGAACATTTTTCTGTGGGTTGACAGCAGTGTGCTGCCTGAACGTTTTTCTGTGGGTTGACAGTGTGCTGCCTGAACGTTTTTCTGTGGGAATGAAATGAGGCAGGGAACAGTAAACGATAAACAGTAAACAAGTTGGGTATTTTTTGCTCCCATAAGAAAACCTAACACAGAGTAACTTTTATTCAAGACTGGCACAGCCTTTTAAACTTGAATAAAGTCAGACAAATACATAGACGAACAATCTAATAGTGGGGGAAAAAACAAGCGCAGGCCAACAACTGAACTATCTTCATAGTAATGACTTGGCAAAGATTTGGACTTAAGGAGGGGGGGGGGGGGGGGGGGGTAATTTGAAGATGGAGAAACTGGGAACATGAAATTAAGAAAATATGTTACAGATATGAAAACTCTTCACTAGCGGCATAAGGGAACCATCGCAGGCAATGCGAATATATCTGCCTTCAAAAGAGGTTGCGATGGTTCCCTTATGCCGCTAGTGAAGAGTTTTCATATCTGTAACATATTTTCTTAATTTCATGTTCCCAGTTTCTCCATCTTCAAATTACCCCCCCCCCCCCCCCCCCCCCCCCTCCTTAAGTCCAAATCTTTGCCAAGTCATTACTATGAAGATAGTTCAGTTGTTGGCCTGCGCTTGTTTTTTTCCCCCACTATTAGATTGTTCGTCTATGTATTTGTCTGACTTTATTCAAGTTTAAAAGGCTGTGCCAGTCTTGAATAAAAGTTACTCTGTGTTAGGTTTTCTTATGGGAGCAAAAAATACCCAACTTGTTTACTGTTTTTCTGTGGGTTAACAGCAGTGTGCTGCCTGAACGTTTTTCTGTGACAGCAGTGTGCTGCCTGAACGTTTTTCTGTGGGTTGACAGCAGTGTACTGCCTGAACGTTTTCCTGTGGGTTGACAGCAGTGTGCTGTTTAAACGTTTTTCTGTGGGTTGACAGTGTGCTGTCTAAACGTTTTTCTGTGACAGCAGTGTGCTGTCTGAACGTTTTTCTGTGGGTTGACAAGAGTGTGCTGCCTGAACGTTTTTTCTGTGGGTTGACAGCAGTGTGCTGCCTGAACGTTTTTCTGTGGGTTGACAGCAGTGTGCTGCCTGAACGTTTTTCTGTGGGTTGACAGCAGTGTGCTGCCTGAACGTTTTTCTGTGGGTTGACAGCAGTGTGCTGCCTGAACGTTTTTCGTGGGTTGACAGTGTGCTACTGAACGTTTTTCTGTGACAGGAGTGTGCTGACTTAACGTTTTTCTGTGACAGTCCAGTGTGGAGTACAGTGTGCTGTCTAAGTTTTTCTGTGGGTTGACAGCGGTGTGCTGCTGAACGTTTTTCTTGACAGGATGTGCTGCTAACGTTTCGTGGTTGACAGCAGTGTACTGTCTGAACGTTTTTCTGTGGGTTGACAGCAGTGTGCTGACTGAACGTTTTTCTGTGGGTTGACAGGAGTTGCTGTCTGAACGTTTTTCTGTGGGTTGACAGCAGTGGCTGCTGAACGTTTTCTGTGGGTTGACAGCAGTGTGCTGCCTGAACGTTTTTCTGTGGGTTGACAGAGTGTGCTGCTGAACGTTTTCTGTGGGTTGACAGCAGTGTGCTGCCTGAACGTTTTTCTGTGGGTTGACAGGAGTGTGCTGCCTGAACGTTTTTCTGTGGGTTGACAGCAGTGTGCTGCCTGAACGTTTTTCTGTGGGTTGACAGTGTGCTGCCTGAACGTTTTTCTGTGGGTTGACAGGAGTGTGCTGCCTGAACGTTTTTCTGTGGTACAGCAGTGTGCTGCCTGAACGTTTTTCTGTGGGTTGACAGGAGTGTGCTGCCTGAACGTTTTTCTGACAGCTGTGTGCTGACTTTCTTGACAGGAGTGTGCTGCCTGAACTTTTTCTGTGGTTGAACAGGAGTCGTGCTGCCTGAACGTTTTTCTGTGGGTTGACAGCAGTGTGCTGCTGAACGTTTTTCTGTGGGTTGACAGCGTGTGCTGCCTGAACGTTTTTTCTGGTGACAGCAGTGTGCTGCCTGAACGTTTTTCTGTGGGTTGACAGGAGTGTGCTGCCTGAACGTTTTCTGTGGGTTGACAGCAGTGTGCTGCCTGAACGTTTTTCTGTACAGAGTGTGCTCGACGTTTTTGTGGTTGACAGCAGTGTGCTGCCTGAACGTTTTTCTGTGGGTTGACAGCAGTGTGCTGCCTGAACGTTTTTCTGTGGGTAAGAGTGTGCTGACTGAAGGGTTTCGTGTGCAGTGTGCGCTGAACGTTTTTCTGTGGGTGAGTTGGACGACGTTCTGTGGTGACAGATGCTGCCTGAACTTTTTCTGTGGTTGACAGAGTGTGCTGTCTAACGTTTTTCTGGTGACTGTCGTACGTTTTTCTGTGACAGCAGTGTGCTGCCTGACGTTTCTGTGTGACAGGAGTTTGCTGACTTTTCTGTGGGTTGACAGCAGTGTGCTGCCTGAACGTTTTTGGTGACAGCAGTGTCTGCTAACGTTTTCTGGGTTGACAGCAGTGTGCTGCCTGAACGTTTTTCTATGGGTTGACAGTGTGCTGCCTGAACGTTTTTCTGTGGGTTGACAGCAGTGTGCTGACTTTCTGTGACAGGAGCTATCTGAACTTTTTCTGTGGGTTGACAGCAGTGTGCTGCCTGAACGTTTTTTCTGTGGGTTGACAGCAGTGTGCTGCCTGAACGTTTTTCTGTGGGTTGACAGCAGTGTGCTGACTGAACGTTTTTCTGTGTTACAGGGACTAACTCTGTGGGTTGACAGTGTGTTTGACTGAACGTTTTTCTGTGTTGACAGCAGTGTGCTGCCTGAACGTTTTTCTGTGGTTGACAGAGTGTGCTGCCTGAACGTTTTTCTGGGGGTTTGACAGTGTGCGACTGAACGTTTTCAGTGTTGACTGTGCATGTGCTGCTGAACGTTTTTCTGTGGGTTGACAGTGTGCTGCGACGTTTCTGTGATGACAGAGTGGCTCCTGAACGTTTTTTCTGTGTTGACAGCAGTGTGCTGCCTGAACGTTTTTTTTGTGGGTTGACAGCAGTGTGCTGCCTGAACGTTTTTCTGTGGGTTGACAGCAGTGTGCTGCCAGAACATTTCCTGAGGGTTGACAGGAGTGTGCTGCTTGAACGTTTTTCTGTGACAGCAGTGTGCTGCCTGAACGTTTTCCTGTGGGTTGACAGGAGTGGGCTGCCTTAACGTTTTTCTGTGGGTTGACAGCAGTGTGCTGCCTGAACGTTTTCTGTGGGTTGACAGGAGTGTGCTGCCTGAACGTTTTTCTGTGGGTTGACAGGAGTGTGCTGCCTGAACGTTTTTCTGTGGGTTGACAGGAGTTTGCTGCTTGAACGTTTTTCTGTGACAGGAGCGTGCTGCCTGAACGTTTTTCTGTGGGTTGACAGGAGTGTGCTGCCTGAACGTTTTTCTGTGACAGCAGTGTGCTGTCTAAACGTTTTTCTGTGGGTTGACAGCAGTGTGCTGCCTGAACGTTTTTTCTGTGGGTTGACAGGAGTGTGCTGCCTGAATGTTTTTCTGTGACAGGAGTGTGCTGACTGAACGTTTTTCTGTAACAGCAGTGTGCTGCCTGAACGTTTTTCTGTGGGTTGACAAGAGTGTGCTGACTGAACGTTTTTCTGTGGGTTGACATTCTCTGATGCCAGTGTTTATTTTCCTACCAAAACAGCAAAGTAGGAGTGTTGGTCTGTGCATTGTGGGGAATAAAGATTACCCCTATTGTTGATGCATTAGTATTGAATGCTGATACATGTCTGTGTTGCTGACGTTTGTCCAGGCTGTTGATGTTTTAAATCAGTTTTGATGATGTGCCAGTGTACTTCAGTGGATTCCATCCACTGTGGGATCACTGGTAATGAGAAGGCAGACGCTCTGTCCAATGCAGGCAGCAATATGGAGCAGTTCAGCCATTTGGTGGGAGCCGGAATAGCTCAGTTGGTAGAGCGCCGGACTCTGGTGATCCTGGGGTTGCGGGTTCGCATCTCCGCTGGGCCGTTTCGGTACAGGGGGATTTTTCCCACAGAGTTAACATTGGTTCTGACTCCATTTCCCATACAGTCCTTTGAATGAGACTATAAACCGAAGTTCCGGTTGTGAACGCACGCACAACATCTTGCACACACGTAAAATCCCATCACCAACTTTCAGAAGAGAAGGCCAGTTTGGCCATTGGTATGGATGACACGTTACGCATAGCATGCATAGAGTATGGCTGCCTTAATGGTGGGATAAAAAATGGTCATACACACAAAGCTCCACTGCCTGTCTATACAGGCAGTGCCCGCAGGAGTATCAGCCTGCGTATGCAGAAAGAAAGAAAGAAAGAAAGCCATCTGGTGACCTACAGAGAGGCCAGAACTATCATCCACAACCAATACCAAAGCCAGTGAAAGAGAGGATGCAGAACTGCACATGCAGCTTTGGGGCAACCATCAAGGGCTAGAGAAGACTGTGGGTTTTGTCGTGATGACAGGGTTGAAGATCTGATGCAACCCCCCCCCCCCCCAAAAAAAAAAAAAAAAAAATTGATGGCAGAAGAAGAAGATGATGTGCTTCCATAATGTTGATGTTTGCCCACATTGTTGATATCTGTATTGTTGGTGTGTTTCCATGTTGTTGATATCTATATTGTTGGTGTGTTTCCATGTTGTTGATATCTGTATTGTTGGTGTGTTTCCATGTTGTTGATATCTGTATTGTTGGTATGTTTCCATGTTGTTGATATCTGTATTGTTGGTGTGTTTCCATGTTGTTGATATCTGTATTGTTGGTGTGTTTCCATGTTGTTGGTATTTGTCAGTACAGTGGATATATGTCCACATTGTTGATATCTATATGAATGATGTGTTTCCATGTTGTTGATATCTGTATTGTTGGTGTGTTTCCATGTTGTTGATATCTGTATTGTTGGTGTGTGTCCATGTTGTTAATATCTGTATTGTTGGTGTGTGTCCATGTTGTTAATATCTGTATTGTTGGTGTGTTTCCATGTTGTTGATATTTGTTGGTACAGTTGGTATATGTCCACATTGTTGATATCTGTATTGTTGGTGTGTTTTCATGTTGTTGATATTTGTTGGTACAGTTGGTATATGTCCACGTTGTTGATATGTATGTGAATGATGTGTTTCCATGTTGTTAATATTTGTCGGTACAGTTGGTGTCAGTTCACATTGTTTTACAGGTGTGTGTTTTACAGGTATGTGTTTTGTGGTGTGACAGGTACGACTGGTTCCAGAGCAGCAAAGCAGTGACGCTGGTGGTGTACTCCCGATGGAAAAAGATCACCCCTGACCACGTGACCATCGATAAGACCAACAAGACCCTGAGAGTAGCCATCACCATAGAAAAACACACCTTTAAAATCCATCAAGGTGAGCCGTTGGTCAACACAAAGAGTGCTGGGATAGCAACGATACACCAGTGCCCTAACATCGTCACATTGTGTACTCCGACGATCGGGAACACTGCAGGGCCTCTTGTTCTTGTCTGGTGAAAAGAATGATAAACTCATTGTGGAGAAAGGAGCATCGTTTGTTATTCTGCAAAAAAAAAAAAGAAAAGAAAAAGAAAAGTGCTGAACTCTTACCAGTTCGCTTCATAGAAATCATCTACACTCGATACCACTTTCTTTAGAACTTTCTGTTGGTACTGTTTCAGCAATCAAAAACATTTTTCATGTCAGAATCTCCAGATGTCTCTACAAATTCAAATCTTACAAAGATATTTACCCACATTTCCATATGTAGTATGACATTTTTAATGCAGAATTTTTATTTCATGGTCACTAAGCTGCCAAAGCTACAAATTCAAAACTGAAAGATAATGACCCACATTTTGATATGTAGTATGACATTTTCATGCAGAATTTTTATTTCATGATCACTGAGCTGTCCAAACTCCAGTTCTG
>CM065724.1:82105074-82195074 GCA_033310375.1 Conus canariensis
GTCAATGAATGCTGTGTCATTTATTGTGTGTAATATAGGCTGCCCTGCCAGCACAGCTGAGCCTTGTCTGCCTCATGGGGGTCGGTGAATACCGTGTCATTAATTGTGTGTAATATAGCCAGCCCTGCCAGCACAGCTGAGCCTTGTCTGCCTCATGGGGGTCGGTGAATACCGTGTCATTTATTGTGTGTAATATAGCCTGCCCTGCCAGCACAGCTGAGCCTTGTCTGCCTTATGGAGGTCAATGAATACTGTGTCATTTATTGTGTGTAATATAGCCTGCCCTGCCAGCACAGCTGAGCCTTGTCTGCCTTATGGAGGTCAATGAATGCTGTGTCATTTAAATTTTGTGTAATATGGCCTGCCCTGCCAGCACAGCTGAGCCTTGTCTGCCTCATGGGGGTCGGTGAATCTGCCCTGCCAGCACAGCTGAGCCTTGTCTGCCTCATGGGGGTCGGTGAATACCGTGTCTATTGTGTGTAATATAGTCTGCCCTGCCAGCACAGCTGAGCCTTGTCTGCCTCATGGGGGTCGGTGAATACTGTGTCATTTATTGTGTGTAATATAGTCTGCCCTGCCAGCACAGCTGAGCCTTGTCTGCCTCATGGGGTCGGTGAATACCGTGTCATTTATTGTGTGTAATATAGCCAGCCCTGCCAGCACAGCTGAGCCTTGTCTGCCTCATGGGGGTCGGTGAATACCGTGTCATTTATTGTGTGTAATATAGCCTGCCCTGCCAGCACAGCTGAGCCTTGTCTGCCTTATGGAGGTCAATGAATACTGTGTCATTTATTGTGTGTAATATGGCCTGCCCTGCCAGCACAGCTGAGCCTTGTCTGCCTCATGGGGTCGGTGAATACGTGTCATTAATTGTGTGTAATATAGTCTGCCCTGCCAGCACAGCTAAGCCTTGTCTGCCTCATGGGGGTCGGTGAATACTGTGTCATTTATTGTGTGTAATATAGTCTGCCTGCCAGCACGCTGAGCTTGTCTGCCTCATGGGGTCGGTGAATACTGTGTCATTTATGTGTGTAATACTGTTTGTGGTCTTTTAGATGTGACCCTTCATTTTTGTAAAATCAGTGGGTTTTTGTTTTTGTTTCTGTTTCTTTTTTCTTTTTTGCTCTGTAACGACAGCCCTTAAGAGGCCCTGTCTGGTTGGCTGGGCTTTATTTGTTTGTTTGTTTGTTTTCTCTGTAACAGCAGGCCTGAAGAGGCCCTGTATTGGTTGGCTGGGCTTTGTTTTGTTTTGGTTTTTTTGTTGTGTAACAACAGGCCTCTTGAGGCCCTGTCTGGTTGGCTGGGCTTTAGGGTTTTTTTGTGTGTAACAACAGGCCTCTTGAGGCCCTGTGTGGTTGGCTGGGCTTTGTTTTTTTTGTTGTTGTGTAGCAACAGGCCTCTTGAGGCCCTGTCTGGTTGGCTGGGCTTTGTTTGTTTGTTTGTTTGTTTGTTTTCTCTGTAACAGCAGGCCTGAAGAGGCCCTGTATTGGTTGGCTGGGCTTTGTTTTGTTTTTTTTGTTGTGTAACAACAGGCCTCTTGAGGCCCTGTCTGGTTGGCTGGGCTTTGTTTTGTTTTTTTGTTGTGTATCAACAGGCCTCTTGAGGCCCTGTCTGGTTGGCTGGGCTTTGTTTGTTTGTTTATATGTTTGTTTTCTCTGTAACAGCAGGCCTGAAGAGGCCCTGTAGTGGTTGGCTGGGCTTTGTTTTTTTTTTTTGTTGTGTAACAACAGGCCTCTTGAGGCCCTGTCTGGTTGGCTGGGCTTTGTTTTGTTTTTTTGTTGTGTAACAACAGGCATCTTGAGGCCCTGTCTGGTTGGCTGGGCTTTGTTTTTTTTGTTGTGTAACAACAGGCCTCTTGAGGCCCTGTCTGGTTGGCTGGGCTTTGTTTTTTGTTGTTGTTGTGTAACAACAGGCATCTTGAGGCCCTGTCTGGTTGCCTGGGCTTTGTTTTTTTTGTGTGTGTATAACAACAGGCCTCTTGAGGCCCTTTCAGGTATGCTGCCTTATCATAATAAAGGGTAAAATCCCATCACCAACTTTCAGAAGGCAAGGCCAGTTTGGCCGTTGGTATGGATGATACGTTACACATAGCATGCACCCTGCATGAGAAATTGAAAGAGTGAGGGAAGTAAGGAAGTTGTGTAAACAATATAGACTGGATGACATGGGAAACAACTGAATGAAATACCAGCAGGCAGCCCTTCAGTCTGCATTACCCACGTAGGCAGCCTGCTGCGTACACAAGAGTGTGGATTGTCAGTGCCTAGAACCTTTGGCAAGGCGCTTTTTAAATGCTTTGTTATTATTATTATTATTAAAGGGAAAGCTGAGGTTTGTGGTAGGACTCACGTCCCGGGGCTGTTTGATGTGCAGAGACGGTGTACCGTGATTGCCATGTGCAGTCCATATCAGCGTGACCCATGATGTCATCTTGCTGACCATCAAGCCGCCGGATGGCTGTCGTCTCCCTGTGCCCATCGGACACCACGTCCAGATCAAACACAAAGTGTCAGGTGATTCGTCGGCCGATCGTTGTTGTTGTTGTTGTTGTTATCATTACCACCACCACCTCTGTGCTGTCGTCGTTATCAGAACCATGGTTGTTACTAATGTCAGATTTTTTTTTTTCCATTAATGTCAGATTTTTTTTTTTCCATTAATGTCAGATTTTTTTTTTTTTTTCCATTACGGTTACCAACGTCCAGATCAAACTCAAAGTGTCAGGTGATTGGCTGATCGTTGTTGTTGTTGTTGTCATTGTTACGACCACTGCTGCTGCTGTCTTCATCAGCACCATAATCGTTACTAATGGCAGATTTTCTTTGTTTTCCCCCATCATTGTTACTACCATCACTGTCTTTGTCGTTGTGTGTCCTAACCGTGATTAGTGTCATGTGGTTAGTTTGTTTCTTTCATCTTCATCACCACCCACCACCACCGTCTGTGTCATCATTCTCTTCATATCACCACCACCACCACCGTCTGTGTCATCATTCTCTTCATATCACCACCACCACCACCGTCTGTGTCATCATTCTCTTCATATCACCACCACCACCACCGTCTGTGTCATCATTCTCTTCATATCACCACCACCACCACCGTCTGTGTCATCATTCTCTTCATATCACCACCACCACCACCGTCTGTGTCATCATTCTCTTCATATCACCACCACCACCACCGTCTGTGTCATCATTCTCTTCATATCACCACTACCACCACCGTCTGTGTTCATCTCATTCTTCTTCATTATCACCACTACCACCACCGTCTGTGTCATCATTCTCTTCATATTTATCAGTGTCACATGATTGGTTGTCGTCATCGTTACCATCACATCACCGCTGCCATCGGCCTTGTCATCGTTAATAGCGACAAAGGTGATTTGTTTGTTTTTCATCATCATTATCACCACCACTGTCATCATCATGTTTGCCTTCGTCATTAATAGTGTCAGGTGACTGATTTTCGTTTCTATTATTGTCATTATTGCCAGTCATTGTCATTGTCACCATGATCATTTATTAGTTTCAGGAACTTATTCTGAAATTTTCATCATCACTGTCACCCTCTTTGTCGTTATTGTTGGTTGATTGGGCTGCTGAGTCATGGGAAGCTTCTTTCCATCATAGTCATCATTGTCATTGTTAGTGTCTAGTAATTTGTGTGGTATTTCATTCTCATTCCCTTACCATCACCAGAATTGTTTGTAGTGCCAGGTGTTATACACCCTTTGTGGTCGGTTGGGCCATAAGCGACATGAATTATGCATCAAGATGATTGGTCAGCTGGGGAGAGGAGGAGTGGGATAGGCCGACACATTCTCTACAACATCCTCGCCATTTTTTCACTGCCTCATCTCCAGTGTGGCATAGTCATTGGTGTTACTTACCTCCACACTACACACACATGCACAGAATCATCTCTCCTACATAGCTACACCAGGTGGGTCTACCCCATCAGTACATGACTATACTCTGAGTAGGTCTGCTGCCTTCTGTATTATTATGGTTAAAAAAAACTACAAACACCCGGTGTAAGTGCAAAATATATTTCGCTTTATTCAAAGCTTCTTCAGTTGTAACCATGGACCGAACTGAAAGAATGAAACACTGAACTTAAAACATAAATGAGATTCTCATTCCCCTAGGCATGACATGTTTCTTCAGGCAAGTTCGGAGAAAGCGCTGATGAGAAGAGTATGTTTCTATCTTGGTGATAGGATTCAGTCCATGGCTCATCTCTTTTCTGAGTACGTCAGATCTGGTTACGTCTGAAGACAAGTCGAATGCGGAGGGGTTCAAAAGGGTGTCCATGGTGGAGACAGTGACGAGTGTCGAGAGATGATAGAGACTGCCACAGGTGGATCCAGCTCTGATACGATCGTCGTCATCATCAGCATGGCCTTCCTCCTAAACCTCAAACATCATCATCTTGGCATCATCATCTTCATCATCACCATCTCTGCTACAACTACCTTCCGCCATTGTTTTGTCCGTTACCATTACTAGTATCATCATCAGTGCATCTGTGCCATGTCCCATCACCATCACTACTACAACCACCACTGCCATTATTTTGTCCATCACCATCACTGCTCAACCACCCACTGCCATTATTTTGTCCATCACCATCTCTACTACAACCACCCACTGCCATTATTTTGTCCATCACCATCACTACTACAACCATCCACTGCCATTATTTTGTCCATTACCATCACTACTTCAACCACCCTTTGCCATTATCTTGTCTATCACCATCATCACTACTACAACCATCCACTGCCATTATTTTGTCCATCACCATCACTACTACAACCACCCACAGCCATTATTTTGTCCATCACCATCACCACTACAATCACCCACTGCCATTATTTTGTCCATCACCATCACTACTACAACCACCCACTGCCATTATTTTGTTCATCACCATCACCACTACAACCACCCACTGCCATTATTTTGTCCATCACCATCACTACTACAACCATCCACTGCCATTATTTTGTCCATCACCATCACTACTACAACCATCCACTGCCATTATTTTGTCCATCACCATCACTTCTACAACCACCCACTGCCATTATTTTGTCCATCACCATCACTGCTACAACCACCCACTGCCATTATTTTGTCCATCACCATCACCACTACAATCACCCACTGCCATTATTTTGTCCATCACCATCACTGCTACAACCATCCATTGCCATTATTTTGTCCATCACCATCACTACTACAACCATCCACTGCATTATTTTGTCCATCACCACTACAACCACCGACTGCCATTATTTTGTCCATCACCATCACTACTACAACCATCCACTGCCATTATTTTGTCCATCACCATCACTGCTACAACCACCCACTGCCATTATTTTGTCCATCACCATCACTGCTACAACCATCCACTGCCATTATTTTGTCCATCACCATCACTGCTACAACCATCCACTGCCATTATTTTGTCCATTACCATCACTGCTACAACCATCCACTGCCATTATTTTGTCCGTTACCATCACTGCTACAACCATCCACTGCCATTATTTTATCCATCACCATCACTGCTACAACCATCCACTGCCATTATTTTGTCCGTTACCATCACTAGTATCGTCATCAGTGCGTCTCTGCTTTGTCCCCTTAAACTTTATCATCCATCTCATTTTGGTCAAGTGAACAACACTCTAACAGTCTACAGGAAAATCCCTGTCATGTCGGGGATTTTCCTGTAGATTGATACAGGATGTAGAGTTAAATGAACCTCTTTGATTCAGAGACAACAATTCTCTGTTAAGTAAATCAACATCCATTTTGCAGCCCAATTTGAGAAGAAAAGTGATTTCTTGTTCTTCGTTTTAATTGTCCTGAATATTGTTTATCTTGCCTGAAGAAGACCTAAGAGGTCGAAACACGTTGTGTTTTGTCTTGCAGTTTGCTTGTCCCTTTTGTCTGGCAGAATAAGAAATATTTCTCTTTCAAAATGTGTTTCAATTTCCGCCTGCGGTCACCTCCCTTTGAAACAACCTTCTGTGTGAGTGTTTCTAACACCTGCACATTCTCCTCACAGCTCCAGCACTGAAAACCAGAATGGTAGTGATGGTCCATGTCAGGTAGCGTTAAGATGCCAACAGGCCAGTGCACAGAAGAAGACCAGAATGGTAGTGATGGTCTATGTCAGGTGGTGTTAAGATGCCAACAGGCCAATGCACAGAAGAAGACCAGAATTAGTTGTTATGTCTTGCGTGATGCAAGCCAATGACGAAAACAGATTGTGTTGGTCTATGCAGTTTAGCTTGTCCTTGTCTGGCCCAACATAAGAAATTTCTCAAATGTGTTTCATTTCAGCTGCGGTCCACACCACCCGAAAGAAACCTGTGTAGTGTTTCTATTCACTGACATTTGCCACACGCCAAGCACAAGAAAACCAGAATAGTAGTGATGGTCCATGTCAGGTAGCGTTAAGATGCCAACAGGCCAGTGCACAAAAGAAGACCAGAATAGTAGTGATGGTCTATGTCAGGTGCGTTAAGATGCCAACAGGCCAATGCACAGAAGAAGACCAGAATAGTAGTGATGGTCTATGTCAGGTAGCGTTAAGATGCCAACAGGCCAACATACAGAAGACCAGAATAGTAGTGATGGTCTATGTCAGGTAGCGTTAAGATGCCAACAGGCCAATCGGCAAAAAGAAGACCAGAATGGTAGTGATGGTCTTGTCAGGTAGCGTTAAGATGCCAACAGGCCAACGCACAAAAGAAGACCAGAATGTAGTGATGGTCTATGTCAGGTAGTGTTAAGATGCCAACAGGCCAAGCACAAAAGAAGACCAGAATGGTAGTGATGGTCTATGTCAGGTAGCGTTAAGATGCCAACAGGCCAACGCACTAAAGAAGACCAGAATAGTAGTGATGGTCTATGTCAGGTAGCGTTAAGATGCCAACAGGCCAACACACAAGAAGACCAGAATGGTAGTGATGGTCTATGTCAGGTAGCGTTAAGATGCCAACAGGCCAACCACAAGAAGACCAGAATAGTAGTGATGGTCTATGTCAGGTAGCGTTAAGATGCCAACAGGCCAACACAAAGAAGACCAGAATAGTAGTGATGGTCTATGTCAGGTAGCGTTAAGATGCCAACAGGCCAACGCACAAAAGAAGACCAGAATGGTAGTGATGGTCTATGTCAGGTAGCGTTAAGATGGCCAGCAGGTCAACGCACAGAAGAAGACCAGAATGGTAGTGATGGTCTATGTCAGGTAGCATTAAGCCAACAGGCCAACGCACAGAATAATACCAGAATGGTAGTGATGATCCATGTAAGGTAGTGTTAAAGGTCTACTTTAGAGATTTTCGATAATTTGTTAAAAACAGGTCTACATGTCATATAACTACAGTATGGTATTCATTTTTTTTTTTTAATCGCCGGAAGAATTTAATAGATAAAAAACGACTTTTGCACACCTGTTCAAACCCCGCGCGGTAGACCGAAAACCGTGACGTCACTTGATGGACTGGCCGTCAGCCGCGACCTACACAACAAGCCAACGCCAAGTGAAATCAACATGAGTTGCGATCCCCCACATCCTGAAATGTCTCAAGGGGGTGGCAGATATTGTGCTGTAGGCGAGTGCAGCAGCTCAGCAGGAGACAGATATTCTTTGCACACATTTCCATCTGATCCAGATAATCGAAAGAAGTGGATTCGGTTCGTGCAACCATGCCGGGCCGCTAAGTTCTTATTACCACGTCAGTTCCAGCTGGACCACGGAAACGAGCTATTCCGACAATTGCCGAGCCCGTTCGAGTGGATCAAAAACTTTGTCTGCATTGTGTGCATATACTTTGAAGGCGAAGTGGTAAGCTCGTACAGATGAGTATGATAGTCGCACGTTTATTCTGTTCTTATCTATGGACAGATCACACTTGTTAAATTGAATGAACACGTTAAGGCTTGAGGAAGGAGAATCTCCGCTCGCCGTCCACGCGTGATCGCATCAAGAAGTCAGTCGGTAGCCTCCCTCGAGACTTCGGTAAAGTCCGTACGCCTTCGGAATGTGTTCGGGCATCCAGCTGGAACTGAATAGCTCGTTTCTGTGGTCCAACTGGAACTGACATGGTAAAAAGAACTTAGCGTTCAAACTGATAAGGTAAAGGCCTTGCAGAAACATCCCCAGAGTCACATTGGCTGTCGCAATCATAGTCACTGCTTTTACATGATAAATTGAATACTGAGCAAGATGTGCAAGAACCATCAGAATCGCTTTCTGTCGCCGTCGCTGACACTCATGTGACGTCACATCCAAGAGTAGTTAAGCCATGCCAAGATTTAGTTGATTACCTCCCGTTTTCTTGATTACAGGTGAAAATGCCCACTTTCGCGGATCGATTTTGTGTGATCGGGAGCGAATCGGATGTTTATTTTACCAATTTATCAAACATTTCATATTTCTGCATAAGCTGACCAGTTATCGAAAACCTCTAAAGTAGACCTTTAAGAGGCCAACAGGCCAACACACAGAAGACCAGAATGGTAGTGATGGTCTATTGTAGGTAGTGTTAAGATGCCAACAGGCCAATGTGCAGAAGAAGACCAGAATGGTAGTGATGGTCTATGTCAGGTAGCGTTAAGATGCCAACAGGCCAACGCACAGAAGAAGACCAGAATGGTAGTGATGGTCTATTGTAGGTAGTGTTAGGATGCCAACAGGCCAGCGCACAGAAGAAGACCAGAATGGTAGTGATGGTCTATGTCAGGTAGCATTAAGATGCCAACAGGCCTAGCGCACAGAAGGGAAGGCTGAAGTACCTGGTACATCAACCTGAAACCAGCAATCAAACTGAAAAAAAGAAAAAGAATGGAAGTGTAAGAAATACTTAAATGGATGTATCTACATATTTTTTCTTTCTTTTTTTGTTTTTCTGGGGTGGGTTTTTTTTTTGCATATTCATGACAAACTTTCCAAGACACGTAGCCGTTTTACTTTCACTTGGAAAAAGTAAACTGTAGTTGCATTGACCATCAGCATGCTGGAGTGATGAAACAAATTTCCAAACGTGCACACACACACACGCACGCACAAACACACGCACACACGCACACAAAACACACACACACACACACACACACACACACACACACACACACACACATACACACACACACACACACACACACACAGAAGATGGACATGAGCATTTAAAATCTCACTGTCAGGAAATGATGGAGATGGATGGGGCTGCATTACAGCCCTGTGGCTGTTACAGACTGAAGATTGATTGAGCCTGCAGCACAAGTTCTTTGTGGCTGGCACTGGGTTTCTGGCATGATGAATGGTCACCTTTCATGAGAGAATGGCCGCTGAAACGGATGGTGGCCGTTACTGGGCGAGTTAGATGCAGGCCGTTTGGGGCTGCTATTGGAAAGGGAAAGCTTTTAGAAAATTTTATTAAACCAGATTTGGAAGCCCTGGCGACAAACCAATTATCGCAGAAGTGTGCAGATAATATTCACACACACACACAAATACACACGCACACACTAACACACACACACACACACACACACACACACACACACACACACACACACACACACATTAACACACACACACACACACACACACACACACACACACACACACATTAACACACACACACACACACACACACACACACACACACACACACACAGTGAAAGTTGGATGACTACAGAGGTTTAAAGAGCATGGTCTATAATCTCTGCTGATTTGTGTGTGTGTGTGTGTGTGTTATCTGACGAATGCTGAACAACATGAAGTGTATGAGGCAGGTATGGAGGTGTGTGTGTGTTATCTGACGAATGTTGAACAACATGAAGTGTATGAGGCAGGTATGGAGGTGTGTGTGTGATCTGACGAATGTTGAACAACATGAAGTGTATGGGGCAGGTATGGAAGTGTGTGTGTGATCTGAGTAATGCTGAACAACTTGAAGTGTTTGGGGCAGGTATGGAGGTGTGTGTGTGATCTGACGAATGTTGAACAACATGAAGTGTATGGGGCAGGTATGGAGGTGTGTGTGTGATCTGACGAATGTTGAACAACATGAAGTGTATGGGGCAGGTATGGAGGTGTGTGTGTGATCTGATGAATGTTGAACAACATGAAGTGTATGGGGCAGGTATGGAGGTGTGTGTGTGATCTGATGAATGCTGAACAACATGAAGTATATGGGGCAGGTATGGAGGTGTGTGTGTGATCTGACGAATGTTGAACAACATGAAGTGTATGGGGCAGGTATGGAGGTGTGTGTGTGATCTGACGAATGTTGAACAACATGAAGTGTATGGGGCAGGTATGGAGGTGTGTGTGTGATCTGATGAATGTTGAACAACATGAAGTGTATGGGGCAGGTATGGAGGTGTGTGTGATCTGATGAATGCTGAACAACTGGAAGTGTATGGGGCAGGTATGGAGGTGTGTGTATGATCTGATGAATGCTGAACAACATGAAGTGTATGGGGCAGGTATGGAGGTGTGTGTGTAATCTGATGAATGCTGAACAACTGGAAGTGTATGGGGCAGGTATGGAGGTGTGTGTGTGTGATCTGACGAATGCTGAACAGTTGGAAGTGTATGGGGCAGGTATGGAGGTGTGTGTGTGTGTGATCTGATGAATGCTGAACAACATGAAGTGTATGGGGCAGGTATGGAGGTGTGTGTGTGATCTGATGAATGCTGAACAACATGAAGTGTATGGGGCAGGTATGGAGGTGTGTGTGTGATCTGATGAATGCTGAACAACTGGAAGTGTATGGGGTAGGTATGGAGGTGTGTGTGTGATCTGATGAATGCTGAACAACTGGAAGTGTATGGGGCAGGTATGGAGGTGTGTGTGTGTGATCTGATGAATGCTGAACAACTGGAAGTGTATGGGGCAGGTATGGAGGTGTGTGTGTGATCTGAGGAATGCTGAACAATTGGAAGTGTATGGGGCAGGTATGGAGGTGTGTGTGATCTGAGGAATGCTGAACAACTGGAAGTGTATGGGGCAGGTATGGAGGTGTGTGTGTGATCTGAGGAATGCTGAACAACTGGAAGTGTATGGGGCAGGTACGGAGGTGTGTGTGATCTGAGGAATGCTGAACAACTGGAAGTGTATGGGGCAGGTATGGAGGTGTGTGTGTGATCTGAGGAATGCTGAACAACTGGAACTGTATGGGGCAGGTATGGAGGTGGCACGAAGCTACACAGCGGTGCTGCCCTCTCTGGAAAAGGACAGACAGGACCCAGATATGGACCAGGGCCGTGTCATCTATCTTATGATCAAAATCTACCCCAATGGGGCGGTCACCCCATTCATCGGAACTCTCAATGCAGGTGAGTGGCCTCAGGAAAGGAAGGGGGGGAATTTGCCGCAGGGCAGGTCTGCAATCAGGCCTAAGGGAAAAGACCCAAGCAGGTGCCAAAAAGAAAAAGTATACAGAGAGGAATGAAAACTTGTACATAGGTAAGTGAAGGGAAAAGGTGGCAAAAAGAGTGCCTGGAGAGGGGATGACCGACGTTTCGTGTCGTAGACACTTCAACAGGGAATGACAGCAGAGGGAAGATGTTGATGGTGGTTGACTTGAGTCACTGAGCGCAGTTCATGGTTTGAAGGGGTGGAAAGGGCAGAGGTGGGAGTGGTGGGCAATATAGGTAGATACAAGGTCATCTACAGTCGTACCTTAGCCAAGAGGTCTGGTGGGAATCAGTTCACATGATGATGACCTTTCACCTTCAGGTCACATGATGATGACATTTTCACCATCCCGTGATGATGACCTTTCACCATCAGTTCCCATGATGATGACCTTTCACCATCAGTTCCCATGATGATGACCTTTCACCATCAGTTCCCATGATGATGACCTTTCACCATCAGTTCACATGATGATGACCTTTCACCTTCAGTTCACATGATGATGACCTTTCACCATCAGTTTACATGATGATGACCTTTCACCTTCAGTTCACATGATGATGACCTTTCACCATCAGTTCACATGGTGATGACCTTTCACCATCAGTTCACATGATGATGACCTTTCACCATCACATGATGATGACCTTTCACCATCAGTTCCCATGATGATGACCTTTCACCATCAGTTCACATGATGATGACCTTTCACCATCAGTTCACATGATGATGACCTTTCACCATCAGTTTTACATGGTGATGACCTTTCACCATCAGTTCACATGATGATGACCTTTCACCATCACATGATGATGACCTTTCACCATCAGTTCACATGATGATGACCTTTCACCCATTCCATGTGATGACTTCACCATCGTCCATGATATGACCTTTCACCATCAGTTTCCCATGATGATGACCTTTCACCATCATTCCATGATGATGCTTACCATGATTGATGACCTTTCACCATCAGTTCACATGATGATGACCTTTCACCATAGTGGTGCAATGAAAGGATGACTTTCACCAACAGTTCACATGATGATGACCTATTCAACCATCACACGCAGAACTGGCTGCAAAAGGCGATATGCCAGGACAAAGTCTGGCACAGTGGATCGATCTTAAAAAGTCTAAGTAATCTCCACCAATCTTGAACAAACGAATCACAAGACAATACATGACACGTTTCGCTTCTCAGATCTTTCTTAGAGACTCCTAAAGGTTGAATACGCGTCTTGTTTTGTCTTGTGATTCATTGTTAGCTGGCGGGTGTTTTACTTTGACTTTTAAAGATTGGTGTCGATCTCCACCTGCGGTCGCCTCGCTTTGCAGCTGACATCAGGACAGACTTCCCAGCTGAAGGGAGGACACACGCTTGAGGAGAAAAGTTTTTAAAAAAACCAAGCATGTCGACTTAAGTACACATGGCATTTTAGCAATAATGACGCTGGGGCCTATGTTATTTTGTGTGTGTTTTGAAGAACTAAGAAAATATGTTGACAGGAAGATATACCATATTTATATGTGTTGAATTTATGTTTTGGGAGGGGGGGGGGGGTGGGGAGCATGGGGATGGTTGTGTCTGTCTGTCCCTGTCTGTTTTCAGCAGTGTTAGTACCTTAAGAGTATTAGACACATAACAAATAGGATTTTTTTTTTGATTGACCTCTTTCAAGTTGAAGCTCAGATGGACAAAGAAATATTTGTTTTCCCCTCCTTACATTTTAGTACTTAAAAAAGATGAACTAGTGCATAGCCCTTGGCCATCTCATGTTTGTTATAATTTCTTTATTTTTGAACAACAAAAATCATCCTGAAATATGGTGAAAAATTCACAAAGTCAGTAGTTTGTTCAAGAATATGGGACATGGGGCTCATTTTTCAAAGCGCTGACAAGTCTGGCCAAATGAAGTGAAGCTGATGTTCTAATAGTATCAGTGAATACATGCAGCAGAAAATAGGTGTTCTTTTGAAGGCCTTCATTCTTCGGCGGAAGCATTAGGGTGTAAAGATTCTTTCCTTTTTTGTTTTTTCTCTGAAAGCCTGACTACCCTGTTCAACCCTTGTGACTCCTGAATCTTGTCTGCAGAGGGATGACAGCTATGTCATCAAAGAGACCCTGGAACTTTCTCATCGATGTCGACACTAGGTATAGAATTGAAGTACTGTTCCCATGACAACTGGGCGATTTACCAGTTTGGAAATGACCAGTCTTCATGCATTCTAAATGCTGGGTTTGATTGATCAGTTATGTTGATCTTGCCTCAAAAATCACCATGCATTTTAGATGGTTAAGTTTAGTTTAACAGTCATTTTGATCTTGCGTTAAAAATAAATGATCATGCCTCTTGAATGATTAAGTTTAATTTATCATTCATGTTGATCTGATGTCGAAAATCACAAGACAAAGAAATGTTATTATGCCTGCTACCCCCTCTCAACAAAGACCCAAAGGAAGTTGTGCTGAACTCCACTTGACGTTGGACTTTCAACTACTGTGATGAACAACCAGTATAAACATCCAGTACCATGATGAACATCCAGCACAAACATCCAGTACCATGATGAACATCCAGCACAAACATCCAATACATGATGAACATCCAGCACAAACATCCAATACCATGATGAACATCCAGCACAAACATCCAATATCATGATGAACATCCAGCACAAACATCCAATACCATGATGAACATCCAGCACAAACATCCAGTACCATGATGAACATCCAGTACAAACATCCAATACCGTGATGAACATCCAGCACAAACATCCAGTACCATGATGAACATCCAGTACAAACATCCAATACCATAATGAACATCCAGCATAAACATCAAGTACAAACATCCAATACCATGATGAACATCCAGCACAAACATCCAGTACCATGATGAACATCCAGTACAAACATCCAATACCATGATGAACATCCAGTACAAACATCCAGTACCATGATGAACATCCAGCACAAACATCCAGTACCATGATGAACATCCAGTACAAACATCCAGTACCATGATGAACATCCAGTACAAACATCCAGTACCATGATGAACATCCAGCACAAACATCCAGTACCATGATGAACATCCAGTACAAACATCCAATACCGTGATGAACATCCAGCACAAACATCCAGTACCATGATGAACATCCAGTACAAACATCCAATACCATAATGAACATCCAGCATAAACATCAAGTACAAACATCCAATACCATGATGAACATCCAGCACAAACATCCAGTACCATGATGAACATCCAGTACAAACATCCAATACCATGATGAACATCCAGTACAAACATCCAGTACCATGATGAACATCCAGCACAAACATCCAGTACCATGATGAACATCCAGCACAAACATCCAGTACCATGATGAACATCCAGTACAAACATCCAGTACCATGATGAACATCCAGCACAAACATCCAGTACCATGATGAACATCCAGGACAAACATCCAATACCATGATGAACATCCAGCATAAACATCCAGTACAAACATCCAATACCATGATGAACATCCAGTACAAACATCCAATACCATGATGAACATCCAGCACAAACATCCAATACCATGATGAACATCCAGTACAAACATCCAGTACCATGATGAACATCCAGCACAACCATCCAGTACCATGATGAACATCCAGTACCATGATGAACATCCAGTACAAACATCCAATACCATGATGAACATCCAGTACCATGATGAACATCCAGTACAAACATCCAATACCATGATGAACATCCAGTACCATGATGAACATCCAGTACAAACATCCAGTACCATGATGAACATCCAGCACAACCATCCAGTACCATGATGAACATCCAGTACCATGATGAACATCCAGTACAAACATCCAATACCATGATGAACATCCAGTACCATGATGAACATCCAGTACAAACATCCAGTACCATGATGAACATCCAGCACAACCATCCAGTACCATGATGAACATCCAGTACCATGATGAACATCCAGTACAAACATCCAATACCATGATGAACATCCAGTACAAACATCCAATACCATGATGAACATCCAGTACAAACATCCAATACCATGATGAACATCCAGTACAAACATCCAATACCATGGTGAACATCCAGTACAAACATCCAATACCATGATGAACGTCCAGTACAAACATCCAATACCATAATGAACATCCAGTACAAACATCCAATACCATGATAAACATCAAGCACAAACATCCAATACTATGATGAACATCCAGCACAAACATCCAATACCATGATGAACATCCAGCACAAACATCCTGTTGTTGTTCCTCCTTCGATTTCGAAGATGACCATGACTTCAATCTCAGATGGAAGATCGCTGAGTGTGGGTCCGCAGGTGGCTGGTGAGGCCAATCTGGGCCTGGAAGGAACGCCCACATGTGGGACACATGTGGGTGGGTGCTGCAGTGGAGGTGGAGGTAGCTCTGGCCTTGCGCGCGGCTTGCTTTTCTCAGCTTCTGCTGTGGGTCTCTTCTCAGATGTATATGCACCCTTTGTGATGCTGCTTCGCCAGGCTGGGCAAACATCCAATACCATGATGAACATTCAGTACAAACATCCAGTAAACAAGCAGGGAAGTGTGCTGAGAGGAGTCCAGAGTGTTGATTTCAGGGTGCTAGGATGCTCACTGTGACAAGGTGACATGCTGTCATTGGCTGTCTTTCTTTGGGCAGGGGACAAGGTGTGTCTGAGCGACAACGACGGCTCCTTCGACGTGTCACGACTGTCAGGAGTCACTCACCTGGTGATGCTGGCTGCTGGCACCGGCTTCACACCCATGGTGCGACTCATCTACCACACTGTCGTGGCCGCACCAGACGATTCCACCATGTGAGATTGTCTTTCTCCTTTCTTCTTCTTCTTCTTCTTCTTTTCTTCTTCTTCTTCTTCTTTTTCTTCTTCCTCTTCTTCTTCTTCTTCTTCTTCTTCTTCTTCTTCTTCTTCATCTTCTTCATTTTCTTCTTCTTCTTCTTCTCCTTTTTCTTCTTCTTCTTCTTTTTCTTCTTCTTCTTCTTCTTCTTGTTAATGTTTGTTGCCATCCTTATTCCCTCTTCTGTTCTCCTGTGCCTCTTATCGGTAGTAAAGTTGTCTGATATCCACTTCACAGACGGACAGGAAGTTAATGAACAGATTGGTCAAAAGCTGATACTCTGTAGCAGTCTGTGGCCATAGGTGTACAGTGTTCTGTAGCAGTCTGTGGCCATAGGTGTACGATATTCTGTAGCAGTCTGTGGCCATAGGTGTACAATGTTCTGTAGCAGTCTGTGGCCATAGGTGTACGATATTCTGTGGCCATAGGTGTACAGTATTCTGTAGCAGTCTGTGGCCATAGGTGTACGATATTCTGTAGCAGTCTGTGGCCATAGGTGTATGATCTTCTGTAGCAGTCTGTGGCCATAGGTGTGCGATATTTTGTAGCAGTCTGTGGCCATAGGTGTACGATATTCTGTAGCAGTCTGTGGCCATAGATGTACAATATTCTGTAGCAGTCTGTGGCCATAGGTGTGTGATATTCTGTAGCAGTCTGTGGCCATAGATGTGTGATGTTCTGTAGCAGTCTGTGGCCATAGGTGAACGATATTCTGTAGCAGTCTGTGGCCATAGGTGTGCGATATTCTGTAGCAGTCTGTGGCCATAGGTGTACAATGTTCTGTGGCCATAGGTGTACGATATTCTGTAGCAGTCTGTGGCCATAGGTGTACAATGTTCTGTAGCAGTTTGTGGCCATAGATGTACAATGTTCTGTAGCAGTCTGTGGCCATAGATGTACAATGTTCTGTAGCGGTCTGTGGCCATAGGTGTACAATGTTCTGTAGCAGTCTGTGGCCATAGATGTACAATGTTCTGTAGCAGTCTGTGGCCATAGGTGTACAATGTTCTGTAGCAGTCTGTGGCCATAGGGTATATGATATTCTGTAGCAGTCTGTGGCCATAGGTGTGTGATATTCTGTAGCAGTCTGTGGCCATAGGTGTATGATATTCTGTAGCAGTCTGTGGCCATAGGTGTATGGAAGGAACATGGACTTAGCATGAAGACCAAGCTGGTACTGAGCAAAGCAGTTGTCCCGACTTCATAGCAGCATGACTGGGAACTGTACACATGCCATCGCAGATAACTGAAAATACTCCCAACAGTGACAGTCTCCATGAAATTGCTGTCACCCACCAGCCCAACAAGAATTCACTGTAGGCCTAGATATGGAGAGGAAATGAAAACTGAAGTTACCAACAGAGCAGAGCAGGGATGCCTGGCACATGCTGACACAGAGACACCTGCACTGGCCTGGCCACATCAGCCACATGGACAATGGTCACATACCAAAGGACATGCTGTACGGTGAGCTGGCTACAGGCTGCAGACCCACAAGACGGCCCGCCCTACGCTACAAGGATATATGCTAGCGTGACCTGAGGGCAGGCAGCCTCGACCCAGCAGACCTGGAGACAGCAGCTTCAGACTGGGTCAGCTGGCAGTCCATCATCAAGGCCGGCATCAAGCAAGCAGGGCAGAGGAGAGAGGCCCAGTGGGAAGAACGGAGGTGCCGCAGATGGCAAAGAATGGTGTCGGCACCCACAGACACTGATGACGGAGACTTCACCTGCAGCAGCTGCCACAGAGCCTGCTGCTCAAGGATTGGGCTGTTCAGCCACAGCAGGCGCTGCAGCTCCACAACGGACTGCTCCATGGCTCAACACCATCGTCTCTTGGGACGGACGATGCCAGCAAAAGAGCTTGAAGGACAACAGAATTTGAAATTTTCTTTTCATGCTGGTCAACGAAGATGAGGATGGAGCTATGAAGACTGTGTGGCAGGGCAGTACTCTATGCTTTCTTTCATAATGTATCTTGGTGTTTAACAGGCCCAAGAGATACAGGCACCTGCAGAGTTGGTAAAAAAAATTGAGCAGCATTCTCAGAAACACATGTAATAAGTGAATGAAATTGGACTGTGTGGTCCCAGTCTTCCCATTTGAACCCATAGCAACATCTGCACTGTGTAAGAGCTGCTCGGACCTGCAACAAGTCCACAGATAAAAGATTTGATGAGATCTGCACCCACAGTCCACTTCCAGCCCACAGTCAGCAACGCTGATCTCCTCTCTACTGTCACTGGTACTTTCACTATTGTATTACCTCTGCCAAAGCTTACATTCTCACCCATGTTTGCTCGTTTGTCTGTCCGCCAGCGAAAGATTATGCAAAATCTAAGGAACTGATTTTAACAGAACTGTGCGGAAAGACGGCGTGTGGCCCAGTGACAAAGTCATGAAAGTTTGGAGAGGATCTGGAATCGAAGGACCGAACCTGGATTGGTTTGCAGGATGAGGCAAAAACTAACAAACTGATGGTAATGATGAAACTCGGTGGGAAGATGGCTTGTGGGCCAGACCCAGACCATTGAAGTAATGGTGCAG
Organism: Conus canariensis; assembly: GCA_033310375.1. Taxonomy (NCBI): domain Eukaryota; kingdom Metazoa; phylum Mollusca; class Gastropoda; order Neogastropoda; family Conidae; genus Conus; species Conus canariensis. The sequence goes on from CM065724.1 coordinate 82,124,008, forward strand.
GTCTGGATCGTAGGGCAGGCCCAGGATCTGTTACACCGTGACAAGGGTCTGCATTCTCCTGAATGCATTTTGTTGTTTGTTGTTGTTTTGTCTCTCTTTTTTGTTGCTTTCTATTGTTAGTGTTTGTTTTGTTTTGTTTGTTTGTTTTAGTTTGTTTGCTGTTGTCTTTTCATTTTGTGTGTGTTTGTTGTCATTGATGATGTTGTTTGTTATCTACTGTAGCTGTATTTTTGTTGTTTATGATTTGTAGTTGTTGTTTGTTGTTGTTTGTTGGTTTTTGTTTGTTTTTTGTCATTGCTGTTTTTTCTTGTCATATTTTGTTGTGGTTGTTGTTGCTAGTTGTTGTTGTTGTTGTGTGTGTGTGTGTGTGTGTGTGTGTGTGTGTGTGTGTGTGTGTGTGTGTGTGTGTGTGTGTGTGCCGTTTCGATGTTGTTCCTTTTTGCTGTTTCTGTTTTTTGATGTTGCTGTTTTCTTGGGGAAAGATAAGTTGTCATTGTTGATGTAGGTGGACACTAATGTACTGTGTGTGTGTGTGTGTGTGTGTGTGTGTGTGTGTGTGTGTGGGGCATGTGTGTGTGCATGTGTGTGTGTATGTGTGTGCGCGCGTGTGTGTGTGCATGTTGTGTGTGTGTGTTGTATGTGTGTGTGTGCGTGTGTGGGTGTGTGTGTGTGTGCGTGTGTGTGTGTGTGTGTGTGTGTGCGTGCCTGTGTGCGTGTGTGTGTGTGTGTGCATGTGTGTGTGCATGTGTGTGTGTGTGTGCGTGTGTGTGTGTGTGTGTGTGCGTGCCTGTGTGCGTGTGTGTGTGTGTGTGTGCATGTGTGTGTGTGCATGTGTGTGTGTGTGCATGTGTGCGTGTGTGCATGCATATGTGTGTGTGTGTGCGTGTGTGTGTGTGTGTGTATTGTGTCAACAGGCAAGTCCATCTGCTGTTTTACAATAAGAAAGTGTGTGACATCATGTGGAGGGAACAACTGGATGCCTTGGCATCACAGTGCAACAGGTGAGACACCCATCCTCTGTGTGTGTGTGTGTGTGTGTGTGTGTGTGTGTGTGTGTGTATGTGTATAAGTGTGTATGTATGTGCGTGTGTGTGTGTGCATGCGTGTGTGCGCATGCTCTGATTGCTCTAAATGGGATACCCGCAACAAAGCTTTTCCCTGACATCATGTGCTGATTAGCAGAACCAGAGTGAGGGATGGTCTCCCTTTCCCCTGACAACATCATGTGCTTATTAGCAGAACCAGAGTGAGGGATGGTCTCCCTTTCCCCTGACAACATCATGTGCTTATTAGCAGAACCAGAGTGAGGGGTGCTAACCCTTTCCCCTGACAACATCATGTGCTTATTAGCAGAACCAGAGTGAGGGATGGTCTCCCTTTTCCCTGACAACATCATGTGCTGATTAGCAGAACCAGAGTGAGGGATGGTCTCCCTTTCCCCTGACAACATCATGTGCTTATTAGCAGAACCAGAGTGAGGGATGGTCTCCCTTTCCCCTGACAACATCATGTGCTTATTAGCAGAACCAGAGTGAGGGATGGTCTCCCTTTCCCCTGACAACATCATGTGCTGATTAGCAGAACCAGAGTGAGGGATGGTCTCCCTTTCCCCTGACAACATCATGTGCTGATTAGCAGAACCAGAGTGAGGGGTGCTAACCCTTTCCCCTGACAACATCATGTGCTGATTAGCAGAACCAGAGTGAGGGGTGCTAACCCTTTCCCCTGACAACATCATGTGCTGATTAGCAGAACCAGAGTGAGGGATGGTCTCCCTTTTCCCTGACAACATCATGTGCTGATTAGCAGAACCAGAGTGAGGGGTGCTAACCCTTTCCCCTGACAACATCATGTGCTGATTAGCAGAACCAGAGTGAGGGGTGCTAACCCTTTCCCCTGACAACATCATGTGCTGATTAGCAGAACCAGAGTGAGGGGTGCTAACCCTTTCCCCTGACAACATCATGTGCTTATTAGCAGAACCAGAGTGTGGGGTGCTAACCCTTTCCCCTGACAACATCATGTGCTGATTAGCAGAACCAGAGTGAGGGGTGCTCTCCCTTTCCCTTGACAACATCATGTGCTTATTGGCAGAACCAGAGTGAGGGGTGCTAACCCTTTCCCCTGACAACATCATGTGCTTATTAGCAGAACCAGAGTGAGGGATGGTCTCCCTTTCCCCTGACAACATCATATGCTTATTAGCAGAACCAGAGTGAGGGATGGTCTCCCTTTCCCCTGACAACATCATGTGCTTATTAGCAGAACCAGAGTGAGGGATGGTCTCCCTTTCCCCTGACAACATCATGTGCTTATTAGCAGAACCAGAGTGAGGGATGGTCTCCCTTTCGATGTATACACAGCCATTGCATATCACCTCCCAGTCATTGCTGGGAGCAGACATTTTGAAATGAAAAAGAGAAAGAAAATCGTAAATAAATGATAACAAAAGGAACATGAATGAAAGAAAATCATAACTAAATGATAACAAAGTGAACATGAATGAACAAGGAGAAAGTCTTTTAGAGAGGAGGAACTTGAGGAGTGAGGGTGGGGGTATGCTTTTGGACAGAAAGATCCTTGCTAGGTAAGGGGGTGTTCCTGGTCTTTTAGAGGATGCATCATCAGATGAGGAGTAAGGATTGTCATCTCACCAGCTGTGTCTGATGGTTTCCCGCAAGTGAGAGCAGAAGTTGATGAAAAAAAAAAACAAACCCTGCATAGCATTGTGTAGTATAATATCTAAATCTGCATGGCTTTGTGTAGTGTAACATCTAAATCTGCATGGCTTTGTGTAGTGTAATGTCTAAATCTGCATGGTTTTGTGTAGTGTAACATCTAAAACTGCATGGCATTGTGTAGTATAACATCTAAAACTGCATGGCATTGTGTAGTATAACATCTAAAACTGCATGGCATTGTGTAGTATAACATCTAAAACTGCATATTTTTGTGTAGTATAACACCTTGGGCAACAATGGCATTGTTTGCACATATGTAATGCTCACGGGAAAAGGAGAAATAAAAGAAGCAGCAGATCTGTCATGTCTGAGCTGACCAGAGGCAACGCGTATATGCTGCTGATGTGTTTGGTTAGAATGCAACGCGTACATGCTGCTGATGCCTTTGGTTAGAATGCACCTGGTCTGATCGGTCAGCACGCTGCTAGAATTCCTTTTTTTTAAGGGGGAGTGGGGGGGGGGGGGGGTGTGTTAAAGTAAACAGTGGAGGAAGGAACAAATGCTTGGTCTGCATTGAAACACTGACTGCTGCGTCACTGTTTTATTGACAGACTGACTGCTGCGTCACTGTTTTATTGACAGACTGACTGCTGCGTCACTGTTTTATTGACAGACTGACTGCTGCATCACTGTTTTATTGACACAGTCAAACAGTAGTCACCCTGTGGACATGTAGAGAGAACATTTCCACTGGTTGGCCAGATGGCTTTCTTGTCTTGGACAATGAGACATGTAGAGAGAACATTTCCACTGGTTGGCCAGATGGCTTTCTTGTCTTGGACAATGAGACATGTAGAGAGAACATTTCCACTGGTTGGCCAGATGGCTTTCTTGTCTTGGACAATGAGACATGTAGAGAGAACATTTCCACTGGTTGGCCAGATGGCTTTCTTGTCTTGGACAATGAGACATGTAGAGAGAACATTTCCACTGGTTGGCCAGATGGCTTTCTTGTCTTGGACAATGAGACATGTAGAGAGAACATTTCCACTGGTTGGCCAGATGGCTTTCTTGTCTTGGACAATGAGACATGTGGGTATTTCCAGCCCTGTTGAAACAGATATGTTACCTGGAACCTGTGTGATTCAAGTTATGCCTAACATTTATTGATAATATGTACATACGGAAATTCAAACGCATGTGTGTGATGCATGTACCTAGGACCTCAGGTCAAAGCGATTTTTAAAGGAAAATATAAATGTTGTTGTTACCACAGCAAGCTTTTCTGGCACTGCCAAGTTCCACAGCAGGTCATGATCTCCTGGTTTTTCAGGTTCAAGGTGACATACATCCTTTCTGATGAGGCATCATGGGAGGGGCTGAAGGGTCGGGTTTGTGCTGACCATATCGAGCAGTTTGTTCCCTACCCGACTGGCGATGGCTCCGTCACCGTGGTGACCATTGGATCCACCACTAACACCTCGTCCAGTGTACCAACGTCGGCTACTGCCGTCTCTGGGTATGCTATGTTTGTTGGCTTATTGGCATGGAAACAGATGATTGGTAGTGGTTCTGGGTGTGTGCGTGTGTGAGTGTGTGTGTGAGAGAGAGAGAGAGAGAGAGAGAGAAAAAAAGAGAGTTTGTGCATGCATGTGTGTGTGTATATATAGGAGAAAGTGTGTGTTTGTGTGAGAGAGAGAGAGAGGGAGGCATAGAGAGAAAAGAGAAAGACAGAGAGAGAAGAGAGAGAGAGAAGAGTCAGATCAGTCCAGGGCCACGATGTGTGTTTCTGATGTTGCAGAGTCTCGGAGATGGATCCTGTGAACCCGCTGGTGTGTGTGTGTGGCCCTACTCCCTACAGCCAGCTGGCCACTCAGTGAGTGGCTATGACAGGGGAGGGCGGGGGGGGGGGTTCGTGCTCATTTTGTGTGCATGTTGTGGGGGGGGGGGGTTGACTTGTTTGGAGCACAGACAAAACAGAGCCATTAAGCGAATTCAGCTAGAGCAGTGCTACGGAGGTATGTGCCAACAGAAGGGAGAAACTTAGGCTTGCATGAGTAATGTTCTTGAATGCTATAAATTAACATGAGTGAAGTTTGTTGAATGGGAAAGCAGATTTTTTTTTAACAAGACGGGAACATGGTGGGTTTTTCCCCTCAGTCTTTTGGGGAAAAGCACCATCTTCAGCTAAAGCATGTGGAAACCAAATCAAGAGACTGTTAGTGTAGCCTTGGTAATTCAACCTCAGAATTGTTGTTGCTATCCCCCAGTCTTGTACTTCTTGAAAGAGCCGTCATTTAAAAAGAATCTTTTTTCTTATTTGGTCATAAAGAACAGAACACAAGGCAAACATGTAAATGTGTGAATATCTTTTTTTTTCATGTAGATGATAATAATAATCAGCAAAATGGAAAGAAAAAAAGGAGTTGATGATTTTACGTAGAAAAACAAAGACATTAGTTTTTAGTGCCATGGTGCAATTTATGATGAAGTGCATGACATGTGAGCCTTGTACTGGAGGGAGACAGTGGGAGTGAAGACATCAACAACATTCAGGGCGTCAAGGAGGGAGACATTGGGAGTGAAGACATCAACAACAGTCAGGGCGTCAAGGAGGGAGACAGGGGGAGTGAAGACATCAACAACAGTCAGGGCGTCAAGGAGGGAGACAGTGGGAGTAAAAACATCAACAACAGTCAGGGCGTCAAGGAGTGAAGACATCATTAACAGTCAGGGTGTCAAGGAGGGAGACAGGGGGAGTGAAGACATCAACAACAGTCAGGGCGTCAAGGAGGGAGTGAAGACATCAACAACAGTCAGGGCGTCAAGGAGGGAGACAGGGGGAGTGAAGACATCAACAACAGTCAGGGCGTCAAGGAGGGAGTGAAGACATCAACAACAGTCAGGGCGTCAAGGAGGGAGTGAAGACATCAACAACAGTCAGGGTGTCAAGGAGGGAGACATTGGGAATGAAGACATCAACAACAGTCAGGGCGTCAAGGAGGGAGACAGTGGGAGTGAAGACATCAACAACAGTCAGGGCGTCAAGGAGTGAAGACATCATCAACAGTCAGGGTGTCAAGGAGTGAAGACATCAACAACAGTCAGGGCGTCAAGGAGGGAGACAGGGGGAGTGAAGACGTCAACAACAGTCAGGGCGTCAAGGAGGGAGACAGGGGGAGTGAAGACATCAACAACAGTCAGGGCGTCAAGGAGGGAGACATCAACAACAGTCAAAGCGTCAAGGAGGGAGACAGGGGGAGTGAAGACATCAACAACAGTCAGGGCGTCAAGGAGGGAGACATCAACAACAGTCAGGGCGTCAAGGAGGGAAACAGTGGGAGTGAAGACATCAACAACAGTCAGGGCGTCAAGGAGGGAGACATCAACAACAGTCAAAGCGTCAAGGAGGGAGACAGGGGGAGTGAAGACGTCAACAACAGTCAGGGCATCAAGGAGGGAGACATCAACAACAGTCAGGGCGTCAAGGAGGGAGACAGTGGGAGTGAAGACATCAACAACAGTCAGGGCATCAAGGAGGGAGACATCAACAACAGTCAGGGCGTCAAGGAGGGAGACAGTGGGAGTGAAGACATCAACAACAGTCAGGGCGTCAAGGAGTGAAGACATCAACAACAGTCAGGGCGTCAAGGAGGGAGACAGGGGAAGTGAAGACATCAACAACAGTCAGGGCATCAAGGAGTGAAGACATCATCAACAGTCAGGGTGTCAAGGAGGGAGTGAAGACATCAACAACAGTCAGGGCGTCAAGGAGTGAAGACATCAACAACAGTCAGGGTGTCAAGGAGGGAGACAGGGGGAGTGAAGACATCAACAACAGTCAGGGTGTCAAGGAGGGAGACAGGGGGAGTGAAGACATCAACAACAGTCAGGGGGTCAAGGAGGGAGTGAAGACATCATCAACAGTCAGGGTGTCAAGGAGGGAGTGAAGACATCAACAACAGTCAGGGTGTCAAGGAGGGAGACAGTGGGAGTGAAGACATCAACAATAGTCAGGGTGTCAAGGAGGGAGACATCAACAACAGTCAGGGCGTCAAGGAGGGAGACAGGGGGAGTGAAGACATCAACAACAGTCAGGGCGTCAAGGAGGGAGACAGGGGGAGTGAAGACATCAACAACAGTCAGGGCGTCAAGGAGTGAAGACGTCAACAACAGTCAGGGCGTCAAGGAGTGAAGACGTCAACAACAGTCAGGGCGTCAAGGAGGGAGACAGGGGGAGTGAAGACATCAACAACAGTCAGGGCGTCATGGAGGGAGACAGGGGGAGTGAAGACATCAACAACATCAGGGCGTCAAGGAGGGAGACAGGGGAGTGAAGGCATCAACAACAGTCAGGGCGTCAAGGAGGGAGTGAAGACATCAACAACAGTCAGGGCGTCAAGGAGGGAGACAGGGGGAGTGAAGACATCAACAACAGTCAGGGCGTCAAGGAGTGAAGACATCAACAACAGTCAGGGCGTCAAGGAGGGAGTGAAGACATCAACAACAGTCAGGGCGTCAAGGAGGGAGTGAAGACATCAACAACAGTCAGGGCGTCAAGGAGGGAGACAGGGGGAGTGAAGACATCAACAACAGTCAGGGCGTCATGGAGGGAGACAGGGGGAGTGAAGACATCAACAACAGTCAGGGCGTCAAGGAGGGAGACAGGGGGAGTGAAGCATCAACAACAGTCAGGGCGTCAAGGAGGGAGTGAAGACATCAACAACAGTCAGGGCGTCAAGGAGGGAGACAGGGGAGTGAAGACATCAACAACAGTCAGGGCGTCAAGGAGGGAGACAGGGGGAGTGAAGACATCAACAACAGTCAGGGCGTCAAGGAGGGAGTGAAGACATCAACAACAGTCAGGGCGTCAAGGAGGGAGACAGGGGGAGTGAAGACATCAACAACAGTCAGGGCGTCAAGGAGGGAGTGAAGACATCAACAACAGTCAGGGCGTCAAGGAGGGAGACAGGGGGAGTGAAGACATCAACAACAGTCAGGGCGTCAAGGAGTGAAGACATCAACAACAGTCAGGGCGTCAAGGAGTGAAGACATCAACAACAGTCAGGGCTCAAGGAGTGAAGACATCAACAACAGTCAGGGCGTCAAGGAGTGAAGACATCAACAACAGTCAGGGCGTCAAGGAGTGAAGACATCAACAACAGTCAGGGCGTCAAGGAGTGAAGACATCAACAACAGTCAGGGCGTCAAGGAGTGAAGACATCAACAACAGTCAGGGCGTCAAGGAGTGAAGACATCAACAACAGTCAGGGCGTCAAGGAGGGATGGTGGTGACGTTAACATGACAAAGACTCAGGATCAGAAATGTAGCAAAGTTGTTAAAAGAAGAACCAAGCCTAGCATTGCCTTCTGCATCATCAAGGTGACCACAGCACTAATAGTTCCAGAAACTTGGTGAACCTTTCCCGGGAGGTTGAACTGATGAACAGTTTGAATGGAGGAACACACATGCGTGCATGCACGCACACGCGCACACACACACATGCATACACACACACATGTGCACATGCACACGTACATACACACACACATGTACACACACATATGCATGCGAACGCAATCACGCACACATATGCGAGCACGTGCACACACATACGCAGGCATGCACGCACTCACACACACACACACGTGTGAACACACACACACACACACACACACACACACACACACACACACACACACACACACACACCTGTGAAAGCGCACACATACACACACACACACACACACACACACACACACACACACACACACACACACACACGTACGTGCGTGAACACACACACGTGAACACACACACGCATACTCATGCATGAATCCACATGCTGTTAAGACATTCTTATTGTTGAGACCCAGTCACTTGACACTATCTGGATGTTGACGTACAGACCTGCACAGCCACAGCTGCTTGCTGGAGCCCCAGATGCAGGTGGTTAACTGCTTGCTGGAGCCCCAGATGCAGATGGTTAACTGCTTGCTGGGGCCCCAGATGCAGGTGGCTAACTGCTTGCTGGAGCCCCAGATGCAGGTGGTTAACTGCTTGCTGGAGCCCCAGACGCAGGTGGTTAACTGCTTGCTGGAGCCCCAGATGCAGGTGGTTAACTGCTTGCTGGAGCCCCAGATGCAGGTGGTTAACTGCTTGCTGGAGCCCCAGACGTAGGTGGTTAACTGCTTTCTGGAGCCCCAGACGCAGGTGGTTAACTGCTTTCTGGAGCCCCGCTTTCTGGAGCCCCAGATGCAGGTGGTTGACTGCTTTCTGGAGCCCCAGATGCAGGTGGTTAACTGCTTTCTGGAGCCCCAGACGCAGGTGGTTGACTGCTTTCTGGAGCCCCAGATGCAGGTGGTTAACTGCTTTTCTGGAGCCCCAGATGCAAGTGGTTGACTGCTTTCTGGAGCCCTAGACGCAGGTGGTTAACTGCTTTCTGGAGCCCCAGATGCAGGTGGTTAACTGCTTTCTGGAGCCCCAGATGCAGGTGGTTAACTGCTTTCTGGAGCCCCAGATGCAGGTGGTTAACTGCTTGCTGGAGCCCCAGATGCAGGTGGTTAACGTTTCCATTTTCAGACACAGCCAGCAGTTATACTGCAAGTACAGTTTACTCAATGTGACAAAAAATGGTGGTTCTGATATTTTGTTGTTGTTGATGTTAATAATATTAACAGCAGTCACTGGTTAGCTAATTTGTATTATTTTGATGGAGCAACAATGTCTTTGGATTGTCTCTGAACATTAAAAGATGTTCAAAGTAGTGCGTGCCACCTGTTCTGTTTCAAGAGAAAAACATCAACTGCATTCATCTCTTTTCTTTCACGGGGACTGTATCTTATGATCATGAAAGAACAGCCACCTTTTGGAATGCTGGGGTCTTCTCTTTTCTTATTCTTCATGTTCAAGGAAAACGTCAAGGGCAAGAAAGCGGGTTGATAAAGTTGGGGTTTTTTTGTCTAAGATTGTGCTGCACTGGGTTTGTTTTTTTTCAGAGTTCATTATTGTGTCTTCTTTTTCTTTTTCTTCTTTTTTTTTGTTCTTGTTGTCGTTGCTTGTTTGCAAAACAGGAAGCTTGGACCCTCCTGTCGATATCTGTTGCTATTTCTGTGTTTTTGCTCAACTTTGTGATAGAGTTCCCATGTTTTTTTTTCCGTGCAGATTGCTGAAGGAGTATGGTCTGTCCAACAAGCACATATACCTGTTCCAAGGTTGACCAGCTCCCCTGCCCCCCCCCACCCCCCCCCCACCCCCCACCCCACCCCCACCCCCCACCCCCCCACCCCCCCCCATCCCTCGCCCTCTGCCCCCTCCTCCCCACCCTTTGTGTCTGCACACCGACCACCATCACCTTGGCATCTTTGTCTGGGAGACAGACACACTCCATTCCTGTCATCATCATGTGGGCATGATGTCTGGAGCTGGCGATTCACCGTCAGCCAGTGTCGGTGTCAGTTCCTGGGTTTCAGTTTGAAATGGGGAAATGAACATTTGTTTGCACTGTGTCAGTATGATATGCACACACAAGGTGGTTTGGGGGGTTTTCTCAGCTCAGTTTGAAATGAGTGTATGTTCTCAGACGATGTGAGTATCATAATCATTTTTATCATTTGTTACAGTCTTTTGAGTCTCGGCTCTTCACCCAGTGTTAATGTAACGGGAATGAGCTCTGTCATGGTCAGACTTTGTGTCTTTGCATCAAGTGTGATCTCCACCAGAATTGAACAGCAATTTGTTACCATGTCTCTGTGTGTATTTCAAGGAAACTTTTTTGAGCATCTGGTGATAGTTTCACTTCAAACGAATGTAATAGATGTTTTACCTTGTGCATACAGACAGGAGGTAGAAAGTGGCTGTTTGGATTTGGATTTGAGCGGAAGAAATGGATGATGGCCTGATGTCAGGATTTGTGAAGCAAGTGCTTAGTAGCCCAGGGTTGAAGTGTCACCTGTGTCACAATACACGGACCACGGAGAACACTGGGCATTGTAGAGTTCAGACCTATCACCCGTCATGGGGAGGTACTGGTGATGGCAAGCCAAGACTTTGGTCTGAACCATGTTCTTTTTTTCAGTTCTGCGAATGTTTTTTCTGTCAAGTCCAATCACATAATCCACTCCAGGAATCAGTCTTATGAATGAAGAGCCCCAACTCAGTTGGCTGCTGTTAACTTAAAGAACAAAAAGAATAGCAGCTCTGCGATGAAGTTGAGTGTACTTGAATGAATGAGCAATGAGTTTACCGTGGTCAGTTTAATGGCGGTGATGTCCCATGTCTCCACTGTGCTGAAACAACTGGTCAGTCAGCTCGAGAAATGTTGCATGTTAGTGAGCAAGAAAATCTTGTCTCCCCCACTCTCTCTCAGTCTCTCTGTCTCTCTTTCACGCAGGCATGCACACACACACACACACACACACACACACACACACACACACACACACACACACACACCACCACACACAGCACATGCGTGCACAGCACAGCACGCACATGTGCACACACAGACACACACACACACACACACACACGCACACACACACACACACACACACGCACGTGACATACATGCACACACACAGACACCAACACAGTCACATACATTCATAGCAATCTACAGTTCACAAGGTTACATCTGAACCTCCGACAGTGTGAAAGCTGATGAGACTGGGCTTTGCTGAGAGTTCCAACCACTCAGCTCTCAGTCACCTTGCATCTTGTGTTTAGGTCCTGTCAGCTGCTGGAAGAGAAAGAACTCTCTTCATGGTAGGATGAATTTTTTTTTTTTTTAACCTACCTTTACAATGATCAAGAAGTTTTTCACTGCAGGTGTCTGTATCTCTCGGGCCTGGTTGATGCCAGGATAGATTATGAAAGTAAGCATAGAGTAGAACCCTGTCATGCATTCTCAGACCGGAATGGAAATCCATGGCATCATATTCATCATCCTCATTCTCATCGATGGGCATTGAAAAATAAAGTCTCAAATTCTGTGGCCCTTCATGCCCTACTCTCATGATAACCTCAATTTCAATGTCCTCTATATGTCTGTGGCCTCGGTTTATTTCCCCATCGGGGTCACCGGTATCAGCAAGTTCATGGGAGCTATTGTAGGACAGACTTGGTGGCGCCCTCCGGAGGGAGAGCTCACTCATGCTGGCTCCGCAAATAAGCAATTATTGTCATCAGTAGGGGGCTTAGTAGGTGGTATCCTGCATATGTTAAGATCAGAACAAGCACCACTGAACACCATCGAAGTGACTCAGCTGCAGTGCAGTGTCTCCTCTGGTGGGTTGCCTCTTCGTGACTTGACATTGACTGCTCCTTGTGGATTGCCGGTGCTGGGGCTGCGGTGGGACGGGCCAGGTTGTGGCTGAGGAAGGGGAGTCGAATGAGGGGCATGGGTGCAATGCCACTGAAGTGGCACAGAAGATGGGACAGCCCCCCCCCCCCCCCCCCCAAAAAAGAAAAAAAAAAATCAAGAAGTTTTCTGTGATGGGAGCACTGTTCGTACAAACAGTGTCCCTGTCTTCTGTAGGGTCTGTGCTGATGAGTTCTCTTCAGTTGTCTGTCTTCCCTGTTGTCTGTCAGTGTTTCTTCCGTTGTCTTTCTTCCCTGTTGTCTGTCAGTGTTTCTTCTGTTGTCTGTCGATGTTTCTTCAGTTGTCTGTCTTCCCTGTTGTCTGTCGATGTTTCTTCAGTTGTCTGTCTTCCCTGTTGTCTGTCAGTGTTTCTTCCGTTGTCTTTCTTCCCTGTTGTCTGTCGATGTTTCTTCTGTTGTCTGTCGATGTTTCTTCAGTTGTCTGTCTTCCCTGTTGTCTGTCGATGTTTCTTCAGTTGTCTGTCTTCCCTGTTGTCTGTTGGTGTTTCTTCAGTTGTCTGTCTTCCCTGTTGTCTGTCGGTGTTTCTTCAGTTGTCTGTCTTCCCTGTTGTCTGTCGATGTTTCTTCAGTTGTCTGTCTTCCCTGTTGTCTGTCGATGTTTCTTTAGTTGTCTGTCTTCCCTGTTGTCTGTCGGTGTTTCTTCAGTTGTCTGTTGATGTTTCTTCAGTTGTCTGTCTTCCCTGTTGTCTGTCGATGTTTCTTCTGTTGTCTGTCTTCCCTGTTGTCTGTCAGTGTTTCTTCTGTTGTCTGTCTTCCCTGTTGTCTGTCAGTGTTTCTTCCGTTGTCTGTCTTCCCTGTTGTCTGTCGATGTTCCTTCTGTTGTCTGTCGATGTTTCTTCAGTTGTCTGTCTTCCCTGTTGTCTGTCAATGTTTCTTCAGTTGTCTGTCTTCCCTGTTGTCTGTCAATGTTTCTTCAGTTGTCTGTCTTCCCTGTTGTCTGTCGATGTTTCTTCCATTGTCTGTCGATGTTTCTTCAGTTGTCTTTCTTCCCTGTTGTCTGTCGGTGTTTCTTCAGTTGTCTTTCTTCCCTGTTGTCTGTCGGTGTTTCTTCAGTTGTCTGTCTTCCCTGTTGTCTGTTGATGTTTCTTCAGTTGTCTGTCTTCCCTGTTGTCTGTTGATGTTTCTTCAGTTGTCTGTCTTCCCTGTTGTCTGTCGATGTTTCTTCCGTTGTCTGTCTTCCCTGTTGTCTGTCGATGTTTCTTCCGTTGTCTGTCTATGTTTCTTCAGTTGTCTGTCTTCCCTGTTGTCTGTGGGTGTCTTTTCAGTTGTCTTTCTTCCCCGTTGTCTGTCGGATTTGTTTCCCCGTCTCTGTGGTCTAGTGCCCTTCCTGTCTTGCTTCTAAAAAGTGTTTGACAAGTTTGTTTGTTTTCCCTGTCCTGACAGCTGGTAAGATGCCGGCTGTGTGGGTGTCATGTGGCCATCAGGGAGTGAGACTGACCACTTGGTCCAGGGGGCTGTGTGGGTGTCATGTGGCCATCAGGGAGTGAGACTGACCACTTGGTCCAGTGGGCTGTGTGGGTGTCATGTGGCCATCAGGGAGTGAGACTGACCACTTGGTCCAGTGGGCTGTGTGGGTGTCATGTGGCCATCATGTCAGGGAGTGAGACTGACCACTTGGTCCAGGGGGCTGTGTGGGTGTCATGTGGCCATCAGGGAGTGAGATTGACCACTTGGTCCAGGGGGCTGTGTGGGTGCCATGTGGCCATCAGGGAGTGAGACTGACCACTTGGTCCAGTGGGCTGTGTGGGTGTCATGTGGCCATCAGGGAGTGAGACTGACCACTTGGTCCAGGGGGCTGTGTGGGTGTCATGTGGCCATCAGGGAGTGAGATTGACCACTTGGTCCAGGGGGCTGTGTGGGTGTCATGTGGCCATCAGGGAGTGAGATTGACCACTTCGTCCAGGGGCTGTGTGGGTGTCATGTGGCCATCAGGGAGTGAGATTGACCACTTGGTCCAGGGGCTGTGTGGGTGTCATGTGGCCATCAGGGAGTGAGATTGACCACTTGGTCCAGTGGGCTGTGTGGGTGTCATGTGGCCATCAGGGAGTGAGATTGACCACTTGGTCCAGTGGGCTGTGTGGGTGTCATGTGGCCATCAGGGAGTGAGACTGACCACTTGGTCCAGTGGGCTGTGTGGGTGTCATGTGGCCATCAGGGAGTGAGACTGACCACTTGGTCCAGTGGGCTGTGTGGGTGTTATGTGGCCGTCAGGGAGTGAGACTGACCACTTGGTCCAGGGGGCTGTGTGGGTGTCATGTGGTCATCAGGGAGTGAGACTGACCACTTGGTCCAGGGGTGAACACTAGCTGTCCAGTCTGCATGGCTTCTTTGCTTATTTTGCCTTTTTTTTAATATTTAAAATGTATTTGTGTTGTATTTAAATGGTTTTCTTTAGAACCAGGAGTGAAAATATAAGTGGATCGGGAGTCATGTCTGAAAAGAAACACAAAACAAACAGAATGCATATGTGAAAAAAAAAAGGTAAATGCAGACAATGCGCATGTTGCTCCCAACATCTCGGCGTTACTGATATCATTATTATTCTTATTGTTATGTTTATCATCATTATCAACATTATTATTATTATCATTATAAATCTCGAAAAGTGTTTGAAATAACGCTGCCAAACAGCATGGACAAATGAATCACAAGACAAAACATGACGCATTTCGACCTCTTAGGTCTTCTTCAGGCAAGATAAAACAACACTGAAGACAACGAAAATGAAGAACGAGCAATCACTTGTGAAATTCGGTGCAAGATGGGCGTTGAATAATTATTATTATAATTATTATTATTAATAAGAGTGCTCATACAGTGCCAATACTTGGTTAGAGACCATGCTGTTAGTGCTTCACAGTTAACGCCTTTGTTTTCACTGTGGGTTACCTCCCTGGATAGAGGTGCCCCATATCATTCAGTCGAATATCGGTCACTCAGTTTTTCATTCATTCTTTTATTCTGTCAGTGCATGCCATGGGTATGCATGTCATCCATACCAACGGCCAAACTAGTCTTCACTTCCAAAAGTTGGTGATGGGATTTTAAGTGAGTACAAGACGTTGTGCATGAGCTCACACACAGAACCTACGGTTTTATTGTCTCATTTGAAGGACTTTTGGGAAAATCGTGTCAAAACCAATGTGGATTAAGAGGAATAAAGTCTCGCTGTGCCCGAGCGGCTCAGTAGAGATTTAAATCCATATGCCTGAGCGGCTCAGTAGAGATTCGAATCCATGTGCCTGAGCGGCTCAGTAGAGATTCATATCCATGTGCCTGAGCAGCTCAGTAGAGATTCGAATCCATGTGCCTGAGCGGCTCAGTAGAGATTCGAATCCATGTGCCTGAGCGGCTCAGTAGAGATTCGAATCCATGTGCCTGAGCAGCTCAGTAGAGATTCGAATCCACAACCCGAGGATCACCAGGATTAAAAGTCTGGCACTCTACAAACTGAGCTATTCACCTCAAGTAAGCTGATTTTGGAAGAGGAGAACCACAGGTTTACTGTGGCCAAGCGGACGGTGGCAGGATTCTCACGCTCTTTGTTCTGTCCTACACCTGTTCTCCATTGCCATTGCAGGATTACCGTGTGACTTAGCCTTTGATGTTTTAGAGCTTTAAACACAGATACCAACACACTTGGGAATTTATAGCATCATCCAACAGTGAGAGTCCCCTATCAGGGAGACAACTCTAGCATTGTTCTTTCTGGTTGAAAGCAGGAGACCTGGCCTTTGTGTCAGAGCCAGTGGCAAAGCTGGAGCCCTTTTCTGCCCTGGCACCTCTGACAACAACTGCTCCGAGATGGAGTCACGGCTGCTTCCTTGTGTGGTGTTGAAGTAGGATGCTGCATTGTGCATGGTTTGAATCATACTGGGGAAACACTTCTGTGTTGACTGGCTGGGGACGGAGTGTAGGACCAGATGTGGTGCACAGTGTTGTGGTGATTAGTGTAGGACGGTACCCTTTATACAGTGTTCAAAGTCGGTCGCTTCAAGTTTGACAGTAACAGAAGGGGTTGGGCTCTTAACATTTAAGTGTCCTTAGGGGCAGGCAGAGATAATGGAGAGGGGGGGGGGGGAGGGGGGGGGGGGGCGAAGAGGGGATGAAGGAATCTCTCTGATACAGTGTTCACACCAACTGCAACATCTGCGAGGGAATTTTCTTTTTTTTTATTTTCTGTGTCTCACTTTTGCCTCCGCCTTTGTTGTTTTTGCATTCCCCATTCTTCCCACCTCTGGGCATCAGATCTACTCACCGCTACCGTTTCCACAAGCTTCCCATCCCTCCCCATTTTTGGCACTAGATTCATTCATCGCTTTCTTTTCCAGTCATGAATGTCTTATGTGCTGCTTTGGGTTTTATCATTCAGCACATTGATTTTGGGCTGTATTAGGGCCTCATCATTTGAGGATTCTATTGGGCAGTATTGTAGGGCTTCATTGGTTGGGATTGTAACTGGTGTGTGTTTTTGGACTTTCATTTTTTTTGGGGGGGGGGGGGTGGGGGTGGGGTGGGGGGGGGGGGAGGGTGTTCTAGGCTATATTCAGAATGAGTTATGAGTTCCTTTTTTTTTTTGTTTGGCACCCAGAGAATATTTATTGTCAGGTTTCAGCTACATATCTCCGTTGTTATCTCTTTTTTTTTCTGTGTCTTCATGTACAGTTATGTGATAAATGATGTCTGAGTGTTTTTCTTCAGGTGATAAACAAGGCAGAAAGTCCACACCAGGCTCCTCTCCTAACATAAGGTTTTGTCATGACTGTGATTTTTTTTTCTGTTTTTTAGTGTGTTTTTTTTTTTTTTTTTAGATCTAGCGGGTTTTCAAAGTTTACATTGGGGTGGAGATGGGGATTGTGTATATACATATTTTTTTAATTCCTTATGTGAAACAACTGGGTCAGTTGGGATGGAAACCAACAAGAGCTGAAACTGAAGTCTGCCATGTGAAGGACTTACAAAGACATGTATTTGGAGTTGTATTTGTGAGAAGATAAAAAGAAACATGCCAGTAGGATTTGGAACAGTTTGTGCTGATGCACATGACAAATGTGACAAATGGGACTGCTTCTAAGTACTTCAGTGTGTACATGTGTGTGTTTCTTTCTGCGTTAATACCAAAAAATGGAAACAATGATTTTTATTTCAAGGTTGTTCTCTGAAAAGGTCATGTTATATCAAAAGGCACTGTTACAAGTCCATCTGACACCAGAATCACTACAGCCAAATAACGATTGCTGGCGAATCCATGTAGACCAGTGAAAATGACTGTTGGTACACATGGTTGCTGTGGTGTGTTTCTGTTAGCAAGAAAAGGTGAGATGATTATTGAAATGACTGTGTGTACTGTGTTAGCAATGTTCAGTTATATGTACACTCCTGTCAATTGTGTAGTTTTGCTCAGCCGTACGGTGTTGTACAAATTCCTTGAATCACCACTACACATACCTTGTGGTGTAAAAGTTAGGATGTTACACTGCTGTCAGATGTTACTCTGCTGTAGTATGTTACTCTGCATTAGAATGTTACACTGCAGTAGGATGTTACCCTGCAGTAGGATGTTACACCGCAGTAGGATGTTACCCTGCAGTAGGATTTTACACTGCAGTAGGATGTTACACTGCAGTAGGATGTTACACTCCAGCAGGATGTTGCACCGCAACTCTTCTGGCTTGCCTGTTTTTAAGAGTTTGTCCATCAAAATTTTCAGTGAAGATTTAGAACTGAATTTCATGTGACCTAAGAGAATATGTGGACATTTGAACTAACCCAAAGGTTTAGTTATGTTTTAAGATATGTATTTCCTTTAAAAGAAACCACCTCAATAAATCAGGAATATGTACATGCTCATTGACTGAGAGGTACTGATGTGTCAGAATGGCTTTTTGAGAGGGGTTCAATCTTCGCTGTCACCCTCAGACTACCTGCATCCATTTGCCTCAGCATTGCTGTCATACTTCATAAGCAGCTGAAAGACCTTTTGTGATGGCAGTTCCCTTTCATGCTGTGCTGATCATGATAAAAAAAAGAAGAAAATTCTGTGAAAATTGTTAAGAAAAAATTGTGAACAGACTTATCTTTGAGGATGATGCTCAGAAGATCTATAAAAGAAAAAACAAGAACAGAAATCATCATTCATATAGACAATGACATAAAAAAATTTTAAAAAACACGTACGTAAATGGAGGGATACGTGTTTAAAATTGTGTAAATCTTCTGAACATCATCCTGAAAGATAGTTTGTATTGTTGAAACAGAAGATCAGCAAAATTTGGAAAGAGAGGGGGTTAGTTACCGCCAAGGACACAGACAAACAAGAGTACAGGACTAGACACCTGTTTGTCTGTGTCCTTGGCGGTAACTAACCCCCTCTCTTTCCAATATTTTGCTTCATTTTCCGCCCTCAGTCACTCTGTTTTGAAACTTAGAAGATCAGCAGTCAAAAATGATCTGTGACCAGACCTTCACATAGGCCTTGAGATCTGCTCAAGTCAAATGGTAATAGCAGACTCGACCAGGAAGACAGACCAACAGGCTGAAGACTGAGCAGCATCTCCATGCTGTAGCTCTCCATGATCAGTTCAGCTGAGAAAGCAAAGCTTGCAGAGTATGAGCACACCAAACTGGACTCGCGTTGTCAAACTTGGGAGAAAACTTCCTGTACTGGTTCACAGTGGAAGGAAGGAGGGGAGAGGTGA
The DNA here is from genome assembly GCA_033310375.1 of Conus canariensis. Classification (NCBI taxonomy): domain Eukaryota; kingdom Metazoa; phylum Mollusca; class Gastropoda; order Neogastropoda; family Conidae; genus Conus; species Conus canariensis. Next base: position 82,142,769 of record CM065724.1, read on the forward strand.
GGCGATCCTGGGGTGGAACAGGAGCTAGACACAATGAGCAACAGCCATACTAGTGCTGGATCAGACCAAGAGATGGCAGCACTTTAACAATTTTACAAGAAGAGGGCAAATTCAGCAACATGATCCATAACCAAAGTCAGAATTGATGTTTGACACGGGTGGAAAAACTGCGTGTGAACATTTGTTTTGGTGCAGGTATTTGTTTGTGTTGCTTTCTACCTTCATAGAGAATCTTGCAGTTCCCACCTTCAACCTCATCAGGTAGGACTGCTGGGGTGACTGCTGCGTCCATGTTAGTATCATAGAAAATCCATCAACGCAGTGTACCAAGCCCAACAGGATCCTGTTCCACAGCTGGATGAGAATTAGTTGCCATACAGTAAAAGTTTAATGAAGGTCTTCTTGGGGATGACCTATCAGATCCACATGCCGTCTGAATGGAAGAAAGTTTTCGACATAGATACAGTCACATTGCCCATCCCTGCAGAGCCGATGTCACATTGCCCATCCCTGCAGAGCTGATGTCACATTGCCCGTCCCTGCAGAGCTGATGTCACATTGCCCATCCCTGCAGTGCTATGTCACATTGCCCATCCCAGCAGAGCTGATGTCACGTTGCCCGTCCCTGCAGAGCTGATGTCACATTGCCCATCCCTGCAGAGCTGATGTCACATTGCCCGTCCCTGCAGAGCTAGATACTGTCACATTGCCCATCCCTGCAGAGCTGATGTCACATTGCCCATCCCTGCAGAGCTGATGTCACATTGCCCATTCCTGCAGAGCTGATGTCACATTGCCCATCCCTGCAGTGCTAGATACTGTCACATTGCCCATCCCTGCAGAGCTGATGTCACATTGCCCATCCCTGCAGTGCTATGTCACATTGCCCATCCCAGCAGAGCTGATGTCACATTGCCCATTAATGCAAAGCTGATGTCACATTGCCCATCCCTGCAGAGCTGATGTCACATTGCCCATCCCTGCAGTGCTAGATACTGTCACATTGCCCATCCATGCAGAGCTGTTGTCACATTGCCCATCCCTGCAGAGCTGATGTCACATTGCCCATCCCTGCAGAGCTGATGTCACATTGCCCATCCCTGCAGTGCTATGTCACATTGCCCATCCCTGCAATGCTAGATACTGTCACATTACCCATCCCTGCAGAGCTGATGTCACATTGCCCATCCCTGCAGAGCTGATGTCACATTGCCCATCCCTGCGGTGCTATGTCACATTGCCCATCCCTGCAGAGCTGATGTCACATTGCCCATCCCTGCAGTGCTAGATACTGTCACATTGCCCAAGCACTTTTCAGAGATCATCAGCGGGTTTCTACAGTGGCCTGGGATGTGAAACATGAGGAAATGCGTAAAGGCCATTTTCATTTGGAAAGTGGATGGGGAGGGAGGGGGAGGGAACTGCTTTGCGTTGACACCATCAGTGAGCATGTAAGAGTGTGAAGGGATAGCAGTTCAAACACATTACATTTCACTAAGGTTCATTTTGATTGGCCAGCTTTGGCCCGATCAACCTGTGCTGCATTTTGTTATATGCTTGGAACTAGAACCATGCTGAAAAAAAAAGAAAGAAAAAGGAAAAAAAAAAAAAAGAAAATTGTTCAAACTTTTATTATACTCGATTTAAGACCAACACACTTTTTGTTTAACAAAACTGTAAATAAATTTGAAGATCAGAATGATTTAGGCACATCATGGCAAATATGGTCTTTTCCTCTCTCTCTCTTTTCAGAATGAGAAAAAAGAATGTGTCTCCACAGACATAAGAGTGCTTTACACACCATGGCCTCAATAGCCCAGTCAGTTAGAGAGATGTGTGTTGACCACAAAGCATTAAGCCCCTCTCCCCATCCTTTTTTTCTGGTTTTTTTTTTATTTTTTTTTTATCATTTGTCTCATGTTTCAGTTATTGATTGGCTAAACTAGAAAGGATGCCACAGATTTAACAAGAGAAGCAATATCCTCCCAGGAATTTCTCGGTAGTGGCAACAGAAGTCGTTTCTGATTTTGCCAAAGTGTTTCTGATTTTGCCAGAGTACCGTTTTTTTGTTTTTTTTTAAAGATTCAAATCAAAGCACCTTTTTTTTCATACATATATTTTATGTATTGTCCAGAAAGAATACTGATGGTGTAGCGTGTGTATATTAAAATTGACTAAAGGCGTGCAGAGCGAAATTTGTTTAAAATATATAATTGAGTGTTGTGGAGTACTGGAGGGCATTTTGACACCGATGTGTAGGAGCGGACTGGCAAATGATTCCAGGGTATTTCTGACACTGGCAGCATGTTATCAGGCATGAAGTATCTGATTCTCTTCTCTATTCAGGGTGGGCAACTCTGTGTCCTCAGGATCTACTTGTGGATTTTATGGCAAGCCCTTTTTGTTTCCGCCTTTTAAGGCAGCCATGATCCATTGGGGGCGGGGGGTACAGATATGTTACCAGCCATGAAAATGGGAGGCGACTCATGTCATGAAGGCAAGAAAGGTGGAGAGGACCGTGTCATCAAGACCTAATATGGCCGACTACGCTATCATCATGGAATGAATTGGGAGGCTCTGTCATCAGGGCATACATAAAATGGGAGGCCATCAAAGTCTGTGGCCCTTCATGCCCTGCTCTCATGGGGACCTCAGTTTCCATATCCGTTCCTTGTCTTTGGCTTTGGTTTGATTCTGTCAGGATCACCAGTATCAGCAAATTTATGGGAGCTGTTGTTGGATGGTGGCGCCCTCCGGAGGGAGAGCTCATTCACACAGGTTCCACAACGAAGCAATAATTATTGTCAGTAGGAGACTTAGTGGGTGGTGTCCTGCATATTTTGGATCAGAACAGGCGCCACTGAACACCACCGAAGTGACTCCACAGCAGTGCAGTGTCTCCACCGGTGGGTTGCCTCTTTATGACTTGACTCTGCCTGCTCCCTGTGCATTGCCGGTGCTGGGGCTGATGCAGGAGGGCTGGGTGTGGGTGTGGACTGGGGATTGGAATGAGTGGCGTGGGTGCAGTGAGTGGCGGGGTGCAGTGAGTGGCGGGGTGCAGTGCCACCGAGGTGGCACAGAATATGGGTCAGCACAAAAGAAGGGAGACTTCTACACATCATGGAATGACATGGGAGGCTCTGCCATCAAGGGGAGACCATTGTTTCATCAAGACAGGAAAATGCTGGACTTGCATGTGATCATGAAATGAAAATAATAGGGAACTACTGAGGCATGAAAATGTTGGACATTTATTATGGCATGAAAATGGGGAATAAAATGTTTTCAAGGCAATCAAGTGAAAATGCGGCAGAGTTTGTGTCTGTTTGTAGTAATTGGTTCTGTTGACAAAATGAGGAAAATGTCTGCCATTGCTACAGCATGCTGATTTAATTTTTGAATGGAGGTTGGTGGCGGGAAAGTGGACAATGTGTTTGTAGCGCACTTTTGTTGATTGATATGATTGGGCTGCCAGTTCTGCTAGACTCTTTCCCTCTTGCTGAATAGTTTGGAAAATTATTAGCATGATGGCTACCCCATGTTATGATTATGCTTTTTTTTTCAGATCCCTTTAAAAAGTAAATAAAAATAGCCAAAGAATATTGAGCCTATCCTCACAGTTAGAAAGAATCTTTCTGACTTCAGGTTGTAATTTGAAGTGGCTGCTGTTGTAGATGAGGCACAGTTAGAAAGAATCTTTCTGACTTCAGGTTATAGTTTGAAATGGCTGCAGTCGTAGATGAGGCACATGAGTTTTGTTGTTGAGCAGTTTGGAACCATCTTTTCAGCACTTGTACGCTGTAGTCTTTCCCCATTTCACTGACTGGCCCAGTCTCTGGCATATTGTCAGCAGTTTACCTGATCACATGTCATGTGCATCTTTGTTTTCATATTTTTTGTACTGTTACTAGTGTTGCTCCAATATCATGAGTGTTATTAATGGAGTGGTAGACTGTGATACAGATCAATTTGCATGATGATTTGCATACAAGTTGGCCTATACTACTGAAAAGAATACAAGGACCATTTGATGTTGCCTGCTTTAGTATTTCAAGCTATAAACTGTTTAATGAAAGCAGAGCTGGCACAGGACTGGAACATTGATCAGGAACTCCAAAAGTGTCCCAATAATTGTTCTTGTAGATGTATGTTTAGAGATCCATTTTTTAAATAAACCATTTGAAAGTTTCTGTGAGCCACAGTACTTAGGTTGTGAGAGAGACCATGATCATGATCTGCATTATAATCATGAACCCTCCTTGTCATGATCTTCTGGTTTAGTGCGTCTCACAGTGAAAGCCCTGTTGCTCACAAAATTTAGCACTCTCAAAATGTGTATGCCATCATCAATGATCATCAGACAAACGCATGTCAGTATCACAAGTGTTGGAAACGTTTTGTTACCAGATGAATGCTTGAGTTTTATACCAATGTTGGCTTCATTTGAACAATAAAAGGCTGGGAAATCGAGTGGTCCTTATAGGTGTATTTTCTTTTTTCAGTATTATTTATATGTAGGGTCAGTCATTTATTTCCTGCATGTCATCAGAGGCTGTGAGAAAAATGACTGACAGATAGTATACTGGAACCAGTTGTAGAGCAATGATATAAACTGATTGTTGTTGTTGTTGTTGTTGTTGTGAGGAGAGGGGGTAGGGAGTGGTGCAGATTATTGCACTTCTTCTCTAGAGAATTGCCTTTTCACTGTGGTTTGTTGGTTTTAAATCAAGTTGTTTTTTCTGTCTAGGGGAGAGGGGGAAAGGGACAATGGGGGTCGTGCACTTCTTGCTTTGTTTTTTGTTTTTAGGTTCACTGCTGCATATGTTGTTTTTTTGTTGTGTTTTTTTAAGTTACTGTTGGTCTTCATTTTGTTTTTTAACAGCCAAAGCAGAGAAGTCCTGTTTCCCATACCTTCCTTTCTCAAACAGAAGACATGTGCATTTTTGTCATTTCTGGAGAGCCAAGGTGCAAGATTCACTGGTGTTTACAACGCCTGCTAGGACAGGGAAAGAGAACGGTTGAAAGAGGCCAGAAATTTCAGGAGAGTGAAAGCCATTGTGTGCTGTTTATCACAGGGAAATGAAGACTTCACAGCAATATGAGAGGACATGCTCTTCTTCATACAGCAGTTTCTTATTCACAGGGAAGACATGCATGAGTGCTGCCATGAAACCTCAGGTGCCTATGGGATGAAATTGTCTGCAGGTCACAGGATGAAGGTAAATACATGCAACAAACATACAGGTTTGAAAAAGGCTGGGGCGAGAGTAAGGACAGTAGTAGGGAGGGACATCCAGGTTTCATTGTGCATCCAAGGTGTTCAGGATGGTTGTGGACTGGGAAGTGTAGGGGAAGCTGTCTTCCAGTCCCCAATACAAATTAAAAGGTATGAATACTGCGCATCTTGAAAACATTGACCATATTTTATACGATTCATGTATTACGGACATTGCACATGTTATTGCCTAGCCAGAGTTGGGCAGACTGTTTTGATTTGTTTTTTAAAGTATTTTCAGAATTATTCTCAGTGGAGTGTCTAGATTCTAACATGTGAAGGACAGAGGGGACAGAAATTAACCAGCGACAGTAGGTCTGACATTCTCGATCCCTGTTGCCTTTTAACCCTTACGCTGGTTGTCGAGACATATGTCGCGCCATTTCGTCATGGCCGTCACTGGTTGTTGCAACAAAAGTCGCGCTGTAGGGTGAGCCTTGCGAGCCTAGTTTCACAGACACACGCAGATACGAAACTATGGCTCAGTGACAAACTAATTTGCATGAGTGACTGAGAGAGCCCTGGAACATGGATTTTCAATGTTTTAGCTTAGTTTATGGTTAGTAGCAGCTTGTAATGCATAGTGCGACTCAACTCATCTGGCGAACAAAAATGGCGGCACCCAAAGCAGAACATGATAGAATTAGGAACTTGTTTGAAGATGTTTTTGCTGAATTTCTTGTGGAAAAAGCAGGTGAAGAAGAAGTTATGGACATTTTGAATGAACTGGGTGTGATGGGTGATAGTTTTGATTTAGATCAAGCACCATGCAATCATGATTTTGAGATCGACACACAGTGACTGGATGAGTGCCTAAGGGTGAGGGGAATCTCAAGATGCCATTCAGTGGGGAAGAAAAACTCGGTGTAGCGCTTCCAGATGATCCTTAACTTTTCAAACATAAATGACGACAGTGTGGGCTGACTATTACATTTGTTGATAGTGACCATTTTTTTTTGTGTGTGTGTGTGTTAGCAGCACATGATGTCAGTGTGAAAACTGAACTGTACCTTATTCATTCTTACCTGAATTACCTGCATGAAAGACGGGTATAATCCACACTGACTTTCCTTTGTAAAAGGCTATGACTTATTTCTGGATACTGTGGAACACCATAGACTGGATTATTTGTGAACAAGCTCGTGAGAATGACAAGCAGGATGTGCCACCTGTTTTCACCTGTTATTTTCACATTCTGGACAGGTCAGCACCTAATCAAACACTCACAAGCACCCCAGTTCTGTTTTATATTATTCTTTATTCAGTTACTAACAATTTTTATTCTGCATGTCATGTTCAAATTCTAACCGTTGAAAAGTTATGTATATCATACAAACGTGACTATTCTTTTCAAACTTTCCTTCTGGAAATTCACCAGACAACATACTTAATAGTACGTTGTTAAATAACCAGTGTAAGGGTTAATATTATCTGATACAGTCGATGATGTACAGACATTATCAACCACTGAACTGAAGTGAACTGATCCCGGAACACCTACTTTTTGCCAGTGAAACTGAAACCTGCTCCTGCTCAACATGCCTGAAGGGCCTCGCTGTGCCGTTCTGTGTGGTACGATGCTGAAGGCAACAGAGACTTCCCATCCATGCAAGACAAACACAACTCAGAAAGCAAGGAACCAAAGACCATTCCTTCCATTGAAAAACAATGGAGAAAAAAAAAAGATGAATGGACAGACCCCCTGATATGGATCCGTCATTGGCCGAGGAAGCCTCAGTCTCTAGAGTCTAGATTGTTAGCAATGGGAATAGACTATACTGACCGCTTGGAATGCAGCTTCAAGACTCTTTATACTGACCACTTGGAATGCAGCTTCAAGACTCTTTATACTGACCACTTGGAATGCAGCTTCAAGACTCTTTATACTGACCACTTGGAATGCAGCTGGAACAGACTCTTTATACTGACCACTTGGAATGCAGCTTCAAGACTCTTTATACTGACCACTTGGAATGCAGCTTCAAGACTCTTTATACTGACCACTTGGAATGCAGCTTCAAGACTCTTTATACTGACCACTTGGAATGCAGCTGGAACAGACTCTTTATACTGACCACTTGGAATGCAGCTTCATGTAGATGCTGGGTGACTTAATATCTGCTACCACAATCATGATATGCTTAATGGCAGGTTTCAGTATTCTTGTCACAATGTTACCTACCGTTACCAACAATCCTGTAGGCCAGAGGATCAATGCACTACAAACTGCCAACTCCATGACTAGAAGTAAGTTTCTCTCGTCACCCCTCAGTTTCGAAGTCCTTTCCGCGTCTGTGGCCTTGGTTTGATTCTTTCGGGTTCTGTGGTATCGGCAAATTCATGGGGGCTGTCGTGGAACAGGTGTGGTGGTGCCCTGCGGAGAGCTCACTCACGCTGGCTCCACAACTAAGTAATTATTGTTGTCAGTAGGGGGCTTAGTAGATGATGTCCTGTGTATGTTGGATCAGAACAGGCACCGCTGAACACCACGGAAGTGACTCGGCAGCAGTGCAGTGTCTCCTCCTCTGGACGGCCTAACATTGACTGCCTCCTGTGGATTCCCGGTGCCAGGGCTGTGATGGGTCGGGTTGGGCTGTGGCTGTGGAGGGGGAAGTCAGAATGAGCAGCGTGGGTGCAATCACTGAAGTGGCACAAAAGATGGGACAGCAAAAAAATTTTTTTTTAACTTAAAGAAAAAAGAATCCCTCATCGCCTGTTGGAACATCCCTGTCCACTTTTTGACCAAACTTGATAGATGCTTGACCATAGCATTTACTTAACAACCCCCTGGTCAGCTATGGGGTTCACAGCTTGTCCAAAATACAAATTTGCAGAGATCACTTCAGAACCAATACCTGTGAAACAGCTGGACACTTTGTCAATGAAAAGAAATGCCTGGACCCAACAATGAAACATATGAATGAAAAAGATCAGGAGAGTCACCTCAATCCTGGCTCAGGCTGACTGGGTGCATTATGTAAACATGGGGAGCTGAGAGAATTTGGTATGTTACACAACAGCTCTCTTAGTTTGTGAACTCTGTATAATTTGGTTTGTTAGTGAAAGAATGAGCAGCTAGAAATATTGAGAGTGGTCATAGTTCACAATTCCATTAGAGGTGTTACAAGAAGAAGAAGAAAAAAAGAAGAATGAGTCTGGTCATCAGATATTCATTTTTTTGACTGACAGTGTGAGTGTATCTTTTCATTGCACAAATGTTATTTGTATCATTGCTGATTTTGACACTTGTTTCAGTCATTATTGTCTATGCTTGTTATGCATGTTTATAACGTATGTGTAATATCATGTACACTTTGTAAAATATGTTTGTATTGTTTATTCATTGAACGAACAGGACGGTCATCACATTATTTTCATAAATTTTATTTGAACATCAATATTCTAATGTTTATTTGTAGCATCTATTTTGTCATCGTTTTCTTGGCATCATGTATTCTGTATGGTCATCAAATGATGATTACGATAAACAGTGAAACCTCCCGTCAAAAACTTGTCAACCTTCCTCCCCCAATAAAACTGACTTTTTACTGGAACTTCTTTGTCTTTGTACTAGATTAACCTCCCAACAAAGATCCCGCCACTCAACCCCCTCCTGCTGTATATCAAGACTTTTTGTTGGAACAGGTTTGTCTGTATACGAGATTAACCTCCTATCAAAGCCTCCTTCCCGTTAAGTTAAAACTTTCTGATGAAGCATTTTTGTCTGGACACTAGATGACCTCCCGACAGACTGACTCCAACTGAGACTTGTAGAATCATTATTGTCTTCAATGACCTCCCAGCAGACTTGTTGTCTTGAGATTAAGACGGTGTAGAAACGTTTTTGTCTTAATACTAGACTTGACTCCCAATAAAGACTGCCTCTCATGAGAGACTTTTCTTGTGGTACATTGTTGTAAGTGTCTACACTTGATTTCCATACCAATAATAACAATTCCCTCCCTTTAAGGACTGGTTTTTGTGGAACATTGTTGAAAACAATACAGATTCTCTCCCTTTACGGAGCCTTGTTTAGTTAAAGGAACGTGTGGAGGCTTTTTTGTGGAGAGATTCCATTGTGAAGTCCTGTCCTCACTCATCCGATTGTTGATAATCTGATCACTGTTGGATTGTTGATAATCTGATCACCGTTGGTTCACCAATCTGCAGCTCAGTGTGTTGGCATTGTGATTGTAAAACGACACCCAGTGACTCCTTTTCTGTTAATAATAAACACTTGCAAGGCGTTGGTGTTGGACTCATTCTCACACGCAACTGTCGTCCAGTGTCTGTGTTGTTCTCTACTTGTTCCTTCGCCTGTTGAGTGTCTCTCTTTTCTCTTCCAAGATGTTTACCGGTTAGACTCGCGTCCACTGAATTGTATGTTTGTTGGCAAAATTTTAACAAAAGTCACAGAATTCCATTTTGCTAGTGTGTCAAAAGATGCGAGTGTCACCCAAGGACTAACAGTTTGGGTTGGAGTGGACTGGTGGTGGTGATGATCTAAATGAAACAGAGGATCCTGCATCATTATGCAAGTTCGTTACTAATTTTATCTTGCAATATGTATCACTCTGAACTAAACTTGGTAAAAGAAAAATGAATGTAGCCCAAAGTTTGATCAGGTCAACTAGCTGTTCACATAGTTAACAAAATTATATCAAATTATCCAGTGACAATGAACACCAGGAAGTGACCAGTTAAGAATTGATCATACTCCTGAAGTAAACAATTTTCATGAACAATTCAAAATTTTGTCTTTTTTTTTCTTTTTTTTTTTCCGTTTTTTAAAATAGATTTTAACTATTGAAAGTACATGGGAAATAACTCTTTCAGTCAATACCAACAATTACTTCCCCTGGACATCATGGGTGGATATACTACTTCCCATGGAATTGTCTCAAAAGGTGGATCCAAGATGTGTTTAGGGATGCAAAGATCTGCACTTTCCCATTTACCCATTGTTTATTTATCTTTTTTCTCTATATTGATTCTCCAGCAGACAGTATTTTACAGGAGTTCCAACATCTCATGTGTCCCTGTAGTTCTGTTCATCTGAATGTATCCCTGTACTGTCATATTTGTTTATCCAAAGAAATGCCCATCTTATCCCCGTTTATTTACTGAAGAGATCCCTATATCATCCTAGTTCATCTCTAAAAAAACATCTCTTTATTATCACTGATTTTCTGAAGAAATCCCTACATCATTCTTGTTCATATGAAGAAATCCTTGTACCCTCTTGTTTGTCAGAAGTGAACTCAATTTGAAGGCATAGATTCCAGTTAAACTGAACTATCTTTAGTATTTATGACTAGTATTTTAACCTGGTTTCCTCTGGTGCCCCCCCCCCCCCCCCCCCCCCCCCCCTGCATCCCTCTCCTCGCCCTCACAGTGTGTTTCTATCCGTTCATCTCTGTCCACCACACTGCCAAAGACTGGACCCATGATCACATGGAAGAATGGAAGAACAGGGAGGAAATGGAAGGGTTGGGATAACTCACGGCCAAAGTCATCCAAAAAGATGTCTGTGCTCATGACTTGTCCAAGGCAGAGACGGAGAGAAATGAGAGAGAGTATGTGCGAGAGAGAGAGAGAGAGCGTGAGTGAGAGACTGACAGAAAGAGAGAGAAAAGAGAAAAGGAGCTATGCTGGCCAATACTAAAAATGAATAGGATGAACACCTTTGGCTAGTCCACGCCTCGCTACCAGGATACAGTAACAGGGAAGGAGATGTGGGGTTGTATGCCCTCACCACTGAAGCGGTCTGGTGAGTGTTCATACTTGAAAAGTTACCTTTCATTTGCACACTGATAATCATGTACTTCACGCATGCAGCTGTGTAACAACATGCTGTTACAAAAATCCCAAACAAGGATACTGCTAAAGGCAAAGGCATTTCTGGGTAAGAGTTAAAAATGTAGCTATTTTCCACTCAGTGACCTTAACAACCATTAACTGTCCTTTCACACCTCCATCACCCACCCCCACATCTTTCTCCCCTCCCAGCAGCAGCCAGCCACCTTGAATACATCAACACTAGACCTTCGCAAGGTGATCTACCAACCAGTCTTCTTTTATTCTGTAATGAGCAGTGACAGCATTTGTGAACATTCCCATGGAAAAACATCCTGTGTGTGACTTCAGTCACCACAAAACACACGCGGTCACACAGAGCATGTGTCCTGAGACAAAACTAGCACACACTCTAGTCAGTTTGCTGCTTGGTTGACATTCACATGGTGGCTGAAAATGATTTTGAAATAACAGAAAATTATCATGGATAACTCACTGAAAAATATGAGATGTTCCACAAACACAAAAAGAGACAAAAGGGCAGAAAAAAAAAAGTGCTGTGTTCCCTCCCTCCCCCTTCAAGACCCCATTCCCATACCCCCAGTATTACTGTCTGATCACTCGTTCCAGCTCCCCATCAACAATGCTGCCCATCCCATTGCAGCCTCCACACTGGCACTTCATGGGCACCACAATAGACTATTCTTACTTCAGGTCGCAGCTCCCCATCAACAATGCTGCCCATCCCATTGCAGCCTCCGCACTGGCACTTCATGGGCACCACAATAAACTATTCTTACTTCAGGTCGCAGCTCCCCATCAACAATGCTGCCCATCCCATTGCAGCCTCCACACTGGCACTTCATGGGCACCACAATAGACTATTCTTACTTCAGGTCGCAGCTCCCCATCAACAAATGCTGCCCATCCCATTGCAGCCTCCACACTGGCACTTCATGGGCATCACAATAGACTATTCTTACTTCATGTTGTTCTGAGAAGCACAGCCATCTTCAGAGTTGTTCGCCGGACAGTTTGACCATTTGACTTCACAACACTTCTGAAAGCAGACTGGGGCTATGTACAGACTGGAAGGAGAGCTACCACACATGGTGTAGACTTTATGCACACTGGGGTTATTTTTGAAGGAGAGCTACCACACCTGGTGTAGACTTTATGCAGACTGGGGTTATGTGCAGATTTGAAGGAGAGCTACCACACATGATGTAGACTTTATGCAGACTGGGGTTATGTACAGATTTGAAGGACAGCTACTACACATGGTGTAGACTGCATAAGTGTAAAAGCTTCCCATGAGTAACTTTACCCCGTCTCCCCCCCCCCCCCCCCCTTTTTCCAAAAAAAAAAATGACCAGTTGACAGTAGTTCTTTGTAACATGATTAAAGACTGACAGTACCGCTGTTAGGTTCTCTCTCTCTCTTTATATAAATGTATACGCATATATGCTTGAAAATGTAGACTACATATAAATATGTGATGGAGACAGATGGACAAACCAAGTTCTAGAGACATGAGAGGAAAAAGAGAGATCACAGACTGTATTAGCCAGCCTTTCTGTCCTCAACTGAGAAAACGGACACGTGAGACTAACACTTGACACTTTGACAAGGCATTGAGTAATATCAATACTCTTCTTCTCCATCATTCGCTCAGATAGAAATACCATTGATTCAGACACCATGGCTTATATGAATTACATCATGAGCTGCAGTGACATTTGTACCTTTAAACTGATGGCATAATGATACTATTTTCATTTCTACACTTTCAACAAAAATTTCATTCAAGCATATTTCATGTAAGCAAAAAAAAAACCCAACTGCCCCCCCCCCCCCCCCCCCCCCCCCCCCTCCAAATTAAACCCACAGTGAAAAGTCTATTCAAAACAGACGCTAAGTTCTGCAGAAAGTGCACAACACCATGCCAATGAACAACTTCTCTCAGAAGTCACCTGAATACCGTAACAGGAATCAAACAGATCTGAACACCTGCACTAATCTCGAAGTGAAGATACACACACACACACACACAAAAAAAAAAAAAAAAAGCCTGCAGCTCTCTTCTCACACAGACCCATACTCTTCCATCCACTTGAGGTACTTCTCGATGTCCTCCTTGGACACACTCTTGTTCACCTTCTTCATGGCCTCCATGAAGTCCTCCATGGATGTCGGCTGCATCAGCTCTGCCTTGGGAATGTTGCGAATCTCGTCGGGGCGAAGGCCGGAGATGCGGCGCCGGAAGGACATCATGGCGGCATCCCTGCGCAGAGTAACATGATCTGTCAAGGCACATCATGCTGCTTTCTGCAGTCCCACCAGCCCTGTCAGGGCTGAACACAGGATCTAAGCACAGTGACGTGATCTGTCAAGGCACATATGCTGCTTTCTGCAGTCCCACCAGCCCTGTCAGGGCTGAACACAGGATCTCAGCACATGATCTGTCAAGGCACATCATGCTGCTTTCTGCAGTCCCACCAGCCCTGTCAGGGCTGAACACAGGATCTAAGCACAGTGACGTGATCTGTCAAGGCACATATGCTGCTTTCTGCAGTCCCACCAGCCCTGTCAGGGCTGAACACAGGATCTAAGCACAGTGTCGTGATCTGTCAAGGCACATCATGCTGCTTTCTGCAGTCCCACCAGCCCTGTCAGGGCTGAACACAGGATCTCAGACCAGTGACGCGATCTGTCAAGGCACATCATGCTGCTTTCTGCAGTCCCACCAGCCCTGTCAGGGCTGAACACAGGATCTCAGACCAGTGACGTGATCTGTCAAGGCACATCATGCTGCTTTCTGCAGTCCCACCAGCCCTGTCAGGGCTGAACACAGGATCTCAGCACAGTGACGTGATCTGTCAAGGCACATCATGCTGCTTTCTGCAGTCCCACCAGCCCTGTCAGGGCTGAACACAGGATCTAAGCACAGTGACGTGATCTGTCAAGGCACATCATGCTGCGTACTGCAGTCCCACCAGCCCTGTCAGGGCTGAACACAGGATCTCAGCACAGTGACGTGATCTGTCAAGGCACATCATGCTGCTTTCTGCAGTCCCACCAGCCCTGTCAGGGCTGAACACAGGATCTAAGCACAGTGACGTGATCTGTCAAGGCACATCATGCTGCGTACTGCAGTCCCACCAGCCCTGTCAGGGCTGAACACAGGATCTCAGCACAGTGACGTGATCTGTCAAGGCACATCATGCTGCTTTCTGCAGTCCCACCAGCCCTGTCAGGGCTGAACACAGGATCTAAGCACAGTAACGGAAGTTCCAACATAACACAGGAGTTTTATACACATCAGAACCATCAAAAGGATGATGGCGGATGTTCATAGAAAGAAGAAGACTGACAGAGACCAGCGCAACTGCATGTCTGATACCCGAGAGGTTTCAGGTTTTTTCTGGTTACAAAAGACCACATTTTCAAGCTGAACAATGTTCCAACAGTTTGTACCTCAGTATTCTTGACAGTCCACTTCAGGTGCAAATCCAAGTTGCTAAAAGGTCAAAACACCTGAACACCTGAATTCTTATACAGTTTCCACAAACACTAGAAATTTTCATGACTTAAAAGTAACACGTGTACTTGAATTGCTAGGTGATGAAATGCATGCTTTTTGATAAACTGTCATGATATGGAAAAGGTGATGAAATGCATGCACATTTATCTCCCTTTTGATAAACTGTCACGACATGGAAAAGGTGATGAAATGCATGCACATTTATCTCCCTTTTGATAAACTGTCACGACATGGAGAAGGTGATGAAATGCATGCACATTTATCTCCCTTTTGATAAACTGTCACGACATGGAAAAGGTGATGAAAGGCATGCACATTTATCTCCCTTTTGATAAACTGTCACAACATGGAAAAGGTGATGAAATGCATGCACATTTATCTCCCTTTTGATAAACTGTCACGACATGGAAAAGGTGATGAAATGCATGCACATTTATCTCCCTTTTGATAAACTGTCACGATATGGAAAAGGTGATGAAATGCATGCACATTCATCTCCCTTCTGATAAACTGTCACGATATGGAGAAGGTGATGAAATGCATGCACATTTATCTCCCTTTTGATAAACTGTCACAATATGGAAAAGGTGATGAAATGCATGCACATTTATCTCCCTTCTGATAAACTGTCACAATATGGAGAAGGTGATGAAATGCATGCACATTTATCTCCCTTTTGATAAACTGTCACAATATGGAAAAGGTGATGAAATGCATGCACATTTATCTCCCTTTTGATAAACTGTCACAACATGGAAAAACTGGTCAGACTGACCGACAAACGTTGGTGATGTCAGCCCCGGAGTATCCGTCCAGTTTGGAAGCCACCTCAGTAAGGTCCACGGAGGGCTCCAGCTCCACCTCCCTGAGGTTGATGTCCAGCAGCACCCGCCGCCCTTCAGCTGTCAGGACACAGTCACCACACCACTGGGTCATCATGGGGCTGTTGATACCCCAACTCACCACACCACTGGGTCATCATGGGGCTGTTTATACCCCAACTCACCACACCACTGGGTCATCATGGGGCTGTTTATACCCCAACTCACCACACCACTGGGTCATCATGGGGCTGTTGATACCCCAACTCACCACACCACTGGGTCATCATGGGGCTGTTTATACCCCAACTCACCACACCACTGGGTCATCATGGGGCTGTTTATATCCCAACTCACCACACAGGCTACACAGCATCCACATCACCATAGACGTATCCACATTGCTACACAGAACCACATCGTTACAGACATGCCCACATCACTATGGACATATTCGTATTACCATAACCAATTCCACATCACATTGTGGATGCTCTCACTTGGTTTCTGATGGAGAGCTGTTCTAAAAATTACCCCAAAATGGAAGAGGCATCTTGTCAGAAAAAAAAAAAGAGAGAATGAGGGAGAAAAAGATTTAAAAGAAAAGTGATCTTTTGTTTTTTTGTATATCACAACTTTTTTTTTTGGTCAGAGGTTATACAGTGTGCCAACCCCATGGAACAAAACCCTACTTGTGGTCAAACATCACCTCACTGCTGGTGTTTCTCAGCTTCCTGCAGACAGTAGACAGAAAAACAGCAGTACTGCATTCATAGTTGAAATAGTCTCAGTGGCCCTTGATCAGGGAGGAGTCAATGGCCTGATGATACTGATAGTTATGGAAATCAACTCGGAGAACGGCGTTTGATTTAAGAAAACTGCTTGACCATGCTGCCTTGTCATAGCTCTACAGGTACATATAAAAACTGTACGAAAGTGAGAGTGGTGTGTGTGTGTGTGTGTGTGTGTGTGTGCGTGTGTGTGTGTGTTCATCAATGAATTTGTGTAATGGGCTCATTTTGAGGAAGTCAAAATATGCTTATCTTTGAATGTTCAAAAAATCAGAGCTGCTCTTACAAACCGGCACTCTTTCACATCTTTCTTCTTTTCTTTTTTATCGAGACTTTTTTCCAACCATACAGTCACAAACTGGCCCTGAAATAATTCTGTTTTTTATGCTCATTTCAAATACTAAATAGGCCTGGAGTGTGTGTGTGTGTGTATGTGTGTGTGTGCGTGTGTGTGTGTGTATGTGTGTGTGTGTGTGTATGTGTGTGTGTGCATGTGTGCGTGCGTGCGTGTGTATGCATATGTGTGTGTGTGCATGTTTGTGAAGATGTTTGCATCGATGTCTGTGCATGCATACACAATGCTAATCTGCTGCTGTGTCTTTTGCACACTCTGTGTGTGTGTGTGTGTGTGTGTGTGTGTGTGTTCATGTATGTGCTTGTGTGTGTTCATGTGTGTGTGTGTGTGTGTGTGTGTGTGTGTGTTTACAGTGTAAAGAATTCAGAAGAGCTGACAGTGACGCCCAACCTGTGGGTAGAGGGATGTAAATCCGTTTTTCCAGACGACGACGCAAGGCTTCATCGATGTCCCACGGGAAGTTGGTGGCTGCTAGTACCATGACGGTCTTGGAGGGATCATCATTGGTCACACCCACACCTGACATCACACATCATCACTGTACAATCACTTCAATGACATCATCATTGTACAATCATTTCAATGACATCATCACTGTACAATCATTTCAATGACATCATCATTGTACAATCATTTCAATGACATCATCATTGTACAATCATTTCAATGACAGGTGTTTGGAATGCTGGGTTTTTTTTTCCAAGTCAAGTGTATAGCCCAGTCAACCATGGCGGCGAGGGACTGCTGCTACTGTTGCACAGTTCTCGTGTTTGTTCACAGTCCTTAACCTTTACAGCACTGTCTCAGTCAACCATGGCGGCAAGGGACTGCTGCTACTGTTGCACACTTCTTGTGTTTGTTCACAGTCCTTAACCTTTACAGCACTGTCTCAGTCAACCATGGCGGCAAGGGACTGCTGCTACTGTTGCACACTTCTTGTGTTTGTTCACAGTCCTTAACCTTTACAGCACTGTCTCAGTCAACCATGGCGGCGAGGGACTGCTGCTACTGTTGCACATTTCTTGTGTTTGTTCACAGTCCTTAACCTTTACAGCACTGTCTCGGTCAACCATGGCGGCGAGGGACTGCTGCTACCGTTGCACACTTCTTGTGTTTGTTCACAGTCCTTAACCTTTACAGCACTGTCTCGGTCAACCATGGCGGCGAGGGACTGCTGCTACCGTTGCACACTTCTTGTGTTTGTTCACAGTCCTTAACCTTTACAGCACTGTCTCAGTCAACCATGGCGGCGAGGGACTGCTGCTACCGTTGCACACTTCTTGTGTTTGTTCACAGTCCTTAACCTTTACAGCACTGTCTCAGTCAACCATGGCGGCGAGGGACTGCTGCTACCGTTGCACACTTCTTGTGCTTGTTCACAGTCCTTAACCTTTACAGCACTGTCTCAGTCAACCATGGCGGCGAGGGACTGCTGCTACCGTTGCACACTTCTTGTGTTTGTTCACAGTCCTTAACCTTTACAGCACTGTCTCAGTCAACCATGGCGGCGAGGGACTGCTGCTACTGTTGCACACTTCTTGTGCTTGTTCACAGTCCTTAACCTTTACAGCACTGTCTCAGTCAACCATGGCGGCGAGGGACTGCTGCTACTTCTGCACACTTCTTGTGCTTGTTCACAGTCCTTAACCTTTACAGCACTGTCTCAGTCAACCATGGCGGCAAGGGACTGCTGCTACTGTTGCACACTTCTTGTGTTTGTTCACAGACCTTAACCTTTACAGCACTGTCTCAGTCAACCATGGCGGCGAGGGACTGCTGCTACTGTTGCACACTTCTTGTGTTTGTTCAGTCCTTAACCTTTACAGCACTGTCTTTCAGTCAGTTCGCGCTGTCTGAAACTAAACCAGCTTAGGCAGAGTACAGCTGGAACCTGGTCCGGTAAGAAAGAGACAGACCAAGACAAACTAGGCTGACAAAATCTAAACTGCTGTATCTTCAAAACCATGCTATCAATCTATCTTCAAAACCACGCCATCAATCTATCTTCAAAACCACACCATCAATCTACCTTCAAAACCACACCATCAATCTATCTTCAAAACCACACCATCAATCTGGCTAATTTCAATGTTTGAGAAAGCAGGTTGTTGCAGATTTTACTTCATTCTTGTGGAAAAACTAAGATTAATCTTCTATTTGTATACACTGATTGATTTGAGGTCTTTGAGTCAGCTCATCATAAGCGAAACACAAACATGACAATAAACTAAACTAAACAACTTAAAAACTCAACATAAAAGATATTTGTCTAATACACTATGTGCATTCCTTAAAAATAAAGAATGAAACAAATCCCAAGCGAGTCGCACCGTACTCGACGCCTGTTACATTCACAGACATGGTCAAAGTTCAGTTCTGTCATTCCGTCAAATGGGGAGAGCCAACATGATAGCAGCATTTTTCTCAGAATCCCTTTTAACAGCAAACTGCCTTTCAAATGGACTATCAGCAGAAGCAGTGTAAGAATACTGACATGCAGCAACAATCTTTGAAGATGTACTAGGCTGAGCATGCATGACGACTGTATTTGAAATGCAGCTTGTTTCCGTTCCTTTCAAAAGCTTGGTTAAAGTGGCAAGGCTGGTTTGAAGACATAAGCAAAGTAGGATTGAGGCTTTATGAGAACGACTGACCTTTCACCTTATTCAAATATCATGACCTCTAAGTTTAGACAGAAAAGAGTGAAAGAGGAAAATTAAACAGTTCTGTCAAATTTCATCATCTGCAATGGCACACATATGCTGTCGAGTTTCATCGCCTGCAATGGTAAACCCTTGCTGTCGAGCGTCATCACATGCAATGGTAAACCCTTGCTGTCGAGTTTCATCGCGTGCAATGGTAAACCCTTGCTGTCGAGTTTCATCGCGTGCAATGGTAAACCCTTGCTGTCGAGCGTCATCGCGTGCAATGGTAAACCCTTGCTGTCGAGCGTCATCGCGTGCAATGGTAAACCCTTGCTGTCGAGTTTCATCGCCTGCAATGGTAAACCCTTGCTGTCGAGTGTCATCGCGTGCAATGGTAAACCCTTGCTGTCGAGTTTCATCGCGTGCAATGGTAAACCCTTGCTGTCGAGCGTCATCGCCTGCAATGGTAAACCCTTGCTGTCGAGTGTCATCGCCTGCAATGGTAAACCCTTGCTGTCGAGTTTCATTGCCTGCAATGGTAAACCCTTGCTGTCGAGTTTCATCGCCTGCAATGGTAAACCCTTGCTGTCGAGTTTCATCGCATGCAATGGTAAACCCTTGCTGTCGAGTTTCATCGCCTGCAATGGTAAACCCTTGCTGTCGAGTTTCATCGCCTGCAATGGTAAACATTTGCCGTCGAGTTTCATCGCCTGCAATGGTAAACCCTTGCTGTCGAGCGTCATCGCCTGCAATGGTAAACCCTTGCTGTCGAGTTTCATTGCGTGCAATGCTAAACCCTTGCTGTTGAGTTTCATCGCCTGCAATGGTAAACCCTTGCTGTCAAGCATCATCGCCTGCAATGGTAAACCCTTGCTGTTGAGTTTCATCGCGTGCAATGGTAAACCCTTGCTGTCGAGCGTCATCGCCTGCAATGGTAAACCCTTGCTGTCGAGCGTCATCGCCTGCAATGGTAAACCCTTGCTGTCGAGTTCCAAAGGGAGGTGACTGCGGGTGGAAAATGAAACAAACTTAAAAGACAAATCACTATTTCACCGAACAAAAGAGACAAACAAATTACAACACAAAACACAACGCGTTTTGACCTCACTGGTCTTCTTCAGGCAAGACAGACAACATTCAAGACAATGAAAACGAAGAACGAACAATCACTTCTCTCCTCAAATTGGGCATGAAATGGGCGTGGAATGAAAACAAGGCTTCTGGGAAAGAGACGAGGCGAGTTAAAATAATAATCCAAAAATATTTTAGACGAGGCGAGTTAAAATAAAATAAAAAAAATATTTCAACTTGCACTGTCTCCTCCCCAGGAGCCTCATTTCCATTCCACAACCATTTTGTGCCCAATTTGGGAGACAAGTGACCGTTCCTTCTTCGTTTGCAATGTCTTCAATGTTGTCTGACTTTCCTGAAGAAGACCAGAGGTCAAAATGCATCGTGTTTCCCTTGTTGAGGTTAGTCCCTTAAGTGGTGGAAGGGTTTACACAATGTTGGTTTGATCACAGCTAAATCTCACTGTAAGAGTCGGTGAGTGAATGACAACAGAACCTGTTCCCAGGGTAAAAGAAAAAAAAAATCCACTATGATAGGTGTGACTGCAGAGCCAGGAGATACTGGGGGAAAAAGAGCGAGAAGACCAAGATGAAAAAGAGGAACAGCGAAGGTGACCTAACTAGAACCTTAGACACCTAAACAGACAGAGAAAACAAACTAGAATCTGTAAACAACCAGACAGATGCAGAAAACCACAAGCTAGAACAAAGCAGGAATGATTAGACATCCAGACAGACACAAAGACCTAAGCTAGAACAATTAGACATCCAGACAGAGAAGACCTAAGCTAGAACAATTAGACATCCAGACAGACACAGAAGACCTAAGCTAGAACAATTAGACATCCAGACAGAGAAGACCTAAGCTAGAACAATTAGACATCCAAACAGACACAGAAGACCTAAGCTAGAATAATAAGACATCCAGAGATCTACGCTAAAACAATTAGACATCCAAACAGAGAAGACCTAAACTAGAACGATTAGACATCTAGATAGAGAAGACCTACATTAGAACCTTTACACATCCACACTGATCAAGATCTCAACTAGAACCCTTAGACATCCAGACAGATACAGAAGACCTAAGCTAGAACAATTAGACATCCAGACAGACAGAGAAGACCTAAGCTAGAACAATTAGACATCCAGACAGACAGAGAAGCCCTAAATTAGAACCCTTACACATCCACACTGACAGAGATCTAAACTAGAACCCATAGACATCCAGACAGATGCAGAGAACCAACACTAGAATTGCTAGATATCAAGACATACACAGAAGACCTAAGCTAGAATCTTAAGACATCCAGACAGACACAGCTGACGTAAACTAGAACAGTTAGACATCCAGGCAGACAGTCTCACAGCCATCAACACTTCAAAACTTCAGGGAATCCCCCCATCTGGAATGAAAATCACACACTTATTGAGGTTCTGTTTCATAATGACAATGTCATGAGAAATGACATCACTGAACTTTCTTCTAATCAACTCCTGTCGGTCATCAAATTCCTTCTTTAGATTCTTGCTTTTTGGGGGTAGGGGAAGGGTCTTGCTGACCAACAACACTTACAACTTTTTTTGTCTTTCCTTTCATTTAGATAAAAGTCAAAAGGGCGTGTATGATGTGCAGCAGCAGTACACTGTGGAAACAAAAATCAACAGACAGACAAAAACGTACCGTCCATCTGGACAAGAAGCTCCGACTTGACCCGCCGACTGGCCTCATGCTCACTGTCAGAGCCACGTTTGGAGCAAATCGAGTCAATTTCATCAATGAAGATTGTAGATGGGGCGTAGAAATGAGCCTGCAAAGGCACAGCCCACCTCAAGCAACTGACTGATAGACCACACACACAAAGGCACAGCCCACCTCAAGCAATTGACTGACAGACCACACACACAAAGGCACAGCCCACCTCAACCAATTGACTGATAGACCAAACACACAAAGGCACAGCCCACCTCAAGCAACTAACTGATAGACCACAAACACAAAGGCACAGCCCACCTCAAGCAACTGACTGACAGACCACACACACAAAGGCACAGCCCACCTCAAGAAACTAACTGATAGACCACACACACAAAGGCACAGCCCACCTCAAGCAATTGACTGATAGACCACACACACAAAGGCACAGCCCACCTCAACCAACTGACTGACAGACCACACACACAAAGGCACAGCCCACCTCAACCAACTGACTGATAGACCACACGCACAAAGACACAGCCCACCTCAACCAACTGACTGACAGACCACACACACACAAAATGTTATGATTAATACACACAAAATTAAGTAAAAAAAAAATGCTTGATTATCAGTACAATTACCAAACAGCCATATTTCACATATTTTTCTCATTATTACCAGCCGCCGTGGCGAAGTGGTTAGCATCGTGGACTCCCAGCTGGGAGGTTGTGGGTTCGAATCCCATCAGAGTCATGTGGGTTTTTCTGCCCCAACCGGCTCCTACCCTGAGTTGAGTTTGCTGCGGACTCAGTTAGGAAGACTGGGACCACACAGTCGAGTTTCATCCACTTAATGGATGCATTTCTGAGAGTGTTGCTCAAATTTCCTGACCAACACTGCAGGTGCCTGTATCTCTCGGGCCTGGTTGACGCCAAGATATATTATGAAAGGAAGCGTAGAGTACAGCCCTGTCATGTAGTCTCAGACTGAAATGGAAATAATTAGCATCATCTTAATCATCCTCATTCTCATCGATCAGCATTAAGGAAAAAAAATAATAAAAATTTCTCATTATTTTACAAAAATTCCCAAACAGAAAAAAAAAAAAAAAAACCCGAAAAAAACCAGCAACAATAATACAGAAAGAAAATTTAAACAAGACAGACGCATAAGTACTCAATTCAAACACTACTCCACAACACAGATCATTAAATGACACAGCCCGACTACTGTGTACTTTAAAATATCACTAACAGACTAGAAAGCAAACAGTACCTGTCTCTCCCCCCACACCCCACCCGATCCTTTTTTATGGCGAGGGGTGGGGTGAGGTGGGGGTGGACGGGTACAGGGGAGTTGGGGGGGGGGGGGGGATTCTCATGACTGCAGTCCCATCTCTCTCTGCCCTGCCCTGGCCTCAGTGGTCACATCACAACTGGCCTACATGTCCCCAGGACTCACCATCTCAAAGAGGAGACGGACCAGTTTCTCCGACTCTCCGCGGTACTTGTTGGCCAGGCTGGAGGTGGAGACGTTGAAGAAGGTGGTGCCGCACTCCGTGGCCACGGCCTTGGCCAGCATGGTTTTACCTGTGCCTGGAGGCCCCACCATCAGCACTCCCTGCACCACCCATCACACACGGCTAACATCTCAGAACATTCTACAGGGAACATGGCTACCATCTCACAACATTCTACAGGGAACATGGCTAACATCTCAGAACATTCTACAGGGAACATGGCTAACATCTCAGAACATTCTACAGGGAACATGGCTAACATCTCAGAACATTCTACAGGGAACATGGCTACCATCTCACAACATTCTACAGGGAACATGGCTACCATCTCACAACATTCTACAGGGAACATGGCTACCATCTCACAACATTCTACAGGGAACATGGCTAACATCTCAGAACGTTCTACAGGGAACACGGCTACCATCTCACAACATTCTACAGGGAACATGGCTAACTTCTCAGAACATTCTACAGGGAACATGGCTAACATCTCACAACATTCTACAGGGAACATGGCTAACTTCTCAGAACATTCTACAGGGAACATGGCTACCATCTCAGAACATTCTACACAGAATATGGCTAACTTCTCACAACATTCTACACGGAACATGGCTAACATCTCAGAACATTCTACAGGGAACATGGCTAACATCTCAGAACATTCTACAGGGAACATGGCTAACATCTCAGAACATTCTACAGGGAACATGGCTAACATCTCAGAACATTCTACAGGGAACATGGCTAACATCTCAGAACATTCTACAGGGAACATGGCTACCATCTCAGAACATTCTACACGGAACATGGCAAACGTCTCAGAACATTCTACACGGAACATGGCTACCATCTCAGAACATTCTACAGGGAACATGGCTAACATCTCAGAACATTCTACAGGGAACATGGCTACCATCTCACAACATTCTGCAGGGAACATGGCTAACATCTCAGAACATTCTACAGGGAGCACGGCTACCATCTCAGAACATTCTACAGAGAACATGGCTAACATCTCAAAACATTCTACAGGGAACATGGCTACCATCTCAGAACATTCTACAGGGAACATCGCCAATGTCTCAGAACATTCTACAGGGAGCACGGCTACCATCTCAGAACATTCTACAGGGAGCACGGCTACCATCTCAGAACATTCTACAGGGAACACGGCTACCATCTCAGAACATTCTACAGGGAGCACGGCTACCATCTCAGAACATTCTACAGGGAGCATGGCTACCATCTCAGAACATTCTACAGGGAACACGGCTACCATCTCAGAACATTCTACAGGGAGCACGGCTACCATCTCAGAACATTCTACAGGGAACATGGCTAACATCTCAGAACATTCTACAGGGAACATGGCTACCATCTCACAACATTCTACAGGGAGCACGGCTAACATCTCAGAACATTCTACAGGGAGCACGGCTACCATCTCAGAACATTCTACAGGGAGCACGGCTACCATCTCACAACATTCTACAGGGAACACGGCTACCATCTCAGAACATTCTACAGGGAGCACGGCTACCATCTCACAACATTCTACAGGGAACATGGCTAACATCTCAGAACATTCTACAGGGAACATGGCCAATGTCTCAGAACATTCTACAGGGAGCACGGCTACCATCTCAGAACATTCTACAGGGAACATGGCTAACATCTCAGAACATTCTACAGGGAACATGGCCAACATCTCAGAACATTCTACAGGGAACACGGCTACCATCAGACAACATTCTACAGGGAACATGGCTACCATCTCACAACATTCTACAGGGAATATGGCTACTATCTCAGAACATTCTACAGGGAACATGGCTAACATCTCAGAACATTCTACAGGGAACATGGCTAACATCTCACAACATTCTACAGGGAACACTCACAGTGAAACATGTTCTTTCAGAGTGTTGTGACTTGCATAATGTGAGACATAAAACATTTTACAGCAGACTCCATGCAATCCTTGTTCAGAGATGTCCCTCCTGATGTGATCTTTGAATTTGTGATGGAGATTAACATTTTTCATCTAAGATTTTACAGAAGAAAGATATCAACAAAATTTCCGGTGTGTTTTTAGGTGTATTTCAAAGGGTTGTGTGAATGAATTTTTTCGTTTTTTTTGTTCAAATGACTGGCGAGTTGACTTCGGCGCGGTGACAGCCCAGATATGGCCCTTTGCAGTCAGCTGGGCTATAAGCAACCTTACTTTACCTTACAGGAACGGGATGTAGAGGAGTGGGAAGGGACATACCTTCCATCCCTTCCCTAACCTTCCGATCTTCTCCACTGGCAACAAACTCACTAATTCCACGTAAAGTTTAGTCTTTCTTACCAGGAATTTAGACAAGATGCACCAGACAGACACAAACAAGCTTCATACAGCTGGTGATGATGAGAGAGTCTTACCCTCCAAGGTCGTCGTATGCCTTTGAAGATGTCCGGCACCACTAGCGGCAGCACCACTGCCTCCTCCAGCAGCTTCTTGGCCTCTGTCAGGTCCGCTATGTCATCCCTGGGGACAACATTTTGTTCCCATGATAGGCAAAAAAACGACCAATGTAAAAAGAGAAAAAAAGAAGAAAAAAAAAAACAGGAAAAAAATTCTAGAGATGATATTCTTGAGTGGTAATTGCACCTGCAGACCCTAACCACAGGAGGGGAAATCTAACCAAAGACTGACAACTCTTGCTAACTTCTGCACACAAAATTACGTCAAGCTATGTCAAATTTTTCACAACATGCCCAGAAACATTTAAAAAAAAGATTGGCAAAAGAACATGTGTTTGTACTAAAGTATGCAGATGAATCAGGTTTGAAAGTAATTTGAGTCAGAAAGAACTTATTTCACCGTAGTTAATGAAAGATTAGATGGTTACTACCCGGAAGAAGCCTCTGCTGTGTGGTGGCATGTGAAAACAAAACTTGTTCTGAACACGCATCAACTGCAGACGAATTTTCTTCATTTGGCTCAATGAACAGTATCGTGACTATTGGCCACAGCAGCATTTGTGCATTCTCTCAGCATAATGACGAAGGATTGATCAATTTGGAAAAGAAGACACTGGATCAGAGTAATCAGGATGCAGTTTAACCAAAACGTTGGGGGGGGAAAAAATCGATCCAGACAATTCGTGATTTCCGGATCTCCAGACAAACAGTGAGGTTGAAAACTGGTTTCCGGACATGTGATTTCATCATGCAAGACTCATCAGATATGCTGTGTCATCCCTGGGGACAACAAGACTCATCAGATATGCTGTGTCATCCCTGGGGACAACAAGACTCATCAGATATGCTGTGTCATCCCTGGGGACAACAAGACTCATCAGATATGCTGTGTCATCTCTGGGGACAACAAGACTCATCAGATATGCTGTGTCATCTCTGGGGACAACAAGACTCATCAGATATTCCGGGGGCCAGAATAGCTCAGTTGGTAGAGCACCGGATTCATGATCCTGAGGTTGCGGGTTCAAATTTGGGTACAGGGGGATTTTTCCCTCAGAGTTAACATTGGTTCTGACTCCATTCCCCATACAGTCCTCTAAATGAGACTATAAACCGAGTTCCGTGTGTGAACGCACGCACAATTGGGCAAGGCCAAAGACAGGTCAAATATATGTCATCTCTGTGGGCAAGATCAAAGACAGGTCAAATATATGTCATCCAAGTGGACAAGGTCAAAGACAGGTCAAATATATGTCATCTCTGTGGGCAAGGACAAAGACAGGTCAAATATATGTCATCTCTATGGGTATGGACAAAGACAGGTCAAATATATGTCATCTCTGTGGGCTATGTCAAAGACAGGTCAAATATATGTCATCTCTATGGGTATGGACAAAGACAGGTCAAATATATGTCATCTCTGTGGGCTATGTCAAAGACAGGTCAAATATATGTCATCTCTATGGGTATGGACAAAGACAGGTCAAATATATGTCATCTCTGTGGGCTATGTCAAAGACAGGTCAAATATATGTCATCTCTGTGGGTATGGACAAAGACAGGTCAAATATATGTCATCTCTGTGGGTATGGACAAAGACAGGTCAAATATATGTCATCTCTGTGGGTATGGACAAAGACAGGTCAAATATATGTCATCTCTGTGGGCTATGTCAAAGACAGGTCAAATATATGTCATCTCTGTGGGTATGGACAAAGACACTTTAACTATGCTATGTTGTCTCTGCAGGCAAGGGGGGAAAGACAGGTTATATATGCTATATCATCCTGACGGCAAGGATAAAGACAGGTTAAATATACTATGCCATCCTTGAAGACAAGGGCAAAGACAGGTTGAATATGCTGCGCAATCCCTGCAGGCAACAGCAAAGACAGGTTAAATATGCAATGTCATCCCTGTAGACACAGTCAAAGACAGGTTAAATATGCAATGTCATCCCTGTAGACACAGTCAAAGACAGGTTAAATATGCAATGTCATCCCTGTAGACACAGTCAAAAACAGGTTAAATATTCAATGTCATCACTGTAGAGGAAGTTAAAAACAGGTTAAATATGCAATGTCATCCCTGTAGACACAGTCAAAGACAGGTTAAATACACAATGTCATCCCTGTAGACAGTCAAAAACAGGTTAAGTATGCAAAGTCATCAATGTAGAGGAAGTTAAAAACAGGTTAAATATGCAGTGTCGCCCTATGGACAAGGTAGAAAACAGGTTACGTATGCAATATCATCCCTGTGGGCATCGTCAAAAACAGGTTAGATATGCAATGTCATCACTGTGGAAAAGTAAAACAAAACAGGTTAAATATGCAATGTCATCACTGTGAACAAAGTCAAAAACAGATTAAATATGCAATATCACTATTGTGGACACAGTCAAAAAACAGGTTAAATCTCCAATGTCATCACTGTAAACACGGTCAAAAACATGATAAATATACAATGTCATCACTGTGGACAAAGTCAAAAACATGATAAATATACAATGTCATCACTGTAGACAAAGTCAAAAACATGATAAATATACAATGTCATCACTGTGGACAAAGTCAAAAACAGGTTGAATATGCAATGTCATCACAGTAGACAAGGTCAAAAACATGTTAAATATACAATGTCATCACTGTGGACAATGTCAAAAACATGATAAATATACAATGTCATCACTGTGGACAAAGTCAAAAACATGTTAAATATACAATGTCATCACTGGGGACAAAGTCAAAAACATGTTAAATATACAATGTCATCACTGTGGACAAAGTCAAAAACATGTTAAATATACAATGTCATCACTGTGGACAAAGTCAAAAACAGGTTAAGTTTGAAATGTCATCGTTGTGGACAAAGTCAAAAACAAGTTAAGTATGCAATGGTATCTCTGTGAACACCGAGTGACCCGTGGCCAAAGTTGAAAAAAAAAAAAAAAGGTCAAGTAAAGCAGTTATACAGCTCCTGGACTCTAAAGAACATACCAATTCATCAAACAAAAATAATTTCAGCACTAAAACACGTAACAATACGTCTGGTGTACTAGAATAATACACCAAAAACCTTAAAACAGCAACGGGTTTCATAGTCCGCTACTATAAGTTCCGTAGATTTTTTTTCACACAAATGTTAATCACCGGATGTAATTTAGGGCTTTTGCTTTTTGTCTGTTTTTAACAGACAATAACAAAAACAAGACCTGTCATTCTGATTCATGTCTTACCAGTGCACGTTAGGATTTTTCTGCACAATGTCCCTCTCTAAGTGCTCCACAAGGTCTTTGTCGTAGCCCGTGGGGTCAAACTTCTTTTCATCACTTTCTCCTCCTTCCTGAAAGAAAAGAAAGAAGAAATAAGGAATTAAAAATATCATCCATAAGCAGGATATGAAGTCTGTAAATAAAAAGTCCACCAAATGAAAACATATTATAGTATTAAGCAAGCCCCTTGGGTAGCACCTAAACAGCTTTAAATCAAATGGCTTCTAATGATTTGCAATGCAATTGCAAACAAGCTTCTGCAAGGTCCAAGTTCCTGTTTCCCAGCTCTCAGGCAGACAGACAAACAGGCAGTAAGACATGACTCAAAAACAACATTTTAACAGGTACTTGAACTAACTCCTCCACATAACATGGGCAAATGAATTACAGGACAAAATATGATGCGTTGCAACCTCTTAGGTCTTCTTCAGGCAAGACAAACAACACTTAGGACAGCGAAAATAAAGAACAAGCGATCACTTGCCTTGTCAAATTTGGTGCAAGAAGGGTGTTGGAATCACTTATCTTGTCAAATTCAGCGCAAGCCCATCTTTCGCCGAATTTGACAAGATAAGTGATGGCTCGTTCTTAATTTTCATAGCCCTGAGTGTTGTTTATCTTGCCTGTAGAAGACCTAAGAGGTCGAAACACGTCGTGCTTTGTCCTGTGATTCATTTGCCCATGTTATCTGGTGGAGTTAACTCAAGCACCTTCAAAAATTTGTTTAAATTTCTGCCTGCAGTTATCTCACTTTGAAACTCACTTACAAACAAAAGCTTGATCAGTGGTGCTTTGGTTGCAAATTGGGCAAGAATCTCTTCATCATCATCCACCAACAACTCAAAAGTTGTGATGATGTTATCCATGAATGGTCAACCACAGAATTGAAATGTAGAAGAAAAATTTAAAAAAAAAGAAAGATACAGAGACAAAGCAGAAGAAGAAGAGAGAAAAGAAAAAAAAAACAAGATGCAAAGCATATAAACGTACTCCCAGTTTATCCTGAATACGCGTGATATATTCCATAAAGAGTAAAAACCGTCTTGGGCTGGTGTAACCGTTAGTAATGGCTATTCTGATAAACATCGGCCATCATCTGTGACCTATAATGAACATACTTACAAATTTTCAGAAAGATCGGCCAAGAACTTTGAGATTTTCCATCAAGAGGAAACCATTATGGGCCGTTAGTAACGGCTATAACGGTAAACTTAAATATCGGGCATCTCTGTGACCCATAATGAACATACCTACAAATTTTCAGAAAGATCGGTCACTTACTTTCTGAGATATTCCATAAAAAAGAAAAACTATTATGGGCCGTTACAGCTGTCAGTAACGGCTACAACGGTAAACTAAAATGTCGGGCATCATCCGTCGCCCATAATGGACATACCTACAAATTTTCAGAAAGTTCGGCCAAGTATTTTCTAAGATATTCCATAAAGAAGAAAAACCATTATGAGCCGATATAGCCGTTAGTAACGGCTATAACGTTAAACTAGAACATCGGGCATCATCCGTGACCCATAATGAACATACCTGCTAATTTTCACAAAGATCAGTCAAGTACTTTCCGAGATATTCTATGAAGAAGAAAAACCATTACAGGCCGTTACAGCCATTAGTAACAAGTATAGCGGGGTAAACTGAAACATCGGGCATCATCCGTGACCCATAATGAACGTACCTGCTAATTTTCACAAAGATCGGCCAAGTACTTTCGGAGATATTCCATAAAGAAGAAAAACTGTTACACGCCGTTACAGCCGTTAGTAATGGCTCTAACGGTAAACTGAAACATCAAACATTATTCGTGACCCGTAATGAACATACCTACAAATTTTCAGAAAGATCAGCCAAGTACTTTCTGAGATACTCCATAAAGAAGAAAAACCGTTACAGGCCATTACAGCCATTAGTAACGGCTACAATGGGGTAAACTAAAACATCAGGCATCATCCGTGATGCATAATGAGCATACTTGCTATTTTTCACAAAGATCGACCACGTACTTTCTGAGATATTCCATACAGAAGAAAAACCGTTACAGCTGTTAGTAATGGCTATAACGGTAAACTAAAACATCAGGCATTATTTGTGACCCATAATGAAGATACCTGCTAATTTTCAGAAAGATCGGCAAAGTACTTTCTGAGATATTGTATAAAGGAGAAAAAACCGTTACAGGCCATTACAGCCATTAGTAACGGCTATAACGGGGCAAACCCTCAAACATCAGGCATCATCCGTGACCCATAATGAACGTACCTGCTAATTTTCACAAAGATCGGCCAAGTATTTTCTGAGATATTCCATAAAGAAGAAAAACCGTTACAGACCGTTACAGCTGTTAGTAACGGCTATAACGGTAAACTAAAACATCGCTCATTATTCGTGACCTATAATGAACATGCCTACAAATTTTCAGAAAGCCACGTGCTTTCTTGAGATATTCCATAAAGACGAAAAACCGTTACAGGCCATTACAGCCATTAGTAACCGCTATAATGGGGTAAACTAAAACATCAGGCATCATCCGTGATGCATAATGAACATACTTGCTATTTTTCACAAAGATCGACCACGTACTTTCTGAGATATTCCATACAGAAGAAAAAACCGTTACAGCTGTTAGTAACGGCCATAACGGTAAACTAAAACATCAGGCATTATTCGTGGCCCATAATGAAGATACCTGCTAATTTTCAGAAAGATCGGCAAAGTACTTTCTGAGATACTGTATAAAGGAGAAAAACCTTTACAGGCCGTTACAGCCATTAGTAACGGCTATAACGGGGCAAACTCAAACATCAGGCATCATCCGTGACCTATAATGAACATACCTGCTAATTTTCACAAAGATCGGCCAAGTATTTTCTGAGATATTCCATAAAGAAGAAAAACCGTTACAGACCGTTACAGCTGTTAGTAACGTCTATAACGGTAAACTAAAACATCGCTCATTATTCGTGACCCATAATGAACATACCTACAAATTTTCAGAAAGATCGGCCACATGCTTTCTTGAGATCTTCCATAAAGAAGAAAAACCGTTACAGGCCATTACAGCCGTTAGTAACGGCTATAACAGGGTAAATTAAAACATCGGGCATCATCCGTGACCATTAATGAATATACATACAAATTTACAGAAAGATCAGCCAAGTACTTTCGGAGATATTCCATAAAGAAGGTAAAACCGTTACAGGCCGTTACAGCCATTAGTAACGGCTATAACGGGGTAAACTGAAACATCGGGCATCATCTGTGACCCATAATGAACATACCTGCTAATTTTCATAAAGGTCGGCCAAGTACTTTCTTAGATATTCCATAAAGAAGAAAAACCGTTACAGGCCGTTAACAGCCGTTAGTAACGGCTATAACGGTAAACTAAAACATCGGGCATTATTCG
Source organism: Conus canariensis (assembly GCA_033310375.1). Classification (NCBI taxonomy): domain Eukaryota; kingdom Metazoa; phylum Mollusca; class Gastropoda; order Neogastropoda; family Conidae; genus Conus; species Conus canariensis. The sequence continues at coordinate 82,175,451 of CM065724.1, forward strand.
TAACCCATAATGAACATACCTACAAATTTTCAGAAAGATCGGCCAAGTACTTTCAGAGATATTCCATAAAGAAGAAAAACCGTTACAGGCTGTTACAGCCGTTAGTAACGGTTATAATGAGGTAAACTAAAACATCGGGCATCATCCATAACCCATAGTGAACATACCTGCTCATTTTCACAAAGATCGGCCAAGTACTTTCGGAGATATTCCATAAAGAAGAAAAACTGTTACAGGCCGTTACAGCCGTTAGTAACGGCTATAGCGGTAAACTAAAACATCGGGCATCATCTGTGGCCCATAATGAACATGCCTACAAATTTTCAGAAAGATCGGCCCAGTAGTTTTGTCTGGAGCGAGTGGAACACATTTTGACCACGGACACACAGACAGACAGACAGACAGCATTTCTTCGTTCCCATTCTAAAGTACTCCCTGTTCTATAAGAACTGGGAGTACAAAAATGGCAAGAGGAAAGACATTAAAAAAAATCAAGACTTCATGCCGCCTGCCAACAAGAAGTTGAGCATCACAAAAGATGACTACCAATAACATTCTTAAGGGGCAGACCTACTACACACCCAAAAGTACTACAGAATGTTGTGAGCACAACTGGTTATCAGCAAATAAGTATCAGATAGCAAGAGAGTTATAAGGGCAAAACCCGGCACTGTCTATTGGCGCACTGTAACGTGAGGAGAGAACACTGTACTAGACTTGCACGCAACTGAGCATATGGGACAACAGAACTTTGTGACATTGCAGTTAACACAGGTACAAGACTATGAGAGAGAGAGAGAGAGCGAGAGAGGAGAGAGAGAGAGAGAGAGAGAGAGCAACTCTAAGAGAAAAAGGCAGACAGACAGACAGAGAGAAGAAACATATAGTGGGACTGGCTACCATGTTAACTGTAGCAACCCTGTGACAACAGTATCACCCTGAGGGGGAAAATGCTTTCACACAAGGCGGTCCTGTCAAAACTGAATGACAGATTGTTGCAAGATTTTTAAATTTCTCTCAGCATTTCCAATTTAAAAAAAACAAACTTTACCATCACAAACACATGTTGCAACTTCCTGACAAACAAGCATACTTTTTTCCTGTCCTTTGCAGAACCAGGTTTGCCTCTATCGGCTCCTCCTGGGGTGTTGCCACCACCAGGGCGGCGCTGGTTCGATGGCGCGCTAGGTCTTGCGGCTGCCCGTCCACCTCGGTTTGCCTCTGGTCGTTTTGCTTGTGGCTTGACTCCGCCGCGGATGTTGGGAGAGGGTCTGTGACAGGTTCAAAAGAAGATTGATAGTTCACAGCCAGTCTGATATGTACTTATATCTCTTGATGTCAGTTCTCCTTTTCTTTTTTCTCATTGCTTTCAAGACATGAGGAAATTGCAGTTTTATCAAACCCTAAACACACTGTTTAGAAAATATTTCTCCACCAGATGTAAAGTTAAAAATATGCAGCAAAGCTTGCAACTTCTAAAACAGAAACTTTGTTTTCTGTTCATCCATTTACCTTGTTTCAATCAGAGTAAATGTGATGCATAAGAAAGTCATAGGCAAGGATAACATTTAACAAAATTAGTTAAACATTTTATGAAGAAACAGTGATCACTCTAAATAAAATGCAAAAACATACTTTCAGTTCCTTTAACTAGTATCTGAGAAGCAAGGCTTTAAACTCTGAGGAATCATGATAACAGTTAAGATACTCTCTTACCTAATAAAAATTCAGGTTACACTGGGACTGGTGACTTATCCATCATTTTCACACTGCAGCATCACAAACAATACAACCCCCAAGCTTTTCACCACTAATCTAGAAGCAAATCAGCTGCTAGAACACTCTGCTGGATGTAAATTTCACTGGGGTATTGCCATGATTGGTTACCTTCACCTGAAATGTTTACCTTAACTCAACCTCTTGCCCCTATCTCACCTGTGTTCTGCAGGAGTGGGAGGAGGCCAGACGTCAGGGTCTCGGGTCGGTTCTTCATGACGGGAATAGTCATCATAGGAGTTGTAACTGTCATAGCTCTGATACGATCTGGAGTTGTCCGACTTGAAACTGGCCAGGATTTTGCTGATGTCTTTGACTTGTTCAAATTCTTCGCTTAACTCCTCTTTCACCTGAGGGCAAAGCAGTATGGGTTAACAATTTAGATGAAAAACTATTTCACTGGCACTGCAGCTAAGGCACATGATGGAAGACGCAAAACTGTGTACGCTATCATCAATGATACAATGTTTTAACACAAATCTCAATCCTGACAATGCATGTGCAGACCCTTATGGTTGGACCGAAATGTCCTAGTGGCTCTGCTGTTCTACAGTACTCCACTCTCCGCCTGTGTTCTGAGGGATCATCTCATGATTCCACTTAGTTTCATTTTCATCCACACAAAAAAATGATGGTATACAAAGTGTATTCCAGGCATGTTTTTAAAAAAAAAGGACTTTTTTTTTAACCTCATCTCAGTGCCACATCTTTTTTTTTATTTTGGTAATGAGTAAGCCCAGACCATTAAATGAATACTAAGTGGCCAGGGAGAGGGATAAGATAAGATAATGTTGCTTATAGCCCAGCCGACCGCAAAGGGCCACATCAGGGCTGTCACCACGTTAAAATCAACTCACAAGTCATTAAAAAAAAAAAAAAAAAAAAACAAACTTTCACACATCTCTTTAAATGACATCTTCTAGGAACGCACCAGAACTTTCGTTAAAAATCTTTCATCCATAAAATCTTAAATCAGATGAAAAATGTTAATCTCTCTCAAAAACCCAAAGATCACGTCAGGCGGGACATCCCTGAACAGGATTTTCATGGACTCTGCTGTAAAACGTTTGTGTCTCACATCGTGCAAGTCCCAACACTCTAAAAGAATATGTTTCATTGTGAGTGGCACATGACATGGAATGCACCACGGAGCTTCTTCACTCTTTAAAAGGTACGAATGGGTAAAATACGAATGGCCAGTGTGCAGCCGGCACAGAACTGTTTCTTCTTTACGACCACCAGTCACAGATGGGAGGAACTCCTTAAGGTTTGGACGGATCTGAAAGAGTTTGTTATCTGTCTGTGTATTCCAATCCTCCTGCCAGAGGTCTCTGACATAATCGTTAATTTTGGGTTTCAGATCTGAGCAGGGGATATATATGTTGGACAATTTCTCTCTTGTGGCATTCTTGGCTAAACGATCAACCATTTCGTTCCCTCCGATGCCAACATGACCAGGAACCCAAGCTAGAATAATGTTGTAACCATCCGCTTTCAACTCGCTAAAAAGTTCAAAGAAATGTAAAAGTTCTGGATGCTGAAGGTTGTGGCCAGCTATGGCCTCCAAAGCTGACAGTGAATCCGACAGAACCAGAAAGTCTCTCTTCTTAGATTGTGAAATTATCTTCAATGCCAAAACCAGAGCAGTAAGTTCAGCAGAATAGACGGAAGCATCTGGAGGTATATGTTTTAACAGTATCTGAGAAGGAGCACCAGGGCAATAGGCTGCACAGGCCACTCCGTCCTCAGACTTGGAACCGTCAGTGAAAATTTTCTGATAAGATGGGAATTTTGAACAGAGGTCAGCATACAAGGCCTTGTATGCCAGAGAGCTGGTAGACTCTTTGCGAAAAGCTGCAAGATCAAAACGAGTCTCTGGTGTGAAAAAGGTCCATGGAGGCTGATCTGGAAACTTAGTAAAATCGGACACAACTCCTAGGTCTAGACCTGCATTCCGCACGTGAGGCTGCATACGAAGACCAAACGGCAGAACACAGTTAGGGTTGTTTTCAAATTTGCTTTGAAACTGAGGGTCAAAGACACAGTCATAGGCAGGATTCTGCGGTTCCAAGAACAGTCTGATGTAGTAATTCAAAGATAGCTTCAGCCTGCGGTTGGACAGTGAGGGTTCACCTGCCTCTGCGTACAGGCTGTACACAGGGGTGGTGCAGAATGCTCCAAGACAGAGACGAAGCCCTTGATGGTAGATAGGGTCCAAGAGTTTTAGATAAGAGGGTCTTGCAGAGCCGTACACAGCACAACCATAGTCCAGTTTGGAACGGACCAAGGCTCTGTAGAGGTGCAGCAAAGTTTTCTTATCAGCGCCCCAGTCAGTGTGTGCTACGACCCGCAGAATATTCAGAGCTTTCTGGCAAGAGGTTTTGAGGTTTTTAATGTGGCTGAGAAAGTTGAGTTTTTGGTCAAAAATCACTCCTAGGAATTTGGCCTCTTTGACAGCTGGAATGGGAGATTTCCCTATTTTGATTTCAGGATCTGGAAAAAAACTGACGAAAATGATGGAAGTGAATGCACTGTGTCTTTGTAGGAGAAAAAGTGAAGCTGTTTTCATCCGCCCACTGATGAATTTTATCCACACAAAGCTGGAGCCTGTGCTGGACACTCGGGTACAGGCTTCCAGTTGCGTAGACAGCAAAATCATCCACAAACAATGAGCAGTCTGAACCCTGTTGAACTGACTTGACAATGTTGTTGATCTTGATGCTAAAGAGGGCAGGAGACAGTATGCTTCCTTGTGGAACACCCAACTCCTGCTCATGAACATCAGTGAGAGTGGTGCCAACCCAGACCTGAAACTGTCGTTCTGCCAAAAAATTTTGAATGAAAAGTGGAAGATGACCCCGAAAACCAAGATCATGGAGATCATGAAGAATCCCAGATTTCCAGGTGGTATCGTAGGCCTTCTCCAAGTCGAAGAAAATTGCCACTGCATGTTGTTTGTTAATAAAGGCGTTCCGAAGTGTAGATTCTAGACGGATCAAATGGTCCACTGTAGTGTGATGTTTGTGGAAACCACACTGTTCTTTCGCCAGAAGGCCGTCGGTTTCAAGTTTCCACATGAGTCGAGCGTTGACCATTTTTTCGATCAGTTTGCAGACACAGCTGGTCAAAGCTATGGGACGGTAATTGGATGGGTTAGAAAGATCTTTTCCAGGTTTGGGTATGGGTATGATAAGGGCTTTCCGCCAGGACGGTGGAAAACACCCTGTGGACCAGATATTGTTGAAGACTTTCAGAATGGTCTGGAGACAGCTTTCTGGGAGATGTTTCAAGAGCTGATAGTGGATCTCATCCAGGCCAGGAGCAGAATTGTTGCAGGTTTGCAGAGCTGATTTCAGTTCATCGATCGAAAATGGCAGATTGTAGGCTTCAGTGTTGTCTAATGAGAAGTTCCAAGGAGATTTTTCTTTCAGGAGTTTGTTTTTCAGAAAAGCAGGCGTTTTATTTGTGGAGGAAGAGTTCTTTTCAATAGTTGAGGCCAGCACATTAGCTACAGCTTGTTTATCTGTGATCAGGGCTTCTGCAAGTTTCAGGTGATGGATAGAAGGACTGGTCTTTTTTCCACTAATTTTCCTGATCACTTTCCACACTTTCTTCTTGGAGGTCTTTGAAGTCAACTTGGAGCAGAAGTCTCTCCAAAACTGACGTTTACACTTTTTGAAAATGTAGCGAGATTTGGCACGGAGATTTTGGTGGGCCCTCGCGTAAGGTATTGATGGCCTGCGACAGACAACACGTTCAGCCTTCTGGCGTTGATTGTGGATTTGTTGGCACTCAGCATTAAACCAGGGAGTTTTCGGCATCTGAGGTTTGGTGGTAGAAGCCGGAATGATGTTCTTGGCACAGCTGATGATGACATTCGTCAAGGTTTCAGCAGGGTCAGGACTTTGAAGAACTTGATCCTCCACTAATTCTTTTTGTATGGTCGTAGCAAAAAGATCCCAGTTAGCTTTTCAAAGGTTAAGACGTTCTGGTAAGATGATGTGTTCTGATGATTTATGTCTCAAGACTATTGGAAAATGGTCACTTCCACGTAGATCATCATGAACACTCCAATCAAAGTCTAAGACCAGTGAAGGATCGCATACTGATAAATCAATGCGAGACAGAGTGCCATTTGACGAATGTAGATATGTTGGAGAGCCATCATTGAGACAACACAGGTCAAGCTCAGAGAAGAAATCCTCCAGAAGAAGACCTCAGGGAGAGGAGTCTGCATTGCCCCAAAGAGGAGAGTGGCCGTTCAGGTCCCCTAGAAGCAAGAAAGGTCGTGGGAGTTCTTCCATGAGGCTAACCAGCTCTTGTCGACTGACAGATGACGATGGGGGTAAATACAGGGAACAAACTGTCACTGTTTTATGTAGGGAGATTCTAGCAGCTAAAGCTTGAAGAGAAGATTTAAGGTTGACAGGGCTGAACAACAAAGATTTGTGGACGAGTAATGAGACCCCACCTGAAACTCCAAGAGCTGTAGGTTGGGCTGGTTTAGACAGTACATTAAAACCTGAAACAGAAAAGGACTTTTCTTTGTGCATCTGCGTTTCTTGAAGAGCTACTACAGCTGGCTTTAAATCTTGGCAAAGAAGTTGGAGCTGCTCAAAATTGGAATGGAGACTTCGGATATTCCAATGGAAGATGGTTGTGTCCATCATAAAAGAGATATGGTGAAGGAAAATAAATCTTGTAACTCTTCACCAGCAAGTTCCTTTCATTCCATGTCGACATCTTCTAGATCCGAGAGAACTGCAAATCTGTTGGTGTTTCTCTCCGCTTTTTTCTCTCGATCTGATAAAATATTAGGTGATTTCTTTTTAGGCGGCGATTTCGTCTTTCCTCCAGAACTGCCAGCTCCCTTGTTGACAGCTGTAGGGTGCCCTTTGGAGGATTTTGAGGGGGTGGTCTTGTCTTGTACTTCAACAACTTCCACTTTCTGCCGCCCTGAAGGGCCTGTAGGTCTTTTGCCCCCAGATGGTCTGGGGGCGGGAGTAGGTTTTGAAGACTGAGCCGTATCTGAAGGCGATGACTGCTGGGGTTCGTCGTGTGCAGTATTTCTGCCTGAGGCTACAGACTTGGTTCCTGGCTCTCTCTCAGCAAACGAGGATTTAACCGTCTGCACACCGATGCTGACTGTTGTTGGCTTCCGTACTGCAGCTGCAAACGAGAGCCCAGCAGTCGGTTGACTTTTTATTACAATCTTTTTCGCCTCAAAAAACGGGATTCTCTGTTCAGTCTTTATTCTCTGAATTTCCTTTTCCTTCAACCAGTTTGGGCAGGTCTTTGATGATGATGGGTGCTTGCCTCCACAGTTGACACAGAGTGGTGGACTGTCACACACACCCTGGTGGACTGGCTGGCAGCAGGTACCACACACCTCTTCTTCCATGCATCTGTCCCTCACATGGCCGAACCTCTGGCACTTGAAGCAGCGCAGAGGGGATGGGATGTAGAGCGACACTGAGACTCTCAGGTAGCCCACCGTGATCGACTCCGGTAGAGAGGTAGAGCAAAAGGTCAAGAAGAGGGTATCAGTTGGGACTCTGTCATTGCCTTTGCGCACAAGTACACGATGAACGTGGGTCACTCCTTGCGATGCCAGTTCCGACTTGATTTCTGCCTCCGACACTCCTCTCAGATCTCTGCACCGGATTACTCCCTTGGAAGAGTTCAGAGTTTTGTGCGGAGACACCCTGATCGGTCGATCAATCAACGTCGTCGATTTTAGAAGCATTTCGGAGTGCAGCTTGGAAGAGCACTCAACCAGAAGTGACCCATTCCTTAATCTCTTGACGCTCTTTGGCTTGCCGCTGAGACCATTGATTCCTTTCGCGATCGCAAAAGGACTCAGGCCCGACAGAGGTCTATCTTCATCCGCCCCCTCAACAATCAGCCAGCTGGGCCAGAAGCCTGAAAGGTTTCTCGTCTCCTGTTCTGAATCCGTATCCGTGTCAGTTCCAGAATCTTGCCTGTGTCTCTTTTTAGTTTTAGGTGCCATGTTGTATTCATTAAAATTCGTCTCTCTTGATTCCCACCTGCCACCGAGTCCCAACAAGGGGGATGCCCATTTTATACGGAATTCCAGTATATCGGGGCACCAGGATTTCAAAAGAGATATACACAGGCCTGAAAGCGTCCCTGCCACAGAAGCTCCCAAACCCGTTTGACCCAAGCCGCCGCCTTCTAGCCTGAGCTAGGGCATGCACACGACCAGCCGCTTGATCGAAGTGGGCCACTTCAACCACCTGTCTAAAGGAAGTCCAGGCCAAAGAGGTGTGTTGACTTGATGCACCGCAGTCACATCAGCGGTCTCAACCTCCAGGATCCTATTCTCCCCCATCACAGGACGCACCGCACGGCAAACACGGTGGGCCTCAAGAAGACCACAGAGAGAAAAAGAGTGTGGAACAGAAGGCTTGAAGGGGAGACGAAGAAAGAAAAGATCTGTTAAGAAAGGCAGAAGACAGAATAGGAAAAGGGTGGGTTACTATTTGTCTGGGCCCTAAATCCTAACCTTTCTGACATGGGAGACCCTACCAGGGGCATCAATTCCTACCACGTAATGCTTGGCCAGTCAGCAGCTTGGCTATACAGGCTTAGAAGCGTTCACAACAACTAACCATCTAGTCGAGTATTGATGCCCCCGTCAGCAAAGCCTAAAAGATCACTGGACCACGCAAGCCCTCCGACCACGGCAAGGTTGCAACCCCCGGAGGGCAGGGAGAGGGAGATGGGCCCAACCAGACCCTGTCTAGAACTCAAACACCCCTTCAGCAGTATAACCTCAATTTTCAGTAGCATGCGGCATTTCCACATATGAACTTACCATAGACTGATCAATCCAAGAAACCAATCATTCACACTGCTTCAAAACAGATCATCTTTATAAAATCTTTCCTGTACATTTGTATGGAACAAAATTATTGTTTAACTTATGATTCCGGAATTACAAGAAGTCATATGTGCAGAAAACATAACTGGACTGTTAACAGAAGTTTGGGTTTCACTTCAAGAACACCGACTCTCATTCCCAAATTCTGATAATATGCAGTCGGTCACATGGGACAGTCAGTCACATGTGGTGTCACATGGGACAACACAATGAAGGAAAAACAATAAGGAGGTGGGGTGGGGGTGTAAGATTGCATGGTCTTTGAACTCTTTGGATGAATTTAAAGATTGCAGACAATCCAAATGTCTACACATAAACCAACAGTGTATTCAACTCCTCTCACTCATACAGATAAATAGGATAAAAAAAAAAAAAAAGGTCTGTGTTTCAGATCCAGCAGACCAGAAACATATTCTCTGACACCAAGACAACTATAGAAGTCAACAAAACTTTACCATGAAGTGTTCAGGATTCTTTGGGCACAAAATTTTCAAATACAATAACTGTTGCTGAAGTAACTCAGCAAAAAAAGCAGAATGAATTAATTTAACTGTGACCCTTCTTTCTAACAACGAAGTCTCTGCATGTTACCTGTGAAACTTACAGCTTTAAAGTTCTCTGTCTTGCTGCTCTTTCTGACAAAACCTGCTACATTTCCATCCCAGTGATCTCCCTTTACTTGCGTTTTTAACTTTTTTTTTCATGGCTGTTTCTTGCATTGTTGCAAAATGAATGCCAATATGGAGAGTGATCATAAGCGTTGCCAGAAATCGACAGAATTTTTAAAAGAAACTATCTATAGCACAGAAATTTCAAAACATGATACACCCCTTCTCAAACAACATAAAGTAAAACTTACATAACCTTCAGAAACAAAACAAAAATACAGGACAGTATTTGTCTTTTCAATTAGAAAAACATGCTACTTTCAGTAACAGTGCAGCCTCTTGTATGAAGTTTTCAAGAGAATGACGCTGCCATGAATTTAAAAATCCAAAAGCACCATCTTAAACATGCAACAGCATCTTCCTTTTTTTCCAACAATCAACATGACAAATCTTGTTCATTATCTCATAAGCAAAACAACGCAGAGAGGTGGATGAAAAGCAAAAACATGAGTAACTCTACATTTTTTGTTAAAAATTAGTGGGACTGAGAGTACCTTTTGCCATCTCTGTTTACTGCTGGGGTCTCGCATAGAGCTCATCAATTTGTGGATCTGTTGCAGCACTCCCTGATAGTACACCTGCAAGAATAGATCAACATGAAACCGTTTGAACTGGACATTCTCTCTCTCTTTCTCAACACCTGATGAATTCAACCCGGGCAGTTACACTCTATATGACATCTGTCTTTAGGTTACATTTTGTGATCCATGACATCTGTCTTTATGTTACATTTCATGATCTGCCTAAAGTTTCTGTCAATCTTCCCTGTGCATGCATGAATACACATGCTTCTTCCTCTGGCTTATCTCTGTGGATGTGAACAGCCATTGGGGCACCACATGAAAGATCTGTTCACCAGGTTCATCCAGCTCTGTTGGTTGTGTGTTATAGCCTGGGTTACATGCACAACACAAATAAGGTGTTTTCTTCATACTTATCTGTCCAAACATATGCCTTTTTTCATATTACATGGAACATCAGGATCCATCCCTCCCTCCCCACCCCCCCCCCCCCCCCCAAAAAAAAAAAAAAAAAAAAAACTGGGGAAGAGAAAATACCATCTTCTTGGGTTGCGCCAAGGAGCCTTGCAGTGAAGGAGACTGAAGAGAAGATGCAAGGCGTAGGAGTTTTCTCAAATTTTCCGCCTGGGAAGGCTTAGTCTGGTTGAGAAATAAAGGCACTCAGGACGGCGTTTCTGCTGATCCATGTTCAAGTGCTTTAACTGGGAGAGAGATGTGTCCATGACGAACAAAAGGAGAAAACTGATTTGTTTTGGAGTGAAGCGAGTTGATTACATGTCACTAAAGGAAGACCACTCATGTATTCCAGTGGGTTGAGTAGAGTGACCTCCCCGCTTTCCACATGATTTTTCTTTTTTTTGGAGGGATGGGGGTGGGGGTGGGGGGATTCCTGATGTTCCACTTACAAGGAGAAAAGGCATTTGTTTGGACAAGAAAGTATATCATAAAACTAATTTTAGTAGGAAAAATCCTTTTTTTTTTTTTTTTTTTTTTTTTTAAATTAAGCAATCCGTCTCTCCACATTTTCTTTGGGCACACAAAGGATTTTTAAAGAGATAAATATAATTCATATGAAGGAAGATATTATGAAAAATAGATTCAGTTTTAAGGCATTTTATGCATGTTTGTAATTAACTAGTTTAATATGGTCAGAAAAAAAAATCCCAAACAACATAATACTACTAGTTTATTCCTGTCACTTGCTAAAGAAAAATCACACATATATCTGGATGTTAATCAATATCAAGCAAAATCTCCTAAACATAAGCACAATGCAAGCAATATTGTAAATAATGCCCACTCACCGCAAAGAAAAAGAAAACTACTGAAATATCTTAAAAATTACATCAATCAGCCACCAAGTTAGCTATACACTGGAAACAAACACAACAATGGCAATTACCCTAAGAATACAATGTGCTTGTTTTCAATCAGCTTTTGATTTGGTTTAAGTGTTCAAATGCTCTTTAACAGTTTAAAATTATAAGCAACATTAACAGAAGAATAATAAACTTGCTCTATAAAAAGACGATTGAGCCACAGTCATTTACAAACAGCTAGAAACTTCACTCGTGTGCAGTGATATTGTTACACTACAAACACAAAAATGTGAGAAAAGACAACAAGTTGAACTTTGTGCATAGGTCCAAAGGATCAGATTAAGGTTGCGCAAATGGAATTTCCAGACAGTACTAAGTCATGGCAATGCGTTTTCAGTTGACCTGCATCGCATATGCTACACATTGAAACGAAACAACATAAGCTGCATAAAACCTAAGAGTTTGTCACTGACCTTGGAATATACTGAAACAAAACGGCATAAGGTAGGTGAAACCTTCTGAATTAACCTCTAAAATGGAACTAATCAAAATATCATCTGTTCATTTTAACATATTATGTTTAGTCACCGTTAAATGCTAAATCTTAGCTTTACCAAGAGCTTTTGTAGATTTTAGTTAACTGCTTATCTTGAAGTTGTACATGAAGCTAAAGTGTTTTACAACAAGACCTTTTTTAAGGCATTTGAAAATTTTACAAGGAATAGTTCTACTTCCAGTTTGTGTGTGTGTGTGTGTGTGTGTGTGTTGTGTGTGTGTGTGTGTGTGTGTGTGTTTGTGTGTGTGTGTGTGTGTGTGTGTGTTACAAGGAATAGTTCTACTTCCAGTTTGTGTGTGTGTGTGTGTGTGTGTGTGTGTGTGTGTGTGTGTGTGTGTGTGTGTGTGTGTGTCCACTGTATATGTGAGTGCATTGAAAATTCATTCTCTAGACTTCTGACTTAGTACAAAATTAATGCCCCCAGATTTCTGAACATTGCAGAACTATGCACAAAAGCAAGTAACTATGCCAAAGTGTCATTTTTCGCAGCCGTCTTGAGTACATACTTAGGTGGGAAAAAAAAGTAAAATGGCACAAAAACAATATGCATACATGTAATATATATGCTTTATTTCACAGAAAAAAATACATCATACATCACATCAAATGAAAGTTCTGTGTGAGCAAATTGACAGATCACTGAATAAAGTTACCAGTTAATATTTCTCCTCCTATCCACTATCATGGATGTTCACGTATGGAATCCATTTTGACAATGTACCAACTCTGATAAGCTAGGCTTTAAACAAAATAAATTTAAACTCAAACTGAGTGAATACCAAATAAATTCTGTGTATCACCTGTGATTTTTCATAGTCACCCAGCAGAGCACTCTCACGCCCCATCTTCGTGTTCTCATAGATTTCAGTCAGCGCAGTTGTCATGGTGCTGATAGGGCAGTAGAAGGGACTTCAGATTGTACAGCTCTAATCTGGGGAATAAACACATGACAGCCACATTTTACATTTATAATATTAAATAATCATGAAAAAATATTCAGGAATGTAATTCTAAATATACAAGACCTATGGAGACTGGACAGCTAACTGGTGTGTGTTTGAGACATAAAGAGTTCTGTTCACAACATCTGAGAGCATGCTGAGATTTACTGGTTAATCCAATATTTCATTTCAAAATTCAAAAGGCTATGACACATGTCCTAGCTCAACAAAAATCCATAAGACACTTTAGAAATCTTTAGGACAAAGTATCAGGATATTAACCTTTTTTTAAAATCATTCGACTTGATTGCTTTCAATTCCATCGAAAAAAAAACCAAACAAACAAACAAAAAAAAACAAACAAAACTTGGACTTCTATTCACAAATAAACATATCAAAACTCTTCATCAAAAACTAGATTTGAAACTTTAAAACTGGTCAGATCAACGATATAGGCTTAACATAAATTTCACATTTGTGGCTGCTGTGCAGAGCTGGCGACTATTCTCTTTGTTGTGAGTGTGGCCATAGAGAAGTCTTTAGTCATTTCACTTTATCTGTCCTATGCATGCATTGCCCTGGCAATGACTTAAGGTTTCTCTTTGGTGACATGGTTTGGAGTAGATGATCAGAATTAATTTCTTTTAATGGAAAGTTGCATTCATGGACACAGACTTTAACTAAGTTAAAGTACACATTCTGGATGAGGAATGTTCAGTCTAAAACAATATTTCATTTTGCACTCTATATTCCAATCATTACTGTTTACTTTAAGTACTGAAAAGGAGTCTACACAGAATGAGAAAGAATAAAACTGGGTAAACTTGCATGTTTTAAAGCCATGAGTAATACTGTCAGTTCATTTGTAAAAACAAAAGTGTGTATGTATATGTGTTCATGAGCAATTACTCCATACCCCCGCCTTGGCTTAAGGCTGTGTCAGGCCAATTGACATAGGCTAGAACACCAAGGCTACATCCAAATGTTGTTATGCTCAACATAGTTACGCGGGGATTGTCTTCAGTTGTGACAATCTCCTAGCTTAACATTATCAGTCTCCAAAATCCCCCAAAGTCGGAGTGTGGCTGCCCATGTGGCAGGGTAATCAAAAACAGTCACACACGTAATGTTCTCATCCCCAGCTGATGCATTTGTACCATAGTGTTCAAGTGCTTCGGCTGTTCCCTGGAGTCTTTTAGCCAGGGTACGACAACAACAACAACTCCATACCAAATTTCTCTCCCCTTCCGCCAGTTCCTGCCTCCCCTCCCCCTCCCCACCACCACACCCTGCCCCCTACCCCCAAATCTCTTAATTCTGAATATGATAGAGATCTGTTTTGGAACACCCCAGACAGATAGTCCACTGCTTAATAGTCAAATACCTCCCTGTAAAAGAAGATAACCCACTGACAGAAGCAGCATATCAATTGAGGTAGAAAGCTTCTATCCATCAATAGGTTATCTTCTCTTAAGGGGTTCCAAAGTAATGTGACTTCAGGTAGAAATATAAGCAAGAGAATAGAACTTAAGCTTTTTAGTTTCATTCTCTCTTTTTATAGGCCTGATATATGAGTCCATGAGTCACATCTCAACCAATGGCAGTTGAGGCTAAGCCATGATCAATACATGTCTTGGCTTATAACTTGTTAATCTTCATCCCTTGTTCTCATCAAAAGCAATATATTAAAAGTGTATAATGGTATTAATCCAATAGTAGTCAGTAAAAATTAAATTCAACCCTATGATTAAGCTTTGGTGCTGCTCACAACTCCTCCTGTGCCCAAGCTATGCTTCTGTGGCAAACTTAAGTACTCAAACCGGTATACTATTACTCAAAAATTATGTATGGCAGTTTTCAGATCCAACACAGCTAAATATAATAGTAATAATAATAATAGCAATAATAATAATAATAATAATACTGCTCTGTATATAACATGTAGAAGTTTTGAAGTCTTAAGTCCAAAATTAAGTTTAAAGTTTAATTCACCGCTACTATGTAATGTCTAAGTTTGTCAATTTGCCTCAAAACATCCATGGAAGTCTTCAACATCATCACTTGGTGGTCTCACGGGCTGAACGTCTTGAAAGGGAGGGGGATTCTAAAATAAGAATATGAAGTCAGTGCCTAAATCCGAAACAAGGTGATTTAGTGGCCAACACATATTGGCCGACGGAAAAACGCCACAAATAACTGGATGATGACCAAGCTGCAAAGACTAACACCCTAATGTCAGACGAGAATGATATCTCGAACTCGGTAACTGTCCGTCTGCTCTCCGCATATCATGTCATGATGATGATGAGTGTCTGTACAACCTAACACCGCTTGGCAACTGAGATTATAACGCCCCCAATCTGTTCTGCTTCGCATCCATTGAATCACGAAAAAGAAAGAATACCTGTCAGTAAATATGATGAAAAGTTTGAGATAGGTTCGATTAAGTTCAACATCTGTCCTCACCACCTACGAAGGAAGAAACCATCACACTGTACAGTTTGTAATGTGTTCATTTGTTACGAGTTCAGTCATTGGTTCATCTGTTCACATGAAAAGATAACTCCATGTCATTCAAAATCGTCATCCTTGATGGCTCGTGATGTACCGATACACTGTCCACAGATACAAAGTGGGACCAAGCGCAGCTAGCTATTATACACGAAGCATCACAGTTCAGCCCATGACGCATATTGTGCTCGACTCTGACGCAGTTCCAACATTTTGTTTTGTTTTAATGCGAGCACATTTACATGACGCCACTTTTTTTTCTATCGTCTGTTATGCCTTTCACTCCCCAAGTCACGTGCTCCAAAGAGAACACAAGGAGGCCATAAGTCACGCGTAAATTCGCTATCCTAGTTGACAAATAGCACTGAACTAATACATTTATTACTCAAAATTCTAGGACATTCCACCTCAATATTCAAACAATACCAACTTAAACTCTGAACTCTGACCTGCAGAATTCTGCTCACCTATTGCCTAACGTAAGATAAATAAATGAATAATGAATGAATAAATAAATAAATATGTAAATAATTAATAATAAATAAGTAACTAACTAACTAACTAAGAACTGGTAATTATCCCAGCACATTTGACTGTAAAAGACCTTAACTTTATGAACTTCTTAAGTTTCGCAAACAGTAGTCATCGGTATATAATACCCCAATCTTACTTCCTGACCAGACTCTAACATGAACACCCCCACATTACCTGTGACCCCGGGAATCTGCCAACATAATTAGACCTATCATCAAATGGAGTTTTCCCAGAAGGAACAGGTAATACCATCCTATTCTTAACACCAGGGCAAATCTAACAAGCCAACAAGAGTCTTCACTCAGAAATGTCCATCCCCATGCCTAACAAAGACGTAGGAACGCAAACAGTCCAAGACATTGTTCTCTAAAAACAAAACAAAACAAACATATATACACACATATATAGATAGACAGATAGATAGATAGATAAAGATCTCATGACCGCATGTCTAGGGTTGACAAAAACATTGTGATGAAGCTTTATGTAGCCGTGACTTTGAATAACTGATTGAGCCAGCCCTGACTTGGCCCCGCTTACAGTGGGCTTTATTCTGTAAACAACATGAACTGAATACTTGAGGGGCTCAAGGTGTTTACCAAACAGGAAGAGAAACAGAAACATCTCTCTCTCTCTCTCTGTCTCTCTCTCTCTCTGTCTCTCTCTCTCTCTCTCTCTGAGAGAGAGAGAGAGAGACAGAGACAGAGACAGAGACAGAGAGAGCATGCGCGCTTTTGTGGATGTTTTACGGTGTAATGAAATGAGACTTATGCAGTTAATACAGAAACAGACAGACAGAGAGAGAGAATGCACTGTTTTTTGCTGTTGTTGTTGTTGTTTGTTGTTTTTTTAACAGGAAAAATGGACAGATCTGGTCTTTCGTTTCACCGTACGCCTGATTAAAACAGGGTTTGTAGAGATTCCATGGAATCACATACACACGTAACAATAATGATGATAATAACGATAATAATAATGATAACAGTAACAGTTTTTGTTACACGAGGGCATAAAGATAGCGCTGCTGGGTTGTAGCCTACATGCGAAGACTACTGCAAAGTGAGACGCCCCTTTCAGATCCAGACTGTGCATCCCTGGCACCGGGTGGGCTGGTGTTCCTTGTGACATGAGAAGAGCACCTGGTAATGAACTGAAAGCAGATCTTGCCTTCGGAACGACCGAATGGTGCCTCTGAAACGTTCTTACCAGAACGGCTCCACGATTCCGTGTGCCCTGGGCCATCCACGTTGGGAACAACGGAAGGACCACGAGGACGAGGATTATGGGGCTGAATTGGCATAACAGTGGATGGGGGTGAAGAGAGCCTAGGGGGAGTATGTGGGGAAACTGCGTTAGTGGGATCTATGGGAACAATTCAGAAGGAGCAAGCTTACCTCCCTCAGAAATGCAGAGGTGTATACTCCCTTTTCTTCTTCTAGATATCAAATCTGGCCTGGTCTCTATCGCGAGCGCTCTGAAGGAAGGGCTGATACTCTTCCAGACTCGTCTGGCAGGGTACAGGGCAGGAGGCTGATCAGTACAGATGTAAACTGACTTAAGAGATTAATGTCCTGAAGGGAAAGGAGTTTCTCGCAATGGCGTGCTTTGTTTTGACCTGCGCTGGATGGCGATGACTAGGTTCTTGGTGAAGCGGCCAGTAGCCTCGGGAAGGAATGCCGCTGTATTGCTACATGCAAGAGTCACTCTGTCATCACGCCTGGAGGGAGACTCTCATGAGGCTGGTGTGTACAAGTCCTCCAATGTAACTGGTCTGCATTGCCCGCACCTGAAATCCGCAATGAAGGCCTGTAGGACCCCACCTCCAATCCCCGTGTTGCTAGTCTGTACGAGACAACCATGTTGCTGGCCAACAGAAATACCCCGTGTTGGTGGTCGATAGGGGTCCCTGGTGTTGCTGATCTGTGGTGGCCCACCTCTTCCACTCTCCCGTTGCTGGTCTGTAGGAGTAACCCCCCCCCCCCCCCCCCCAACCCTATTCCAAGGTCTACAGAAGTCCCCTCGTGTTGGTGGTTTCCATGAGTCCCTCGGAGTTGGTGGTCTGCAAGTCTCCCCCCACCCCCCACCCCCCTTCCCCATGTTGCAGGTTTTCAGGAGCCCTTACATCACGCACACCTTGTTGCTGGTTTACAGGAGCCCTCCCCCCCCCCCTTCCCCCCCCCCCCCCCCCTTCGTTGGTGGTCTGCATGAGTCCCTCAGAGTTGGTGGTCTGCATGTTTCCCCCCTTCCATGTTGCAGCCCCCCCCCCCCCCCCCATGTTGTTAGTCTGCAGTAGGTATTCCCCCATGTTGTTGGTCTGCAGTAGGTAATCCCCCATGTTGTTAGTCTGCAGTAGGTAATCCCCCATGTTGTTAGTCTGCAGTAGGTATTCCCCCAATGTTGTTAGTCTGCAGTAGGCCCCCATGTTGTTAGTCTGCAGTAGGTATCCCCCATGTTGTTAGTCTGCAGTAGGTATCCCCCATGTTGTTAGTCTGCAGTAGGTATTCCCCAATGTTGTTAGTCTGCAGTAGGCCTCCATGTTGCTGATCTGTAGGAATCCCCTCATGATGCTGGACATTAAGAGTCCCCCCCATGTTGTTAGTCTGCTATGCCCCCCTCCCCTCCCCCCATGGTGTTTATCTGTAGGAATCCCCTCATGATGCTGGACATTAAGAGTCCCCCCATGTTGTTAGTCTGCTATGCCCCCCCCCCTCCCCCCATGTTGTTTATCTGTAGGAATCCCCTCATGATGCTGGACATTAAGAGTCCCCCCATGTTGTTAGTCTGCTATGCCCCCCCCCCCCTCCCCCCATGTTGTTTATCTGTAGGAATCCCCTCATGATGCTGGACATTAAGAGTCCCCCCATGTTGTTTAGTCTGCTATGCCCCCCCCCCCCCCCTCCCCCATGTTGTTTATCTGTAGTTATCCCCTCATGATGCTGGACATTAAGAGTCCCCCCATGTTGTTAGTCTGCTATGCCCCCCCCCCCCTCCCCCATGTTGTTTATCTGTAGTTATCCCCTCATGATGCTGGACATTAAGAGTCCCCCCATGTTGTTAGTCTGCTATGCCCCCCCCCCCCCCTCCCCCATGTTGTTTATCTGTAGGAATCCCCTCATGATGCTGGACATTAAGAGTCCCCCCATGTTGTTAGTCTGCTATGCCCCCCCCCCCCCCCCCCCATGTTGTTAGTCTGCTATGCCCCCCCCCCCTCCCCCCATGTTGTTTATCTGTAGGAATCCCCTCATGATGCTGGCCTTTAGGAGTCCCCCCATGTTGTTAGTCTGCTATGCCCCCCCCCCCTCCCCTCCCCCATGTTGTTAGTCTGCAGTAGGTATTCCCCAATGTTGTTAGTCTGCAGTAGGCCTCCATGTTGCTGATCTGTAGGTATCCCCTCATGATGCTGGCCTTTAGGAGTCCCCCCATGTTGTTAGTCTGCTATGCCCCCCCCCCCTCCCCCCATGTTGCTGATCTGTAGGAATCCCCTCATGATGCTGGACATTAAGAGTCCCCCCATGTTGTTTATCTGTAGGAATCCCCTCATGATGCTGGACATTAAGAGTCCCCCCATGTTGTTTATCTGTAGGAATCCCCTCATGATGCTGGACATTAAGAGTCCCCCCATGTTGTTTATCTGTAGGAATCCCCTCATGATGCTGGACATTAAGAGTCCCCCCATGTTGTTTATCTGTAGGAATCCCCTCATGATGCTGGACATTAAGAGTCCCCCCATGTTGTTTATCTGTAGGAATCCCCTCATGATGCTGGACATTAAGAGTCCCCCCATGTTGTTTATCTGTAGGAATCCCCTCATGATGCTGGACATTAAGAGTCCCCCCATGTTGTTAGTCTGCTATGCCCCCCCCCCCCTCCCCTCCCCCCATGTTGTTTATCTGT
>CM065724.1:82200074-82247574 GCA_033310375.1 Conus canariensis
AAGACATCAGCATTTAACATTCTGCCCAAAATACCATGCTGTCTTCTGGAGGCCTGAGGAAAAGATAATGCTCTAAAGCCCCAACACTAAGCTCATGCTTAATGTCAAGCCCGTGTTCCTGCTGTTCAATGGACATGATTGTGGGTGGGTGTGCATAGTGAGTGGACATAGTAACTGTCTTCATCTGATGAATTATGTTGGTGTGCAGTAAGCACCTGATCTCCGTCCATTCAGTGATGTGGGTGTGCATAGAGTTTTCACGACTGGACAGAGCAACTGGTCTACAGATGAACATTGGGAAGCTTGCATAGGGTGCCAACAGTATGAGGCATGTCCTGATGTAGAAAGACTCTAAACACAGTACCACAGACAATAACAACACAAGTAACCCAAAGCTGCCAGTCGTAGGTCATCTCAATCTCCAGTCTATATATACAGTAGCTTACAAATAACCTCCCTGATCAACATATGAAAGGCTTGATGATTAACCCTTTCATCGCCAGCCATCCTCAAGCTGCAAGCAGTTGAAAACCAGCTGTGCAGCAGAGCTACTATAGGGTACTAGATTTACAAGGCTGTCACTTTTGAACCATGGGATCATTCATGATTGTTTAGCTACCAATTAAATGATGGTACAACACCAAATTCATTTGGTATATTATTAAATAATGTGAAAAATCCCGTAAAGAAAAGTTACAAACAAAAACTGAATCGAAGCATGCTCATATCACTTAGCGGCTATTGTGGCGATCTGACTGCAACAGCCGTGCGGCTACTCTGGCAATGAAGGGGTTAACAGGAACAGCAACACTGTCAATTCCACCCTGTTAGTTCTACAACTGGATGAAGTCCATGCAACGTGCTGACAATCAATGTTATTTGAAACACTAGGGTTCCGATTGGCTGTTGGTTTCATCCAGTCACCTAAAGAGTCCTCGCTGAGAGTATGACTTGTTTCCCTTATGTTTTAGTCATGTTTCAAAAGGTCAACATTTTGCCTTTGTTAGTCTGACACAATGCTTGGCTATCTTCAGGTTGCGTTGTGTGAAAAGCGCTGTGCCCAGGGCTATCTGTTTGGCTGGGTCAAAAAGTAAAACGCATCTCCCTTGATTTAACACTGACTGGGAAATCCCATAAGCAATCTATCGTCTCATGTAGCAAACTTTTGCTGTGATTACGTACATTACAGAATGTTAAAGCACTGACTCAAGCGAATACTATATTCAAAGGGTTGACTGAGGCATATTCCTGACAGGTATTTCGTGCATCACGATGAGCAAAATGAGCATTAATGGAAGCCCTGAATATTTGCATCATCATTTTCCAAGTGTTTCACACTGACTTTCTTCTGTCACTTCAACAGGTGTTGACGTCTACTCAAAGACTGAACAATATAACAGGTTTAATCCTTCCAATTTGCTGATCATGTCCAATTCATCATACCAATCACCAAAGAGAAATTCTAACAAGAAAAAGATTGGATATATGAATCCTTGAACACTACCAATGATCTGAAAAAAGCTGGAGACCACAGAAAAATATTTTAAAAAAAGGTTGCATGTCACCAAGCTAGAGACAAAGCGCTGACTGCCATCTTACACCGGTCCATTAACTTTCTAGCACTTCTAACAGCTACACCTCAAACAACTATTTCACACAGACGATTATTGCCACTGCTGAGTCCATGACAATCTGGACACCTGATTAACCAAAAGGAAGCACTTCAGGCTCTGCCCTGGTTACATAAAAAACAGCTCAGTTTTGCTGGAGAATGACAAACCACAAACGAGACACAACAATGACAACAGAAACTTGACAAGTACACGCTAATAGTCTACGACACACCTTTCCAGATGAACAAAGTACAACAGCGGAAGCCCTTCTGACTGTCCCTGAGTGCTCACAGGCCGGAGGCGGGGTGATGACTGGCTGGGTCCACTTTAGCCCCAGGAGCCTCCTCCGCCATGTCATTTTTCTTGGACTGCAGGGAGCGGAGCAGCTTTTCACGCAGTTTACGTTCCAGGTCGTCGCTGCCCTTCCTGGTGACAGAGTCCACAGGCGACATCTGGAACAAAACCAGGGTCTGCGCTCAATACAGGACACATATTAAAAACTTCCTGTCACAATCTTCAGGCCCTACTGGGCAAAAAGTTCATTCATTATATACAGAACAATAATGCAGGTCATACTCAATTAAAACAAATGTTACAACCTAAAAAAATAATGCAGGTCATACTTAAAACAAATGCGTACAACCTAAAAAATAATGTAGGTCATACTTAAAACAAATGTGTACAACCTAAAAAATAATGTAGGTCATACTTAAATGTGTACAACCTAAAAAATAATGTAGGTCATACTTAAAACAAATGTGTACAACCTAAAAAATAATGTAGGTCATACTTAAAACAAATGTGTACAACCTAAAAAAATAATGTAGGTCATACTTAAAACAAATGTGTACAACCTAAAAAATAATGCAGGTCATACTTAAAACAAATGTGTACAACCTAAAAAATAATGCAGGT
Source organism: Conus canariensis (assembly GCA_033310375.1). Lineage (NCBI taxonomy): Eukaryota > Metazoa > Mollusca > Gastropoda > Neogastropoda > Conidae > Conus > Conus canariensis. The sequence goes on from CM065724.1 coordinate 82,202,603, forward strand.
CATACTTAAAACAAATGTGTACAACCTAAAAAATAATGCAGGTCATACTTAAAACAAATGTGTACAACCTAAAAAATAATGCAGGTCATACTTAAAACAAATGTGTACAACCTAAAAAATAATGCAGGTCATACTTAAAACAAATGTGTACAACCTAAAAAATAATGTAGGTCATACTTAAAACAAATGTGTACAACCTAACAGGCGTGATCTCAGAGTACAGGCTCTGATCAATAAAACCAGAATTCACTCATCATGATTCTACTACTTCTGTTTATACATGGCAACGTCCAGTTTTCTGAGTGTCTACACTAACTAAACAGTTCCACTCTTTAGTCTTACAATGCACTGAATCAGGGTTATTAAGAACATGCTTACAAATTTCAAATAACTCGTGCACTTTTTTTTTGCATACTTGAAAGGCCTTAAAAAATGGTCACCTCAGTTTCTCCAAACTTTTCTTAAACTTACACATCCTGTAAACCTTCCAACTTCTGAAACATTTTTGCCAGAATGCTATGGATGTGTGTGTGTGTGTGTGTGTGTGTGTGTGTGTGTGTGTGTGTGTGTGTGTGTGTGTGTGAGAGAGAGAGAGAGAGAGAGAGAGAGAGAGAGAGAGAGAGAGAGAACATTTCCTTGAGGCCACACTCATCTGTGTAAACAAACACCATGTGGATAAGAAGATGCCAGAGAGAGAACATTTCCTTGCGGCCACACTAATCTGTGTACATAAACACCACGTGGATAAGAAGATGACATCTATTCGTACACAACCAAAACCACAAAAACAAAAGCAAAAAATTCTGCCAATCAGCCAACAAACAAGACAAACCAAATCTCTGTCAGAGTCAAATCGGTATATTATGCAGAACATACCAATTCATGCACACGCGACAGACTGACCCTCACCTGCTGCCTGCACCACCAACTGACATGAACAGCACACTCTTTTCTCAGCCACACACCCAGGCACGTACACACACCCCACACATCACATTTATTGACACCTGGGTTGTGTTTCTTAAACAAGGCAGCCTCAAACTGACATGAAAACAATAAAGACAGACCCACAGTAACTCCTGATAATTTGACTGCTTGACTATAGGTGTAGCCACTACTGTCACCAAAGATATATGAACAACAAAGTAGAGAACATGCTTCCTGACTGTTTAACTATAGGTGTAGCCACTACTGTCACCAAAGATATATGAACAACAAAGTAGAGGACATGCTTCCTGACAGCTTGACTATAGGTGTAGCCACTACTGTCACCAAAGATGTATGAACAACAAAGTAGAGGACATGCTTCCTGACAGCTTGACTATAGGTGTAGCCACTACTGTCACCAAAGATGTATGAACAACAAAGTAGAGGACATGCTTCCTGACAGCATGACTATAGGTGTAGCCACTACTGTCACCAAAGATGTATGAACAACAAAGTAGAGGACATGCTTCCTGACAGCTTGAGTATAGGTGTAGCCACTACTGTCACCAAAGATGTATGAACAACAAAGTAGAAGACATGCTTCCTGACAGCTTGAGTATAGGTGTAGCCACTACTGTCACCAAAGATGTATGAACAACAAGTAGAGGACATGCTTCCTGACTGCATGACTATAGGTGTAGACACTACTGTCACCAAAGATGTATGAACAACAAAGTAGAGGACATGCTTCCTGACTGCTTGACTATAGGTGTAGCCACTACTGTCACCAAAGATGTATGAACAACAAAGTAGAGGACATGCTTCCAGACTGCTTGACTATAGGTGTAGCCACTACTGTCACCAAAGATGTATGAACAACAAAGTAGAAGACATGCTTCCTGACTGCATGACTATAGATGTTGCCACTACTGTCATCAAAGATGTATGAACAACAAAGTAGAAGACATGCTTCCTGACTGCATGACTATAGATGTAGCCACTACTGTCATCAAAGATGTATGAACAACAAAGTAGAAGACATGCTTCCTGACTGCATGACTATAGTAGATGTAGCCACTACTGTCATCAAAGATGTATGAACAACAAAGTAGAAGACATGCTTCCTGACTGCATGACTATAGGTGTAGCCACTACTGTCACCAAAGATGTATGAACAACAAAGTAGAAGACATGCTTCCTGACTGCATGACTATAGTAGATGTAGCCACTACTGTCACCAAAGATGTATGAACAACAAAGTAGAAGACATGCTTCCTGACTGCATGACTATAGGTGTAGCCACTACTGTCACCAAAGATGTATGAACAACAAAGTAGAAGACATGCTTCCTGACTGCATGACTATAGGTGTAGCCACTACTGTCACCAAAGATGTATGAACAACAAAGTAGAAGACATGCTTCCAGACTGCTTGACTATAGGTGTAGCCACTACTGTCACCAAAGATGTATGAACAACAAAGTAGAAGACATGCTTCCTGACTGCATGACTATAGTAGATGTAGCCACTACTGGCACCAAAGATGTATGAACAACAAAGTAGAAGACATGCTTCCTGACTGCATGACTGTAGGTGTAGCCACTACTGTCATCAAAGATGTATGAACAACAAAGTAGAAGACATGCTTCCTGAAACTGAGCCCTTATCTACCACCTCACTTTAAGAAGAAATGCAAACAAAGAAACATGGCAACAAAGGACTGACTTGTCACACAACATAATCCCAAATTCAACAGTACAACCAACAGCTGCCTATCAGGCAAACATATATCCCAAATGGTTCACTCACCTCACGATCACTGCCACTGCTGTCCTTGCCAGCGGTTCCTTGGTGGCTCTCCTGGTCCTCCCCTGCCTTACACCTGTTCCACTTTCTTTTCTCCCCACCGACATCCCCGTGGATGTCCTCCTCTCTCTCCTTCGGCCCACGTCTGCAGGTGTTAGGTCCACCGGTGTTGCTGCCAGCAGCAGCAGACTGTGTGTTGGGCGCATGGTTTTTCAGGCCGGGGCCCCTCTTGATGGTCTTTCCTGTTGTCTTTGCCATGTACTCATGCAGGTTGGGATACCTCACAATTTCGTTTTCTATTTTTTTAGGTTTGCGCAAACGAATGTCAACTGGGCTGGAGGTGCGTGTGTCAGGTAAGCTGTTTCTGATGGCTGTTCCTCTCCTCCGAGTCTGGGCACCTTTCAACCCTGGCCTGCCCGCTTTCAGTTTACGCACGTTCTGCTGTACATAGGTTTCGTCATCTGCTTCAGTTCTACTCGTGTCCTGTTGAGTGCTGCTCTTACATGGTCTGACACGCTTGTCTGGCGCGGTTTTTTGAGGGCGGTCTTCCTCTTCATTCCCTGTCCCTCTGTTGTCAAAACTTGCTCATGTGCTTCTTGCTGTTCACGACCCCGTTCTTTCCCCTCCTGCAGTCCTGGTCTATCAGGATCAAGTCTGCCACTACCCACACCATATTTGGATTGTTTGTGTGCAACAGAATTTTTGACTGGTGCTCCACTTTTTGTTGGCTTTCCCTGCCTTGCCATCTTTAGTTTGTGTATGTTTTGTTGTTCATGGATTCCCCCCTCTCCCTCTTCAGTCTGAGTTTAGAAGAATCCATTGAATCGCTTCTTTTAGAGCATCTCAACTGTTTGCGTGGGATGCTCATCTTGGCAGCTGTCCTCCTCTTCATGTTCTTTCCTTCTGTTGTCCCAGGCTGGTCCACGTTTAGGTCACTCCCATCTTCCTCTCCATGGATTTCCTCGTCCTCTTTCTCAGGGTCAGATCTACAGGCATCAAGTCGGCCAGAATATCTGGCACGCTTACTTGGCATGCTGTTCTTGACACCTGCTGCTGCTCTTACTTGGCCTCCCTTTCTTGACTTGGCCATCCTTGGTTCCTGCACATCCTCCCACTCATCCAGGTAATCCTCTGGATCAGGTGGTGCTGACTTGTACCCATCAAACCTACTTCTGGAATGAAGTCTGTAATATCTGGTCGGGGTGCCTGACTTGAGACCTCCTTTGCTGCTCATCATCTGTCCTGCTTTTGTTCTGGATTTGTTCACTCTTGCTTTCAGCCTATTTCTTTCTTCATGAATGTCACCCTCATCCTCCTGCTGTTCCGATTTATGACAATCAATTCTGCTGCTTGATTCAGAACGTGTGCCTGCTTTCCTCCCACGGCCAACATCATCCTCAGAACTGCTTGTGGACAGCGACACTTTTTTGGAAAGTATCGGAGATTTTTTGGCGCTTCTGAGTTTTACAGAAATATGTTTGTTGTCAGGACTGTCTGTCTTGCAAGTCAATGCTGAACCCGGTTTGGCCTCTCTGACTTTAGCCACACTATTACCTGGAACGTTGCAGGATTCAGAAGGATTTTCTTGAGGTGTTGACTTGTCATGTGGCTTAGAGTTTGCCACATGAGAACTCTTCTCTTGCTGCGACTCTTTCGGAGACGTACAAGGCTGGTGCGAAGCAGAATCAGGACTTTTCTTCTGTTGTGAAACGGGCACACCATCCTCTTTCTTGGCGCTGTCAGAGGAAACTGTACTTTGCCAAGCTTTCTTGAAAATTCTATTCTGAGAAGTTATTGATGAGGAGTTAGAAACATTTGAAGATTTCTGTTGGTCATTAGCCATGGACTGTGTTCCACAGCCACTGGCCTGTTGGTTCCCCTTTTCACCACCACCAGAGGGAGTTGCAGTCTTCTTGGGTTGTTCACATTCAGAAGGCAAAGGAACAGAACTGATGTCCAGAATCAAGGATGATGCATCACATCTCTGAGGGGTCTTTCGTTTTGCTTCTTGTTTAGAGCCTGAAAGTTCCTTGTCAGCTCTTTCATGATAGTGCCCGGAATGAGAGCGCTTCTGTATGTCTTTGGTACATCCCTTTTTGGAAGACTGGGACACCCTGATGTCCTGACCGGCATACGATGAAAGGTGTTCTTTCTGTCTCCCTTGAGTGGGAGCCTTTTTGTCACTGGTCTTGGCACGGCTAGAGTGAGCTGCAAGGGTTTTACCTCTCTTAGCTTGTCTGCCGGCGGAAAGTGAGGAAGGTTGTGCGTCACTGTCAAAAGGGGAATTAGAGCAAGTGGGTCTGGTTTTTTGTCTTCTTTGAGAGGCAGCTTTTGTCTCCTGCTTCCCGCAGGAATCGGAGGCCTTTTTTTGAGCCTGGGTTCCTCTGGACTGCCTGTGTAACGACTGCCCGTCAGCCTTGGAAGACACACCCATCTTTTTTCTGTCCACATTCTTCCTCTTCTTTCTGAGGCTGACATCATCTTCATCCTCTGTCATGAAGCAGTCAGAGAGGTTGGTCTGAGTCCAAGAGCTTTTAGACTGCTTTTTTACTGGAGGCGAACAGGGGTGATTGGTGGCACAACAACAGAAACATTTATGGGGATAACCTTGCTGTTGGAACTTCATTGGAGCTGCAGTCCAGTGGTCATCTGAGTCAGAATCACTGGGGTCCATGGCCTGTTTCTGTGCTTTTCCATACAACTTCCGGCTGGAAAATGGGCCAGCACAGGGAATAAACATATGCTTTTCACCGGGATTAACTTTACCTGGAATTTTCGCTCGTCTGACAGGAGCTGTTAGTCTTTTCTTCAAGTGCTTGGCTTTAAGTGCCGGAGGAGCTGCGTCCACAATGAAGCCTCTGTGATGTCTGCTTCTCTTGCGACAGACCACCTCACTATGCTCTCCCTCTGTGTTGTCGGACATGCCGTGAGCTTCATCCTGACCCTCACTGTCCTGTGAACTGTCCATCATTTCAGGACCACCCACCTCAACATCGCTGTCCTCAAAATCATGGGACACATTGGGACTTGCAACTTCTACCTCACTATCCTCTGAACCATGATCTGACTCACTGCGAGAAGCCATCTCGACATCGCCACCTTCTGAACTGGCCAATTCACTTTGAGCGCCAGCCTCCACTTCTCCCTCATGGGAACTATCAGACACACAGCCGGCAGCAACGAGATCCTCCTCTTCCTCCGAACTGTCATACAAATGAGTGAATTTCTTCCCACTTGATCCTTTGGCAGGGTGTGCATGGTATTTGCTAGATGGATCCAAGGCAGCCAGTGTCATGCCTTTCTTCCTGGACGTGTTTCCTTGAGAGTGGTCCTCCACAGACACCATGGAATCGGAGGAGGGCTGATTGTTCTCCTCCTCTGAGGAGTTCCTGACATACTGTGGTTTCATGGTAGGGGCAGGTGACTCCGATCCCGAGGTCCGCGATTCCACACGTTCAGACATCCCCGATTCTTCCTCGTCTTGTGCAGGCACATTGTCCACCACCACTCTCAGGTTCTGCAGCTCCACTGGTGAGGCGGGGCTTGAGCCACCACCAGGACTGCCTTTCTTCTCCGAGCACTCTGAAGCAGATCGGGAGGGCTGACCAGGGGAAGCTGAAGGGGAACGAGCTGGACGTTTGGCAGCAGCTTTTTTGGTTGGGTTGGGGGAGACTGCAGGAGATTTGTACGGGGACGCCGAGGATGAAGAGCTCTTCCGGCGCTTCTTTGGAGCTGGTGACATGCTCACTGATGATGACCGCCGCCTGGACAGAAAAATGATGACTTCAGATGCAAACAATACTTGTTAATACACTTATGGTACTGTCAAAATTGACGGGAAGACATCACAATCCAACAAACTCCAACACAGTCCAACGAAGGGGTGAAAAAGGAAACACAAGAAAATAAAACAAAGAAATAAGGTACCAAAGACAGGTAATAAAAAAGAAAAGAAAAGAAAAGAAACGAAGCTTGTGGATAAAAAAAGAATGTAATGGAAGTTAACTGGATACATATTATAAAAGACAATAAAGAGTAGCAGTCAAGAAGAAAATAACACAAAGAAATAAGTTACCAAAAACAGGGAATTATACTAAAAAAAAACCCAACATATACTTGTGGATAAAAGAAGAATGTAAGGGACATTTTTTGAAAAATATATATGTTACAAAAGACAATACAGGATAGCAGTCCTTTCAGTAAAGTAATTTTAAGAGTATAATGACTACATGCAGAAGTTAAAACATCCGTTTGTCTGCTTCTTGCTGGAAGTAAGAACAACAGCTCGAGGCTCAGGCTTAAGCATTCATTACATTCGTTTAACAGATCAATGCTTCAACATTTATTTTCATGTTCTATCTTTTGTATTCAATCACATTAGATCATTTGTCATTACAACTTGTATCTTTGATATTTAATCAACTGATATAATTTGAAAGTGATGATTATTTCTGTTGTTGTTGTTGTTGTTCGTTTTTTTTCTCTCTCTTCTCTTTTGTGCGTTTTTTTTTTTTTAATCTCTTTTTTGCTTTTTGTTCGTTTCCTTCTTTTTTTATATTGTAAATGTCCTCCCTAAATATTTTTTGACTTGATTTGTGATCAGTCAATATTCTCATTCTCTTTAGTAAATAACATCTAGGTCAGAAATCTTGCTTTAATCAAAAATATAGTCAGCGAGTCAATTTTCATCCAAAACATAACAATGCACACGTTTTTATCATTTGCATTCATTTTTTTAATGCTGATGTATTATACACTGACCTTGACCTCTGATGAGATGGACTGTCAAGCGATGAACCATCCCACGATGATGGGGAGTATTGCCTCGGTTGATAACGTCGACCCTGGGGGTATGATGATGGGGACTGCCATCTCCTCTGCTGCTGCTGCTGTCGGTTCTGATCTGTCAACAACATGAGTTTCACACACCCTCCAGTGAGTCCGTAATATGGACTAATATACAGAGAGCTTGTTACGTGGAAGCTGGTTGTACCAAAAGTCTGTTATGTGGAAGCTGGTTGTACCAAAAGCTTTTTATGTGGAAGTTGGTAGTTGGTTGTTGAGTAAGACTCATGACCTCAGGAAAAGTCCTGTTGACAACGGGAAAGACTGTGTCTTTGGATTCTCTTCAGAGAGCACGTAAGACCTCAAGGCAAAAGCTTGGCCGTGTCTGGAGTTGTACTGTCGTCACCTGTCAGCGGAACAGCAATGAGGGAGGCTATGGGATGCACATGGGAGTTGCTTGACAGTGGCGTTTTTTGCCGGTGGGCTCTGCAGTCATGAAATATGGGCTGGTACACCCATGGGAACGCTCTGTGGAGGTTCTGTCACATCCAGTGGCCACTACACAATAACACCTGCCAGGGAGCAATTACGTCCCTTCACATGTTAATGGAATGCCCTGTGCATGCCCGCACCATATATGAATACAGCACAGACTTCCAAGGGTGGTGCAGGATGGCTCCCAGCTGGTTTGTTCGGTGATTGAGGACACTACTGCTCTAGGTCTACTTGCACCTTCGGGTCTATCTTTTTCTTGGAAGCTGGTCGTACCTAAAGTCTGTCACATGGAAATTGGTTGTACCAAAAGTCTGTTATGTTGAAGCTGGTCATACCAGAAGTCTGTTACATGAAGCTGGTATACAAAGTCTGGTGAAGTGTCATACCAAAAGTCTGTTATGTTGAAGCTGGTCATACCAGAAGTCTGTTACATGGAAGCTGGTCATACCAAAAGTCTGTTACATGGAAGCTGGTCATACCAAAAGTCTGTTATAGTTTGAAGCTGGCCATACCAGAAGTCTGTTATATGGAAGCTGGTCATACCAAAAGTCTGTTACATGGAAGCTGGTCATACCAAAAGTCTGTTATGTGGAAGCTGGTCATACCAGAAGTCTGTTACATGGAAGCTGGTCATACCAAAAGTCTGTTATGTTGAAGCTGGTCATACCAGAAGTCTGTTACATGGAAGCTGGTCATACCAAAAGTCTGTTATGTTGAAGCTGGTCATACCAGAAGTCTGTTATATGGAAGCTGGTCATACCAAAAGTCTGTTACATGGAAGCTGGTCATACCAAAAGTCTGTTATGTTGAAGCTGGTCATACCAGAAGTCTGTTACATGGAAGCTGGTCATACCAAAAGTCTGTTACATGGAAGCTGGTCATACCAAAAGTCTGTTATGTTGAAGCTGGTCATACCAGAAGTCTGTTACATGGAAGCTGGTCATACCAAAAGTCTGTTACATGGAAGCTGGTCATACCAAAAGTTTGTTATGTTGAAGCTGGTCATACCAGAAGTCTGTTACATGGAAGCTGGTCATACCAAAAGTCTGTTATGTGGAAGCTGGTCATACCAAAAGTCTGTTATATGGAAGCTGGTCATACCAAAAGTCTGTTATGTGGAAGCTGGTCATACCAAAAGACTGTTATGTGGAAGCTGGTCATACCAAAAGTCTTATGTGGAAGCTGGTCAAACCAAAAGTCTGTTATATGGAAGCTGGTCATACTAAAAGACTTTATGTGGAAGCTGGTCATACCAAAAGTCTGTTATATGGAAGCTGGTCATACCAAAAGTCTGTTATGTGGAAGCTGGTCATACTGAAAGTCAGTGATGTGGAAGCTGGTTGTACCAAAAGTCTGTTGTGTGGAAGATGGTTGTACCAAAACCCTGTCGTGTGGAAGATGGTTGTACCCAACACTTACTGTACAGAACGTGGTCTGATTGTAGGCCTGTTGTTTGGAGGTGATTGGAAAGAAAACCTGTTATATGAAAACTGAACATACCAACAGTTGGTTAACGGATGTCAGTTGTGCCAAAAGCTGATTAAGTACACAGCTGTGTGTTACAAGCGGATTGTATGAAAATTGGTTGTACCAAAAGCCAATTGTATGAAAAACGGTTGTATCAAATGCCTAAAGTAGACAAGCTGAATGCACCTAAACCCTGTTGCAGAGAAGTTGGCTGTACCCAGATCTTACTGCATGGAATGTATAAACTTACCACTGAATCGTTCCCTGCCATTTCATATACATGTTTCTGTGGAAATCTACGTATGCAAATCAAGCAAATTTTGAATGGCGTGGCGAATGTCTGCCATACAGTTGTGAGGGGATACAGACCGACCGACAGACAGATAAAGACAAGAGACAGAGAGAGACAGAGAACATCTCTGAGCATGATCTATGTAACTTACAGTTATTATTTGCATGGTTCCAGTGCTGTTGGAATCTCCCTCTTTGGTACCCGCACATGTTTCTGTTATTCTGAAAGTTGTTCTGAAAGTTATTCTGAAAAAAAAGACAAAGCAGAAGAGTCAACCATGACAGTCAGTCAGTCACATTTAAAACACAGGTAGGGAAAGGAACAGGACTTTAACATTACATGAGGGTTCATACAATTCTTTTGATAAAAAAAATCATGACCCCCCTCCCCACACACACACTATTGTTCAAGTTCTTTAAAACCGATACCAGTCACACAAAAAAAACTATCCAGAATTCAGAATGCACATCACTTAGAGAGGCAACCATAACAGCAGAAGTGAATTAAGTGACTACTATCATCTGACACTGATAATCACAAGGCATCTGTTAGGGTTACCATCTTGTTGTGGAAACTCTCCTGCATTTGGCTGGAGTCATGAAGCAGAAGGCCATACACAATAGCAGCAGCAATTTTCAAACACAGTTCAATTAAACTTGATCAATATCCCAGGTTCAAAGGACTTTCAAGATCTTGAAATCGAGATTTCCAATCTCAAGGACTTTCAAAGACTGCAAGAATCTTGTTTATATGCCTAGAATTCTCGAAGTGTAGTACGTAAAAACAACAACAAAGCAACAAACATTGCAAACATCCAACTGCATACATTCAAATTACAGCAATGTCCTTATTGAGTCATCCTCCTATGGAGAGAAGCTATTGTGTCCATGGCAGCATCAGTCTATGACATCAATGCAAAGGGGGCCTCTAAAGTAGACTTTGCCAGAACAAGCTCTCTTCTTAATTTCAATTTCAGTCTATGACATCAATGCAAAGGGGGCCTCTAAAGTAGGACTTTGCCAGAACAAGCTCTCTTCTTAATTTCAATTTCAGTCTATGACATCAATGCAATGGGGGCCTCTAAAGTAGGACTTTGAAAGAACAAGCTCTCTTCTTAATTTCAATTTATGTTACACCAATTTTATGCCTTAAGCATAGGAATGATACAATAGTCATTCCTCTAAGGTATAAAATCATGCAAATCTATCAAAAATATGACTGAATGCACTACTAGAAATTTCATCCATCCATCAACACACTCAGGCTGAAAGGTGTAAAGTAACAGAAATGTACAAAGAATACACAGATTCTTGGGTTTCAGCATTTAGATCAAATAGTGATTTTAAAAAAAAACTGAAGTTACTGGAATCACAATACATATTCTGTTTATAAACAGACTTATTTCAGTAAATTATAATTACACTCAAAACATTTTACAAGTCAGCTTTCTGAATTTTACTTGCAAAATTTCACCAAATTATATTTGTTTTCTTTGAACATCACAGTTCATCTTGCGTAACTTCTCTGACTTCAAGAAACAACCATCAGAAATCAGAACACTAGGTACAAAGGTCACAGAATTGTAGAAATGTTTCACATCACGAACATCTCACTTCTCATCGTCATACCTTTGTATTGTTATTATTCCATCCAGGTCTCCTGTAAAAGCCCATCCTGTCAACATCAAAGTCACAGATTTAAACGCATGCATACATAAAAATACAAAAAACACACTACACATATGCACTTCAATACACACACAGACAGACATATATACAAGTGTCAAGATGGCATTTTCAGTGCACCCAAAGAGATCTCAATCTGAAGTGGATCCCCCAACTTCTTCAGATGACTGCCACATAAGTCTGTTAACTGTAAATCATGAGCAGAGTATGTTTTAATCTTGTGAGGATTAAAAACCAATCTCATGCACACCTGCCAGTTGCATGTATGTATGCAATCATCTCACTTCATTGGTAGCAGTATCATGTTAGAAGACTTCTATAATCCATTTCCATACAGCACAGTGTCATTCACTATCACATTAGGATAAAAACCTGTTGCTTGAACATTTCTGAAACATAACAAACCTACAATCTCACTCACTAACGTTATGAAATAAATGTTTAAGTAATAATACTCACCTAACAGTTAATAAAAACAGTTGTAACTAAACCACTGACGGACATTTACAAACAGAGAGATCAACAAAGTAATTCAAAGTCATATAAAATAACTAACCACACGATCAACTGATTTCATATGATCCTTAATGTCCACTATAGTGGTCTTTGCACAGTATTTGTCCAAAAGTCACACTTCAAGTTCATGTCAACAAACAACACACAACATGTCAGTCTTAGAAAATGATGCACTACTAGTGTCACAGTGTCAAAGTGTCACACGTGAAACCAGGTGTCACACAAAGGAAACACGGGTATGGTACACCTTAAAACAATCTTTCTGATTATTACAACACAGATATTCATTGCACTTTTCGCACATCATCGTTGTCTTGCTTTTCTTGAACGGATTGTCACTGTATTTCACACCAGGGTGTGTTGACTCGTATTGTTTGTGTCGTGCGACACATACCACACAGGTGTGGTCTTTTCCAACACCTCTCCGCTCGCCTTTGTTTTTTTCTGGATCAGTCTGCCGTTTAGTGTTGGCATTGTCGTTTGCAAAACTGACTAGCTTTGAAAGGACTGTATCAGAATAGAACAGCTGAAAATAATCCACTGCCTTCACTGATGTATCGAATATGCGCACAGGACCGGGGTGCCATTCAAAGTTTTTCCGAGATGTGCGTGGTTCAGTAAAATCCCCACCTGTCCACTCAAATCGTGGCCGACTGTAGCTAAGTGGAAGATTTTCATCATCCAATTCATCGCCAGTATCACTGTCATATTCGTTGATGGCATTGGCAAGTTCTGCTCTCTCTTCTTCTGTTATATCGAAGTCATCGGCTAAATTGTTGTAAATTTCGTCATCAGAAAACTGATCGCTGTCTGCGTTTTCTTAACCCTACATCTTCTCAGTAGACACTTAACAGTGTGCTCTCACGGTCAAGTCAAGATAAAATTTCGGTTCCAGACACTTTCCCACGCTGAGGAAGTAAGCAGGCATGACTTATCTAAACATCCCGCGAGTCCCATTACAAGGCGAAGACCGCTATGACGCGCCAACCATGTGACAGGTGGGCGCAGATTTCAAGGCGTGAACTACTGCAGCGGGTTGCCGGACGGAAAGAAGTATGTTTCTCTGAACCGCTGAGGCGGTTTTCAGGAATGAAAGGAGAAGATTTGTCAAACCGCTCTAGCGGTTGGCAGGGATGAAAGAGTTAATCCACTCTGTCACTTTCCATTCCTTACAGCACCCAGAGAATCCCTGAAGAATTAGAGCACCCACCTGTTCCTGTTTTTCCATTCATTACAGCACCCAGAGAATCCCTAAAGATTTAGAGCACCCACCTGTTCCTGTTTTCCCATTCCTTATAGCACCCAGAGAATCCCTGAAGAATTAGAGCACCCACCTGTTCCTGTTTTCCCATTCATTACAGCATCCAGAGAATCCCTGAAGAATTAGAGCACCCACCTGTTCCTGTTTTTCCATTCCTTACAGCACCCAGAGAATCCCTGAAGAATTAGAGCACCCACCTGTTCCTGTTTTTCCATTCATTACAGCATCCAGAGAATCCCTGAAGAATTAGAGCACCCACCTGTTCCTGTTTTTCCATTCCTTACAGCACCCAGAGAATCCCTGAAGAATTAGAGCACCCACCTGTTCCTGTTTTCCCATTCCTTACAGCACCCAGAGAATCCCTGAAGAATTAGAGCACCCACCTGTTCCTGTTTTTCCATTCATTACAGCATCCAGAGAATCCCTGAAGAATTAGAGCACCCACCTGTTCCTGCTTTTCCATTCATTACAGCACCCAGAGAATCCCTGAAGAATTAGAGCACCCACCTGTTCCTGTTTTTCCATTCCTTATAGCACCCCGAGAATCCCTGAAGAATTAGAGCACCCACCTTGCTTACAGCACCCAGAGAATCCCTGAAGAATTAGAGCACCCACCTGTTCCTGTTTTTCCATTCATTACAGCATCCAGAGAATCCCTGAAGAATAAGAGCACCCACCTGTTCCTGTTTTTCCATTCCTTATAGCACCCAGAGAATCCCTGAAGAATTAAAGCACCCACCTGTTTCTGTTGTTATTGTTGTTGGGCATCCACCTCTGTGTGTTTCTGACGTTGAAGTTCTGCTGCTGACCCGTCCATCCACCCCTGCGGTAGTTATTGTATCGACCTGGCGACTGGGTCATGTAATGGGTGAAGCCTGCTCTGCCGTACTGGCCCTGGGACCCGTACTGAGGCATCCTCCGCTGCTGGTACAGGCCACTCTCTGGGGATGTGGATCGGTTCCTTGGCGACTCAGACCTGGCGTAGGAGTGGTTGAACCTCCCAGTCGGTGTGTAGCTTCTGTGGCGATGGTATTTTTCTTCAGCGCTGGAGCGATCCGCTGAGTTAGACCTACCTCGTTCTGATGAACTGCGATGGGACTGTTTTTGTTTCTTGGAGGTTGGCGATCTGTGATGCGATGACTTTTCTTTGTGGCTTGAGTGCTTGTTAGACTTTGACTTGTTTGAGGATTTTGATCTCTTGTGATGCCTCTTTGACTTTTTACCATGATGGGACGATTTCTTCTTGCCTTCTGAATGCTTTTCGGATCTGGATTTGCCTTGTGATTTTTGATCAGATGGACTGTGTCTCTTTTTTGAGGCTGGTGATCTGTCGTGAGACGACCGTGAACTATCCGAGGATGAGCGATGTCCCGTCCTTGAGTGTCTAGGTGACTTTGACCTGCTCCGTGTGTGTGACCTATGACGAGATGTACTGCGCTTCCTCTTTGACGATGGCGAGTCATGACCAGATGAGCTGCGTCGTTCAGATTTAGACCTGTGGCGTGATCGCGAGTCATGACTTCTGTCTGACTTAGACCTGTGATGCTTCTCATGTGAATCTCTTTTAGATTTGGATCTGCTTGCTGATTCTGAATCATGGTCAGAAGGTCTTTCATCAGAATCTGACTTGTGAAGTTTTCTGTGAGAGTGTTTATCAGACCTGGATCTGACTGGTGATTGTGATCTCTGCTGAGATGGGCTCCTTCTACCGTGTGTACTTGACCTTCGCTCAGACGACCCTTTCTCTTTATGGTAGGAATGTCTCTCACCAGATGCTGAGCTGACTGAGGATTCAGAATGACGATGAGACCGTCGTCTTTTTTCATGTGACTTGTCTTGGGACTCTTTCTTTCTGTGTTTCTCAGGGCTGGAATCACTGTCTGATGACCTTGAGCTGCTGGATGAAGATCTGGATCTCCCAGGAGAAGCGGAGTTGTCAGGAGCTGATCTTTCCTGGAGCCACGTGCGTCTCCCTTGAGACGGGGAGCGGCTTGTTGGCGACTGTGGCCTGTGACTGGCACCGCCTGCTTTTCCCTAGGAGATTGGTTTTTGCCTAGTGATAATCCACCAGGTGACTGCTCTTGTAAAAGATGGCATCTTTTATGCGATCTTGATCTGCAACATGTCCACAGATATTCCATTTTGTTTGGGTAAAACAAACTGCATGGTGCTGAACAAACACTTATCATTACTACACACTGACTGATCATATATTCTTTAACTGCATAATAACTAATCATTTATCACAACCATTCTTTTCAGCAATTCCATTATACATATCTTCATTAATTTATCATTTTAACTGCCATACACATTTTCCCCCTCATCTGATGCTGCAGTTCAACACTGATATTTCAATGTAAAATCAGTCTAATTTAACCATCCAAAGCAAGGATGAAAAAATACTTTCCAGTATGTACCACAAAAATGCGAGAAAGACTATAAAAACATGAGGAAAAAACACACAAATGTGAGAAAAACCACCAAAAAAAGTAAGAAAAATTGTTTTTTGTTTTTATGAAACACTTTTCTTGGCACTTGCATAATCAATATTTTTTTTCGTTTTGGACATTTTTTTTCATTTTACATGTTGGCCTTATCTTTTATTTTTTTTTGTTTACTGACAAAGACTACTATAGTGTCCACACATTCTAAGTACATTCAAGCATACCTTGAACAGCTGAACGTTTTGCTCTTCCCTATGATATCTAGTACAACACCAATAGTCACCAACCCCTGTAAAGAAGCCCACTAAAATGGCAAACTATGTGTGTTGACAGGGCCTGAATGCCGTGCACGAGTGTGTATCACCAGGAAATAATGCCCATTAAAGCTAGGCTCTACTGAAAGGGTGTTTAAACGAGTTTTACACACTATGCTTAATTAAAAGGGTGGGAACTACAATTTTCTATCCTATTGAAACATCGAAATAATGGTAGGATACCCTAGTAAAGCCCCTCTTGTATCCATGAATCCTTTGAAAAGTTGAAACTTTGAATCCAAATAACACCTGTGAGGACTGCATTATTTAGTTTATCGAAACCTTCCTATAGCAAAACAACTTGCACATAAATTTCACACAACAAAAGTGGGTGCTTTCAAACGTAAAAGCAATCACTTCTTTTTTAAAAACAAACAAACAAACAAAGGAACAAACAAAGTAAAACAAAACAAAAAAGCTTTCATGTGAAATAAATAGGCCTCCTCTTTTTTTCTTTTGTCTCTCTCTCTTTTTTCTCTCGATATTTTTAAGCAAAAGCAAATCAGTTCCCATCTGTTTATCCATCACAGTATTACTCCTAAAATTGCACAAATCAATCACATAAAAATGCATGCGTCTAAACATGTGAACATCAACAGGGGTTTGTTTGTTTGTTTGTTTTTGTTGCAATACTGAATTCAGTGTTTATATGCAAAGTCTCCCACTCATTGTTTTGCTTGTTTTTGTTGCAATTCAGTATTCATACACAATGACTCCCACTCAACTCATTACCATAACCGATTCAACATCAACCGACCTGACTTCTGAAGAACTCTCCATAGATTTCATCTCCAAGGAAGCACCTGTTTCGTGTCCGGCTTCATCCGCCTCCTGTTGTCGGGGCAAGGTGCCTGCAGTCATGTTCGGAGCATCGTTTTCTGCCTGTGAGGTAGCCTCACTTCGCCCACCGCTTTCCTTCAGCGCCTTCTCTCTGTCCTGCTCCTCTCTTTCCTTCTCCGTCTCCCTCTCTTGTGTTTCCCTCTCCCTCTCCGTCTCCATGTCTCGTGCTTCTTTCTCCTCCTGTCCGTCTCGTCTGTCTTGCGTTGCTCTGTCCTCGGTGTCTTTGTTCTGCATTTCTTTTTCCCTCTGAGTTTGTTCTCCCTTGTCCTGTTCCTTGTTGCCGCTTCTGCAAATGATCAGCCACATGTGCATGAGCATGCACAAACAGCAGACTGTGGTAAGGGAGTATCCCCCCACCCCCCCACCCCCCACCCCCAATACAAATTTGCTGATGATACAATGGAATCTCCTTTCTGCTCCATTCTCAAACACGCATTCTTATCAATAAAAGCAATTATATTTAAAGTTCATCCTAAGCTGCCATGTTATTTCTAAAAAAAATGATGTGTGATATTGTTCATCATGTTTACGACAAAGACTATAAGACAGAGAGACAGAAAAAAAAACAAAGACAGAGAGAGAGAGAGAGAGAGAGAGAGAGAGAGAGAGAGAGAGAGAATACGAACACTTAAAAAAAAAGGCGAAGACAGAGACAGTCAGACATTCAGAGGGACAGAAAGAAAGAGAGACACATGGAAAGACAGACAGAGACAGCTAGATAAATAATACAGAGAGAGAGAGAGGGGGGGGGGGGGAGAGAGAGAGAGAGAGAGAGAGAGAGAGAGAGAGAGAGAGAGAGAGGAGAGACACTGACACTGACACTTTTTATTGACATTGGCCTAACTTGCCCTTATGTCAAGGGGTGTACATTGTCTTCGTAAACTTATCAAAGGCGAAAGATAGAAATAATAATCAGAAACCATAGCTTCACAAATGTAGAAAAATCTTTAACACATATGTGAAAATACTGTGGCGGGCACACATACGCACACACGCACACACACACACACACACGCATGCGCCCACACATTCTCACTAACATACATACAAAAGTGTGCGTACAAAACCACATTTCAGCGTCAGATTTTTGCGTCTCAGCTTATTCGTTCAAATTTTAAACAGGGCTGGGACAGATCATCGTAAGAAGTAAATAAATAAGTATTTACCTACTGATTTGTCGAAAACGTATTATGTTAATTACTTTGTTTCTTTTTTCTGATAGAACTGGCCTCTGCTATAAACTTTGCAAGTGACTGGAGCAATTCTTCATCTTCAATGCATAACAACCCACATAAGTCATTGCGGACTGCAACATTTGTTTCGAAAACTTTACATTTACTTCTTAAGTCTTTGTACAACTCACAATGAAACAGAAAATGTTCTTCATTTTCTTTGAAGGCATGATTTTTATCTGAACAAAAGCTACACAAATTGTTAATGTTATCGCTATAGTACCATCTTTTATTATTGTTCAGACCAAGAGTTCGGTTTCTAAATCTCATTAACATGCTCCTATGCCACTTATTTGTAACTAATAACAGATATTTTTCTGTCTGGAAAATACTTTCAAATGAATGAAACCAAGAATATCTTTCATTTTCCTCAATTTTGGAGTGCCAATTTTGTTTAAAACATGATATAATACGATCCTTGAATTCTGATATAAATTCCCTTTCATTACCTACCTCTTGACAAAGCCAAACAAGACCAAACCCGTTCACAGTAAGAACATGTTTTACTTGACTGACCCAATTTGCTTTCCCTGTCTCAGACTGTGAGAGTAACATATCATAAGCTTGTCTGCATAGCCGGGTTGAAGAAAGTCGTATCAACTTTATCCAGTATTTAATGCATTTTATATAAGTCACAATAAAGAGAGCATATCTCCCAGTTTCCCCATAAGCTAAGGTATTGGATGAATGAATTGGAACACTCAGAAATCTTTTAATAGCAAAAGTATGAACTCTTTCCATATAAATATTTTCTGAAAGCCCCCCCAATTTCTACGGCATAAGTTATCATGGGTTGTATTTGGGTGTCAAACAATTTCCAAAAAATGGAGAAGTCAACTGATCTCAACTTCCTCATGGATTTCAGAATTTCTACAACTCCTTTTTTTTTTCCCTTTCTACACATTTCTAGCCATCCAGTATTTAAACTTAATTTGGTTGTAAATACCATCCCTA
The DNA here is from genome assembly GCA_033310375.1 of Conus canariensis. Lineage (NCBI taxonomy): Eukaryota > Metazoa > Mollusca > Gastropoda > Neogastropoda > Conidae > Conus > Conus canariensis. Next base: position 82,221,623 of record CM065724.1, read on the forward strand.
AGTACTTGTATGCATTTGTAACTTTAACTTCCAAGTTGCCATACCGCCATATTTCCCGTTGTGAAAGGTGACCCTTACGAAACACCATTATATTAGTTTTTTCAAGATTGACAGTCAGTTGTAATTTATCTGCCTCTTGTTTCAATGCGTTTAGTTGATTCTGCAACCCAATAACAGTGTCTGAAAGTAAAATCATGTCATCTGCAAATAACAGCAAAAATATTTCAGGAGCTCCAGGTACAAGTTGGATTCCATGTCTTCCCTTTTTCGACATTTCAATGGCAAGTTCATTATTAAAAAACGTAAACATCTGGGGACTCAAAAGACACCCTTGTTTTACGCCACGAGGACAACCAAAATATTCAGAAAAATTACATTTATCACATACACAAGCAAGGACAGAATCATAAACACCCCTCAGGGCGAAGTACATTTTCCCTTTTATACCAGACTTCCTAAGTACATGCCATAATATATTTCTGTTCACAGAGTCGAAGGCCTTTTTAAAATCAACAAAGGCCACATACAACTTGGAATTTTTCATAAGATATTTCTGAACCAGTGCATACAGAGTAAATATATGATCCACTGTACTATAACCTGCCCTAAATCCTGCTTGTTCCTCAATCATTTTTCCTTCTCTCTCAGCCCAATTGGTTAACCTTCTGTTTAAAATGTGAGTGTATACCTTACTAACCACACTAGTTAAAGCAATTCCCCTATAGTTGTCTGGATTATTTATGTCTCCTTTTTTGTGGATAGGCACAATGATAGATTTGCACCAATCTATTGGAAATGTTCCACTATCAAATAATTTATTGAATAATAAAACTAAATAGTCAGTTACAAGTGTATTTCCTTGTTTGAGCATCTCACCCACAATTTTGTCAGGCCCACAACTTTTACTAGGTTTCAATTTCTTCACACAAGCTTCAACTTCTTCTTTTGTTATTTGATCATGGAAAAGCGGTTCATTACCATCATCTTCTCCTTCACTGTCTTCAAAGTATACAATAGAATGCTCTGGGGCAGAATCAAAAATATTAAATACACTGTGGAAGTGCTCATACCACTGTTGAATACTGATATTGTTATACACAATATTCTTTCTATTAACTGATCTTATAGGTGCCCAAAATAACTTTGGGTTGTTTATGCATTCTTTTAATCCTTGTAATCTTTTCTCATCATGTTCTCTTTTTTTCTCTTTTCGCAGATTCACAAAGATCTTCCTTTCTTCAACATAAACTTGTTTCTTTTCTTCCTTTACTAGTTTTGTTTTAGTTCTTTGAAATTTCTGTAAAAGCCTTTTCACCAATCTCTTTTTTTTGTCTACACTCAACATCAAACCATTCATCAAATTGTTTTTTTTTTTTTGCCAACTGATCTGATCATACAAGCAGCAGCACCATATAGTGCATTTACAAAGAGCTCAACAGAACTGTTTACATCTACATTCATAGCGACTATGCTTCTCTCTATGCAATGCTTAAAGTCTGAAGAATTTAGTTCATCTTTATATATTTCTGCATACTTATCTGACCAGACCACCCTTTCCTCACCCGCCTGTGGCACAAAAGTGACATCATTTTCTACACAGCCATTTTTCCAGTACATCTCCACAGGTAGGTGCCAAGAAAAAAGTTGATCAGCAATTTTTACACCACAAAATGGTTTCATCTCTTTTGACACAAGAAAATAATCCACAACACTACTGCCATTTGGGGATACGAAAGTAAGTTCTCCGTCTGGATCCATTGCACAAGCACCATTCAAAATCAACAAATCAAACAGAAAACAAAAGTCTAACAATGACCTGCCAAAATTATTAATTATTGTGTCTTTTGATGAACGCTCTAGAACATAACCTTCATCATCATCATCATCATCATCATCATCATAATTAAGCATGTTTTCCTCATTTGCTTGTTCACTAGCCGTTCTGGCATTCATATCACCACAAGCAAATGAACATCATCTTTGTCAATATTTTGTAATACATTTTCTTCTAGAATGAGTATCCCATCTTTAAGTGCTGTTAAATTGTATGCAGGTCCACCTTCAGGTACAATATAACATTCAATCAGTATAACATCTTTGTTCAGCCCAAACACACATTTATCATTTATCAATTTTAACAACAATCACGTTATCACATTCGACCTTAATCTGTGAAATAAAACTTGCAAACTTATTTCGTACCAGCAACAATGTGCCACCAGAGTTTCTGCCGTGAACAGATAACTTTCTTGCAGGAGCACAGAATTTTGCATAATCAATAAAAACAGAACTGAAATCGAATGAGTCATCAATAAGTGTTTCTGTCAAACAAACGAAGTCAAAAGAAGAAACATAATCAATAAAGGAGGCATCTGCAAGTTTGTTGTACAAATTTTCTATGTTGTACGACAGAAAGGATAACTCTTTGATACAATGATCTGCCCTGTCCTAGTTAGGTGAATTACGAGAGGCGCCAGAACGGAGAGACCTGCCGTGTGTCACATTTCTGTCACTCGCCTGAGCTGCTTCGTTCGATTGAACAGACCGCCCGCGCAAATTATTGTGCAGAACCGTCTGGCCCCCGCTCGCGCTAACTTTCGATTGAACAGACCGCCCGCGCAAATTATTGTGCAGAACCGTCTGGCCCCCGCTCGCGCTAACTTTCGATTGAACAGACCGCCCGCGCAAATTATTGTGCAGAACCGTCTGGCCCCCGCTCGCGCTAACTTTCGATTGAACAGACCGCCCGCGCAAATTATTGTGCAGAACCGTCTGGCCCCCGCTCGCGCTAACTGTACCGCCCACTGTTTTTGCATGCGCACCTGTCCCCTGCCTACTTGGTGTGTTAACACTGTCGCTGTGCTGTCCCCGGCAACTCGGTGCTCGCTTTGCACGAGACTGAAAGTCAGTATCAGGGTCAGTCACAACGCAAGGTATATTTTCACTGGCCGAAAGTTGGTCACGTGGGTCAGGGGATCCTGATGTGACGTCATCTGGCTGGCTGGGTCGCGGTTTGTCAAGAGGGAGGGAAGAGGGCTGGCCCACATTCTGTCGATCAGCTGTGTGTGGCTGGGAAACCCCTGGCTGGGGAACTCCTGGCTGGGAAACCCCTGGCGTAACACTAGGTGATGCTGCTAGCACTTCCATGTGGCCCCTGGGATCGGGTCTCCGAGGGCCGATCGTCAGCTTACCTCGTACAAAGAAGGTTGATTTCCCCTCTCTCTTGGCAGTAGCAACCAAATCTGCTTGCCTTCGTGTCAGATCATTGTCAAGTCTGACCCCTTTCTTTTCCAGATTGCTCCTGAGTGCTTTATCTTGGATGAGAGCCATTTTGTCTTTCCACCGTTTTAAATTAACAATCATAGGCCTGTATTCACCCATTCTAGCTTGTCCAACACGATGTGCTCTCGCAATATCGTTCTCCACCCATCTTCTGTTATTATCCACACTGTTGAGAGTTACACACACAGCACGTGCACATGCATCATAGTCCTCTTTGTCACTGGCAGGTGCCACACCAAATATACGTAGATTTTCTCGTCTTGAGTGGGCTTCTAATTTGTCAAGATCGTCGTATAGTTTGCCGACTTCTTCCTTTAGTTCAGAGATCTGAGATGACAGATGGGCACATTCATTTCTTCTTTCCACTGTTTCACCATGCAAGTTACCTATTTCAGCACACATATCTTCCATTCTGTCAGAGAACCTTGCATTATTGTGTTCCAGTTTGCAACAACGTTGACTAATGTCTTCACATCTTTCTGAAACTTGTTGCAGATTGTCTTTGATAGTGTTTAACTCTGATCGTACAAGCACGTTATGTTCCGACTGCTCCCCTCTCATCAGTTTCATTTGGTCGTTTTGTTCTCGTAGCTGTGACTGGATGGCTGCTAGTATTTCAGTGCGGGCATCACAGGACACAAAGCCTTGCTTCACCTCTGTTTTTCTGTTGAAACTGTCAGGTCCCCGCTCTCACGAGATGGCACACCTTTCCCACTTCTCCTTGCTGTACAGAATGATCAGGCCCCGGGTTGACCTGAATGTCGCCACTCAACAGGATTCTCCACACTGACAGCACAGCGTTGGCAGCACACAGAGAGACGAGCACCAACACATGTAGGGCACTGTATGAATGGCCTTGACTGTTCGGGAACCACGTGTTCTCCGTGTGCGGCATTGTTCCAAACATGTTTTCTCCCTCGAGGGACACCCAGCCACTTTCACAGTTTATGATCCTTGAAATGTTTGTCAACACACACAAGCCAAGTCCTGCGCCGAGGAGAAGAAGACAGTACAGAACCAAAACATCGCTCAGCAACACATCTACACAGCTACCCGAGACACGCAGCTGTGACGTCATAGTTGCCCCAGATTTGAGTGAGGCACAAAAACACCCTATTCTGGCCCTCCACAAGTTTATGTCAATCATTTTGGCTGTGAGTTTGGTACTTTAGCTTAAGACGACCCCACCTGCACACAATAACTCTTGAAATGAAAGCTGGTGACGCCAGGGGGAGACTTCTTGTTGAGAAAGGTTGACAGAAGCTGGTAGTTCGTCGCCATTTTCGCGCATGCCCCGAGAGAGAGAGAGAGAGAGAGAGAGAGCAGAACTGGAAAGACTGCAGACAGGGAGGGAGGGGGTGGGGGATGAAGTAGGAACAACATCATTGTGCATTACAGAGTTTCTGCTGCATCAGCAAGAACTCAAGATCTTGAGAGACAGAAGAAAAAGAAAAAAACAGTCTAACAAGTAGCATGGTGATGGTCTGATTACTCGGTTCTTCAAATTAACTACACCACAATTACTTCTGGGGCCTTTTGTGACATGTGAACGTAATCATCTGTGAAAATAATTCATTCGCAAAAAATATTTGTCATTTGTCATCACCAAGTAATGCAGTTACTGATCAATACATTTCAATTGCTCAGCAGTGCCTGTGCAAGCACCACCATCAATGTCCTGACACATTAATGTCCTGACACATCAATGTCCTGACACTTCATTGTACTGACACATCAATGTACTGACACAACAATGTACTGACACGTCAATGTACTGACAATGACTGCTTGGTAACACAGCCCGCATTATGACCGACCTCTCCCCTCTAGACAGTACCACTGGGTCCATCCAGTCAATCTGCAGACACTGAAAATGGTGGCACAAACTGACCATCAGCACAGAAATGAAAATCAGGGAGCAGGGCATGACCGATGACATAATTTCCACTTTTTTTCTTTTCAATACATGAGGAGGATGAAAATGATGTTGTGGTGTACCACAGTGGTGTGAGACCAGATGATGAGTGTGTGCTTCCTTTCATCCTCAGCTTAGAGACACAGATACCTGCAGAGTTGGTCAAGAAATCTGATCACTACTCAAACGCATCCATGAAGTGGAAAAAGCTCAACTGTGTGGTTCCAGTCCACCTGTGTGAACCCACAGCAACTCCAGTTAGGAGCCAGCTTGGGCTGACAACTCTCTCAAATACTTACCTCTGATGAGACTCAAATCGTGACTTCCCACAACCAACATTAATCCTAGCACCACAGCCACTAGATTAATACACGCAGTTCATTCCTCTTTAAGATATGAATAGACCTATGTTCTTACTCTGCATTTTTCTAGAATGCCCAGCACCTCCAATTTGTATGAGTGAATCTACGGTGTATACTAAGTTGAACAGTCTCCACACTCCGAGGTGTGATCACGGCGCTGAAAGCTGAGGTGGTTAAGGGGATGAAGAGGATGGCAAGAGGAGGAACATGGAGCAGTGAAGTAGTGAGGGGACGAGAGGCTGAAGAGCAGAATCAGAGCACAGTCAAAAACCTAGTTGACAACGATACATACACAAAGCCACCACACCTTCAACCCTTCAGACACAAACATCACTCCAGCACAGTCAAAAACCTAGTTGACAACGATACATACACAAAGCCACCACACCTTCAACCCTTCAGACACAAACATCACTCCAGCACAGTCAAAAACCTAGTTGACAACGATACATACACAAAGCCACCACACCTTCAACCCTTCAGACACAAACATCACTCCAGCACAGTCAAAAACCTAGTTGACAACAATACATACACAAAGCCACCACGCCTTCAACCCTTCAGACACAAACATCACTCCAGCACAGTCAAAAACCTAGTTGACAACAATACATACACAAAGCCACCACGCCTTCAACCCTTCAGATACAAACACCACTCCAGCAACCTCGACTCCCACACACACACACATATCCACAGTCACGTCTAAATGCATGTTTACATGACGAATAGTCAATGTGACCTGCAACAAGAACACAGAGAATGAGATTCCCTTATGCCTGAGGTTAACATATCCCACACGAGTAAGGAGATGCCAGGGAAAAGCGTGCTGACCATAGCCTTTTGATGTCTTTTATTCCCATTTCTTTCTTACTTACTTTCGTATTTTGTTCTGAAAATCATTACATCAAGGAACAGCAAGCTTAAACTGATTCTTTGAGTGGAGATACAAATCCCTCCATTCTGTCAGATATACCTGGCAGTCTGTTTCTGATGGCACAAACGGCAGCTGACGGTGCACTGCTTGTAATGCAGTTCATGTAAGGTAAGTTTAAAGTTGAACCAAGTGGTGCACCAGATTTACACAGCAAAAATGGCAAAGTCAGGCACATGACTATGTACATGAAAATCGTGCTCAACGATGTCGCCTTAGAATTCAACTCTGGGGGTCCACGGACTGCTTGAAAACTACTGCCTCTGGGAGCCCTGATTTCCCCTTGCCCTGATTCACTCATTGCTTCATTTCTAGATGGAAGTAGTCCTCTGGGAGCCCTGGTTTCCCCTTGCCCTGATTCACTCATTGCTTCATTTCTAGATGGAAGTAGTCCTAATTTTCTATTGCACCATGCTTGTTTACTTTAGAGTTACACAGAGACAGAGATCAAGTCACTTTGCCTACTATGAATTAATTTGGTTCCTACCTAAAACAATAGAAAAAAAAATGGCAACAACAAAATGCAAGCAATAAAACAAAAGATTCGTCTGGCTACTTACTTGCAACTTGGCCAATGGTTCAATGTTGTTTACAATAGTATATTATTATCATAATGTTTTCTTTGATGATATGGGCACTGCAACAACATTAGACTCTAGAACTGCCACATGTACACTCTTCTACAAAAATGAGTGTCTTTTCTACAAAGAATGTGTAAAATCAAATTCCACAAAGAATGTGTCAAAATCCATCTTCCATTTTTGTAAAAAGCAACAGCATGGCAAGAGGGAAGGAGCAGGAGAAGCGCCGTGTGTTCATTTTCACCTGCCGTCATGATCACACACACAGCAGAGTGATTGTAGCAACTACAGGTCAAAAATTGGTTCATCCAACCCAAATTACTTTTAAACCCCACTCATAAGCATACTTTAGTGCAAATTAATGCTCTCTCCACAGGGAGATGGAGGAAGGGGTTGTTGTTGATTTTTTTAAAATAAATATTTCAGGGCTCATACACTGTCCTCACCGCTATTGTTCCTACACACACTGCATATTGTTGAAGAAGCAGGCACAGTTGGACACAATTTTGCACGCAAGAGTTGTCACTATCTGGTCAAAACACTCAGAAACAACACCATGGTTACAATCCATGTGCAATTACCACTCAAGAACTTCATCTCCAGGCCTCCCCCTTCCCCCCACCCCCACCCCCGCCAACCCCTCTCCACCCACCCATTTTTTTTTCTTTTCTTTTTTGGTCGCATTTCTTCGAAACATACACAAAATATGTTGAAATCGCATTGATAAACAGGTTTCAATACACATAACACATAAAACAGATATGAGACTGCAAACAATAACATATAAGACAACACGTACACACACACAAATTTGAAAAAAAAAGAAAGAAAAGGACTGCTTTAGAAATCAAATGAACATAAAAAAAATACCCATGCTGCCTTCAAGCACAAATGTATCCATTCATATGCATCAAACTACAGACCATGTGAACATAGCCCAAGAAACATAATCATAATTGTACTTATCAGTCACAATACTAGCACTATACACTTATCACTATAAAGATACCCCAAAGGTTCCAGATCAGAACGCTAAAACATCGACAATCATCTGAAGCAGACTTTCTTCTTTTCAGTTTAAAAAAACAATCATCCTTCTTTCCTTGTTCAACACTGTGTATATAACCCTAGTTTTACATATTCACCCCTGTGTACATATTTTGTTTTCCACTTTCAGCCCTGAGTATACCATCTTATTTTCCCTCTCCAATCCTACACGTCATCCCATTTTCTCTCTTCGGCCCCACGTGTCTCATTATTTTCCCTCTCCAATCCTACATGTCATCCCATTTTCTCTCTTCGGCCCCACGTGTCTCATTATTTTCCCTCTCCAATCCTACATGTCATCCCATTTTCTCTCTTCGGCCCCATGTGTCACATTATTTTCCCTCTCCAATCCTACACATGTCATCCCATTTTCTCTCTCTTCGGCCCCACGTGTCTCATTATTTTCCCTCTCCAATCCAACACATGTCATCCCATTTTCTCTCTTCGGCCCCATGTGTCACATTATTTTCCCTCTCCAATCCTACATGTCATCCCATTTTCTCTCTTCGGCCCCACGTGTCTCATTATTTTCCCTCTCCAATCCTACATGTCATCCCATTTTCTCTCTTCGGCCCCACGTGTCACATTATTTTCCCTCTCCAATCCTACATGTCATCCCATTTTCTCTCTTCGGCCCCACGTGTCTCATTATTTTCCCTTTCCAATCCTACATGTCATCCCATTTTCTCTCTTCGGCCCCACGTGTCACATTATTTTCCCTCTCCAATCCAACACATGTCATCCCATTTTCTCTCTTCGGCCCCACGTGTCACATTATTTTCCCTCTCCAATCCTACATGTCATCCCATTTTCTCTCTTCGGCCCCACGTGTCTCATTATTTTCCCTCTCCAATCCTACATGTCATCCCATTTTCTCTCTTCGGCCCCACGTGTCACATTATTTTCCCTCTCCAATCCTACATGTCATCCCATTTTCTCTCTTCGGCCCCACGTGTCTCATTATTTTCCCTTTCCAATCCTACATGTCATCCCATTTTCTCTCTTCGGCCCCACGTGTCACATTATTTTCCCTTTCCAATCCTACATGTCATCCCATTTTCTCTCTTCGGCCCCACGTGTCTCATTATTTTCCCTCTCCAATCCTACATGTCATCCCATTTTCTCTCTTCGGCCCCACGTGTCACATTATTTTCCCTTTCCAATCCTACATGTCATCCCATTTTCTCTCTTCGGCCCCACGTGTCACATTATTTTCCCTCTCCAATCCTACATGTCATCCCATTTTCTCTCTTCGGCCCCACGTGTCACATTATTTTCCCTCTCCAATCCTACACATGTCATCCCATTTTCTCTCTTCGGCCCCACTGTCTCATTATTTTCCCTCTCCAATCCTACATGTCATCCCTTTTCTCTCTTCGGCCCCACGTGTCACATTATTTTCCCTCTCCAATCCTACACATGTCATCCCATTTTCTCTCTTCGGCCCCACGTGTCACATTATTTTCCCTCTCCAATCCTACACATGTCATCCCATTTTCTCTCTTCGGCCCCACGTGTCACATTATTTTCCCTTTCCAATCCTACATGTCATCCCATTTTCTCTCTTCGGCCCCACGTGTCTCATTATTTTCCCTCTCCAATCCTACATGTCATCCCATTTTCTCTCTTCGGCCCCACGTGTCACATTATTTTCCCTTTCCAATCCTACATGTCATCCCATTTTCTCTCTTCGGCCCCACGTGTCACATTATTTTCCCTCTCCAATCCTACATGTCATCCCATTTTCTCTCTTCGGCCCCACGTGTCACATTATTTTCCCTCTCCAATCCTACACATGTCATCCCATTTTCTCTCTTCGGCCCCACGTGTCACATTATTTCCCTCTCCAATCCTACATGTCATCCCATTTTCTCTCTTCGGCCCCACGTGTCACATTATTTTCCTCTCCAATCCTACATGTCATCCCATTTTCTCTCTTCGGCCCCACGTGTCACATTATTTTCCCTTTCCAATCCTACATATGTCATCCCATTTTCTCTCTTCGGCCCCACGTGTCTCATTATTTTCCCTCTCCAATCCTACATGTCATCCCATTTTCTCCTTCGGCCCCACGTTTCACATTATTTTCCCTCTCCAATCCTACATGTCATCCCATTTTCTCTCTTCGGCCCCACGTGTCACATTATTTTCCCTCTCCAATCCTACATGTCATCCCATTTTCTCTCTTCGGCCCCACGTGTCACATTATTTTCCCTCTCCAATCCTACAATGTCATCCCATTTTCTCTCTTTCGGCCCCACGTGTCTCATTATTTTCCCTCTCCAATCCTACATGTCATCCCATTTTCTCTCTTTGGCCCCACGTGTCACATTATTTTCCCTTTCCAATCCTACATATGTCATCCCATTTTCGCCCCACGTGTCACATTTTTCCCTCTCCAATCCTACATGTCATCCATTTCTCTCTTCGGCCCCACGTGTCTCATTATTTCCCTCTCCAATCCTACATGTCATCCCATTTTCTCTCTTCGGCCCCACGTGTCTCATTATTTTCCCTTTCCAATCCTACATGTCATCCCATTTTCTCTCTTCGGCCCCACATGTCTCATTATTTTCCCTCTCCAATCCAACACATGTCATCCCATTTTCTCTCTTCGGCCCCACGTGTCACATTCTTTTCCCTTTCCAATCCTACACATGTCATCCCATTTTCGGCCCCACGTGTCACATTATTTTCCCTCTCCAATCCTACATATGTCATCCCATTTTCTCTCTTCGGCCCCACGTGTCACATTATTTTCCATTTTTTAACCCCAAGTTTCATCACCCTATTTTCCATTGTCAACTTTCTGTCTCTAAAATGCAGCTCTGCCCTCCTCTGAGAAGTATGTCTAATCTCAAGGCATCAAGACCACATCTAAATATAATATGCAAAGCAAAACAATGATTATCACCATTCACACAAAGAAAGATCATTACATCATCTAGGACCATCCCCCCAAAATGAAAAAAACAAGCATAGATCATCAATGAAGATAACATTGGGGTTGTTTTTTTTTTTCATATCCCTTTTTCAGATTCAGCCATAAAAGAGAAAAACAGAACATATCAAACATTAAATGAAGTGAGATGCTGATTTGCTCTTTTTCTATGTGCTCAAGACATAATGGTTGTGATTCTGTCCTCCATCATGCCCATGTCCACAGCAGAAGAACACTGAGCATAAAAACAAGAGCACTAGTGCTGAACCCAATCTGATGATTCAATTTTAATTCAATCCAAACCAGACACTGGCTCATGAAATTCGAAATAAACAAGCCAGCACTGTAGCCAAATTTGGTACATAAGGGCCTCTATACTTTCAAGCTCCAAAAGGGGTAAAAATTCGTATGAACAGTCAAAGTGAATGTAAATAAAGAGTCTGAAAATCATTTCTTTAAATGAATAAACAAAATGAAAATTCAAAGTGAATATATATAAAGAGTCTGAATTTTTTTTTTCTTAAAAAAAAAAGAAAAAAAATCAAAGAAAGGAATGAAAAGAAAGAATCTTTTCTTCACTGCCACATAAATACAAGCAGATTCAATGTATGTGTAATTGAAAAGTGTCAAAAACTAACCTGTTTGGAGATTCTTTTCCTTCTTGTGTCTAAGTGTATCATTGATCAGGAGAAAAATTCATCACACACAACATAGAAAAGAGATGCAGATCCATGAACACCCCCCCAACCTCCCTCCCTCACCCCCATCCCCTCAAACTTCCAGGTGCAACCTGCTGCAGACGATACAGGACACTGCTGGTGGCCTCAAACATACCAAGCAGTCCACAGTGGGACAGAAAGCACCACAGAAGCACCACGACAGGTACCATGCATGGTTGGTTAGTCCACCTACTTGATGTTAGAAGGGGGATTATTAGAGTTGCACTCACTGTCACGTGAAACCACTGCTGGTTCGACCTCCAGCGGTTCTGGAGGGCAGATTTTGTTGGCTTCCGATCGAGCTTCATTTTCCTTGCCTGTCTCTTTCTCAGCTCTGTGTGTGTCTAATGAACCGGTGCGGCTGTAGAATGGGAGACAGATAAACATAGAATTTGAGATGGATCAACATTGTTCTGGACATCAAATATGAGGACCATTAAAAAATATCTATATTTGAATCACGCTTCTTCACAGTTTCAAACAGGATATGCACACAGATGTGTACGTCTTAATTCTTTAAACATCATATGCCTGTGCATGCACCCCTACCTCCCACCCCAACACACACACACACACACACACACACACACACACAACACACACACACACACACACACAACACACACACACACACACACACACACACACACACACACACAACACACACACGCACACGCACACACACACACACACACACACACACACACACACACACACACACACACACACACACACACACACACACAACACGCACACGCACACACACACACACACACACGTTAGATACCACATACTTTATTAATCAGATACAATCTATCAAAATAAATCTGAGCATTTCCTGAATAAAATACTTTGCACAATCTCTGGATTTACGCTTGCAAGTTGAATGTAGAAGTTCATCTGGCATTCAGAATTTGCAGTCATCTTCCACCTTCCAATTTTCCCATCAAACATGCAAAAGCTCAAATTTCTTTTCCCTGCTACTGAAAACACCATCAAGTCATTAATCAAAGAAAAATCCAACTGCGACCATTATTATCTGCACAAGAGCTTAGAATGAGCTGTCTACATACAACACACATCTTGCAAAAAGGAATCACTTACTGTCTGTCTGGTGATCTCTCCTTCTCGGCAGGTAGTTCGATGCTCTCCAGTGGCACTGGGTAATACCTGCTGGAGTTCATGTCTGCTTGGAAGTTTGCTGGTTTTTCCTGGGGCAAGCCATAAGTAAAAGGTTACCTCCCTTCGTCTTGCACAGATATACACACATGGCCATAGCAATATATGCTGACTAAAGGACAAAATCCACCAACATATTTCAATGGAAGAAACCATATTTTTGCAGTAATATCTTTCACTTTCATTGGATTAGGGCATCTCTTCTTCCTGAAGAAATAATATAATGAGTATTTGCACTGTAACTTCACTTCTTTGGAAGTGAAACAAATGAAACAAGCACGGGACAGCGACATACACACAAGAAATGCGATGTTGAAATATTTCTTGTTAAAAGATCACTAAAGCACTTCTGTTGATAATCTGTGTAGTTTGGAAATTTGTTTGCTCTTAACAGTTTCTACAGTGGAAGTTGAAGGCTTCGTGCCTTCAGATGATATACTTTTCAACATTAGAATAAAAAGCTAGCATGTCTTTCAACCTTCCAGTGATCATGACCTAAATGTTGGTGACTGTTTCTGTCCATGAATGTCACAGAATAGTGAAAAGAGAACAAGAATTAGACCAGCAGGAAGAAAAAAGTTTTTTTTTTTTTTTTTTAAACGGGAATATCACAACACTTTTATGTGAAGAGAGAGAACTGTGCTTCTCTGTGCCATCATATGAATGCCGAGATGCGCAGAAATTTGTAGCCTGACACTGCTACACGCAGGCACACAAAAGAAAGACAGAGTGAGAAAGACAGAAAGAGACAGTAGTCATTGAGGTGCTTGCAACTATATCCATGATGACTGTTTCAACATGGCAATACGACATTTTCAGGAGACCTCTCAAAATCAACAAGAGTGATTGTTATCAGCAGAGTGATTATTTTCCATATTTCTGAAACCATATTTTACCAGCTATTATTGATTATTGTGATTATCAACCCTACAGTCGCATTTAGCGCCATTCTCATTGATCTCATTCTGTAATATCAAGAAAAGTCTGATCTCTGACTCCAACACTTTAAGAACAAACAAACAAGAAAAAAAATTATCCCACTCATAGGACTGTTTTTTGCGGCACAGTTGAGTACACAATGTATGAAGTCTAAACTGATACACACAATACTCAACAAATGCATGGGTACACCGACTTTACACTGGAATCATTTCTCAGTCTAAACTGATACACACAATACTCAACAAATACATGGGTACACAGCTTACACTGGAATCATTCTCAGTCTAACCTGATACACACAATACTCAACAAATACATGGGTACACAGCTTACACTGGAATCATTCTCAGTCTAACCTGATACACACAATACTTAACAAATGCATGGGTACACAGTTTACACTGGAATCATTCTCCAAAGGAATGAATCATAACAGAAGATTTTTTTTTCCTGAAATTGCCGGCCTCAGAATCGAGCTACTGGCAAACACAGCATGACTTGGATTGTTCATCCCCACAACACTTTGCCTCTCTCATACTTACCAGCTGTTTTCTGTCCACTTTGGGGGGTACTGCCGACCTCCGAGGCCAGTTGTAGAGATTCTTATGCGTGTTGGTCAGCAGCCGCGACAACCTCAGCATAAACGTCTCCGCCTTGTCCCCAGGAACAAACTCCGTCATGAAACTGTGGATTTTGGAAGCATCTGGAAGCTGTTCAAACACACAGTGAAAGACAGGAAGCTCCATCATCCCCTGGCCAAACAGACATCGCAAACAAAGGGAAATGCTGGCTCCAGTGACATCACAAACACACTGAGATACAGTCACTGTGTGACTTGCAGGACTGAAGAATTTAATGCCCTTGTCTATCAACAGATGTACTGCATCCGTCATTTTGTATCTTATTTACTGGCTTGAAGTAAATCACAGAAAAAAAACATCAAATCTAGGCAAAGGGATTGTCAGGCAACAGGTGTTACTGCACAGTGGAACCTCTCTAAAATGACTCAGATAATGTCATAAGTATTCAGTCTGTTTAGCAGGGAGTAGGACCAACCAGCAGTTTACAACCATAACAGCAACAGAAATGCTCAGAACTTATTACAGTCTGACATTTATGCCATGCATGAAAGAATTATCAAATTCCTGTTCAGACCCCCCCCCCCCCCCCCCACACACACACACACACACACACACAAAAAAAAACTGTCATTCTGATAAAACAAAACCCAAGTTGTCATCAGTCTTGTAAGATCGCATTTAGCAGATAAAGAAAAAGGATGAAATAACTGCTTGTTGGAAGTCAGATGGATTCCAAGAGAGACTGAGGCAAGCAAAGTTGTTTTCAATAATTTTAGCCAACAGAAGTCGTTAAAAGCTTCAGTTATGTCAGCTGCCAGTCGGAATGGGGTCATTCTACAAAGGATGAATATGGCACAACAGTGTCAGAGACACCGTCTAACAGCAATACTGAAATGCTGATTGTGAGGAAAGAGTTGGCGTGCAGACAACAGAGAAACCGTCTAAGAGTAATACTGAAATGCTGAGTGTCAGGAAAGAGTTGGTGTACAGACAACAGTGTCAGAGAAACCGTCTAATGGTAATACTGAAATGCTGATTGTGAGGAAAGAGTTGGTGTGCAGACAACAGAAAAACCGTCTATTGTAATACTGAAATGCTGATTGTGAGGAAAGAGTTGGTGTGCAGACAACAGAAAAACCGTCTAACAGTAATACTGAAATGCTAATTGTGAGGAAAGAGTTGGTGTGCAGATAACAGTGTCAGAGAAACCGTCTAATGGTAATACTGAAATGCTGAGTGTCAGGAAAGAGTTGGTGTGCAGACAACAGTGTCAGAGAAACCGTCTAATAGTAATACTGAAATGCTGACTGTGAGGAAAGAGTTGGTGTGCAGACAACAGAAAAACCGTCTATTGTAATACTGAAATGCTAATTGTGAGGAAAGAGTTGGTGTGCAGACAACAGAGAAACCGTCTAATAGTAATACTGAAATGCTGAGTGTCAGGAAAGAGTTGGTGTGCAGATAACAGTGTCAGAGAAACCGTCTAATGGTAATGCTGAAATGCTGAGTGTCAGGAAAGAGTTGGTGTGCAGACAACAGTGTCGAGAAACCGTCTAATAGTAATACTGAAATGCTGATTGTGAGAAAAGAGTTGATGTGCAGACAGGTTGTTAACAGAGGTTTCCTGCATTCAGCTTTCAAGGTACTTCAGGACATGAGGACTTGGAAATTCTTCCATTTTGATTCCACTAATTATCTGTTTTACAGCATGGGTCTCCATATAACATGGCATAGTGAACATAATAATGGTGTTTTTGGTCGGGTTTTGACCAGTGAAATGCAATTGTGTTTTTGAATATTATGACCCAATATAGACAGTATAACTCAAATACTTTAAAAAATGATAAATGTACACTTAATGCGATCAGGACAGAGAAACTGCCCAAGGTCTGACAAAATGTTTTATTCTTAGTTGTGAATTTTCAAAATGATTTCTCATGAACTAAGCTTTTTCCACCATGAAGACACCAAACATACTTGCGTTAATAACCTTCAGTTCAGTGACAAATCATTGATATCTTTTAAGGCCAAGAAGACTTGGCTATGCTGAGAGCTCCAATTATTCCACATTTTTTTCAGTCCCAAATTCAGATATGAATCATAAAGAAACATTCAAATGCAGCAAAAGTACCTATGACAATCATATGGGCAAAAAGACAAAGCAGGATGGGCACCTTGTATCTAATTTGGAGAGAATGTACAATTTCTATGACCTATTATTATTATTATTATGAACATTTATGACGCCTAATCAATTGAATGCCCTAGGCGTTTACAATATCACAACAGACATCAAATCACACAATATATAACAATCATACATGAGAAAAAGGCATCAAAATCCAAAGCAAGGACACAAACTCACAAGCATGCATACACGCAAACACACACTCACACAGACACGAACGCACACAAAGCAGACACTCGCATCACACATTGCAAACGTCGGGTCACAGGGAAGACGAAGTTACCTAGGAAACCTAGTCACCAACACAATAACATTTTTTTTTTTAAATGGTATGACATAAATAATGACCAGAAAAAAATGTAAAAGATCTAATGAGCAAACACACAAACAAACAGCAAAGTCTTAAAAATGTCGAGAAACAGAAGACAACAGTTAACTATGACAGAGATTGGGAAAAAAAAAAAAGAAAAAGAAAAAAATATGTAGTCAAAGAGAATAACAGAAAGACAAAGATGCTAACACAGAACTTCCAGAAGGTGGAGTAGATATTTGTTCTGAAGAGCCTATAGCATACTGACCACGAAAGTGCCTAGCACCACGATCCCTGATCATTCTTTCTTCATTTAAGGTTTTCATCGAGCATGCATCACAATGTGCTTTTATCTGTATACAGCATCACAGAAGAGACATAATATGCCTCAAAAAGGCAGGCTATCAATTTTGTCTTGTAATTTTGTTTGTTTCTTTAGTTTGGCGGCATACTAACTTTAAAAAAAAAAAAAAATTGTTTTTAATTTCTGCCTGCAGTCACTCAGTTTGAAACTATCTCTATTTCACTGATGACATCCCCAACACTTGGGAGCTTCAGGTGGCATTAAAACAAAGACATTCAGAGGGAGGTCTGTGTATTATATGCCTTACCTTGTCTGGAACTGATTTTTCTATTCACGACAATTACCATTCAACTTATGTTGCTTTCTCCAAAACTGAAAATGCAAATCTTTTTTCAAACCATCCTTCAAACGGTGTGTGTGTGTGTGTGTTGTGTGTGTGTGTGTGTGTGTGTGTGTGTGTGTGTGTGTGTGTGTGTATGTGTGTGTGTGCGTGCGTGCGTGCGTGCGTGCGTGCGTGTGTTCGCACTTGTGCATGTCTGTGTGTATGTGTATGTCTGAGTCTCTGTGTGTGCAAGTGTGTATGTGTGTGTGTATGCATATATATATGGATGTATGTATGTGCATGCACATGCATGTGTATTTGTGTGTGTGTGTGTGTGTGTGTGTGTGTGTGTTTGTGTGTGTACGTGTGTGCGTGTGCGTATGTTTCCCCCTGCACAAACATGCATGTCTTGTATTGTAGTTTAGGTCTACTTCATCAGTAACATTAGATGCACACAGCTCAATGGAGATTATAACCAGGGACATAGTCACTTATCATTATTACCAAAGAACGATAACAACATTTATTTATATAGCACTTTGTCTTATATAAAAAGAACAATTCAAAGCACTTGCACAGGTCATTCTCACACATGTGCATACTTTAACTTAAACAGTACAGTTATGGGCACATATAAACCAAGGGAGAAAAAAATCAGCCAAATGTAGAGGAGTATGGGAACACTTGTTGGAACCTAGGTATGTGAAATTGGTCTGGGGGAAAAGGAAGGTTTCGATGTCAGGTTTTTGGGGGGAGTTTTCAACCATCTTTTGAGAAAAGTGTCATTCAAGCACTTTTTTTTTTTTTTTTTAAGACAGTACTTATATAGGGCCTATCCCCGGCCAGAGACCAAGCTCTGAGCGCTTTACAATCCACATTCTCGTTTACATAACGGGATATCTACCTGGGTGGAGCCGACTGAAGTGCTGTCTACTGGCGCTTCATTCAGTCGTTTCCCATGTCATTCAGTCAATATCATTCATTCAGTTTTACAACTCTTTCATTCTTTCGATTTTTCACACAGAGTGAACTGGCATGGAACTACAGTGTCACTACTTCGCATAGAGCAGAGCATGTGTGTGGAACTTGTAGCTGACTTGTCTTCACAGCAATGATTCAGATTTGTTTTTTCTGTTTATGCTGTTTGTCTGTTCCTCTGCTCAGCACATTTTAATTGTAAAGATGTCATTGAGAAATGTTCACTGTGATGGTACAAGAGAAGGAAAATGCAAAGATAAAAGTAAAACCTCGGGTTGACCTGTCGACTGGATGGTCTGAAAGATCAGTAAGTCAGATGACCATGCCAAACTGCTGTCATTACAATGGGGTCACATCAAACGTGTGTGTGTGTGTGTGTGTGTGTGTGTGTGTGTGTGTGTGTGTGTGTGTGTCTGTGTGTGTGTGTGTGTGCGCAATGATGCATCAGTAATTCACATTACAATCAAGCCTTAACTCTGATTAACAATAAAGGGGAAAAAAAAAATCAAACTGAAACTTCAGTTTCACAATGAAAGACCATCAGATTATGTTTCTTTTAAAAACTGCAACCTATAAAAGGAAAAATTAAAATAAAAAAGAGAAAAACATCAGATTATGTTTCTTTTAAAAACTGCAACCTATAAAAGGAAAAATTAAAATAAAAAAGAGAAAAACATCAGATTATGTTTCTTTTAAAAACTGCAACCTATAAAAGGAAAAATTAAAAAAAAAAAAAAAAACAAGAGGGAGAAAAAGGAACATTATAGTCACGTCACTAAAGTGCAAAATGTACCTCTTCATCCAGATAATTAAGGACCATGCTGTTGATGACGTCATTTTCCCTCCCAAGAATTTCGCTGACGAGTAATGCCACTGGCCCTTTCACCTGGTCCATGCTCTCTTTGCACACTAGATCAACCTATATCAACACAATTGATGTCCATCAAGCAAACTTGGAATACAAAGTCCATCAGAGTACAGTGAACGGCTCTGAATCCACAGCATTTCACATTAATGTAACAAAAATTCCATGGAATAATGATGATTTTGTAAATGCCTTATATAATGCACAATAGCATGGCGGAAATGCTTTATGAAATTAGCTGTACACTTGATCATGACTGGATAACTATTACTTTTTCTTTCTGGTTTGTCTCATTCCCATTATCTGTACAGGTACAATTAACCCCCCCCCCCCCCTTTTTTTTTTTTTTCAGTGTATTAGGTTGGTGAATTACTGAGAATGGCAAATCTATCATCAGACCACAGTTCAGTATATTAAGGCATTAACATGAGCATAGAACTAGAAAAATAATGAGTGAGAATGGCAAATCTAACACAAGTGAGAACGACAAATCAAACACGAGTGAGAATGCAAGTCTTAACAAGCACCTAACCACAGATGAGCATACTGAAACAGAAACAGAAGTCTAGAAGGATAATGAGTCAGAACGGCAAATCTAATGTTATTCAGCAAACTGAAACAGGATTGGCAAACCTAATGTTATTCAGCATACCGAAACAGTATCTTGAGTGTTGAAGAATGACAGACGAGAATGGCAATTCTAACACTAATCCACAGTTCAGCAAACTGAAATGGTGAAATGAGAATAAGGAATAATAAAAAGCATGGCTAAGAAAAGTAAGAAACAAATAGCACACGGAAGCATACTGCACTTACAAAGTACTCCTTACTAGATCACTTTGAACTTAATAGCCAAAGGATATCTGATGTCTTTAGTACAAATACTACAAACACTACACTATTTTGTATTGAAGTTTGTAAGACTTCAGAAAAATTCTATTAAAAAAATGAAATTGAAAACTTCTGTGAGGCTTTCGAGGAAGGTATCCAATTCACCCACTGGAATTTAAAAAAAAAAATCAATAACACATTTCTTTCTTACTGCAACTAGTCTTCCAAAGGCACCACAAATACCTTGACTTCAAAGTTCTCTCTTACTAAAAAAAAGACTGAAACTAGGCAAAAAACACACACACAAAAAAAAAAAAAAAAAAAAAAGAAAAGAGAGAGAGAGAGAGAGGGGGGGGGGGGGGGGGGGGGGGGGGGGAAACAGCGGCACTTTGCATCACATTCTGATTTCAATATTGATTTCATCATTTTCGCTGGAAGTACTTTAACAATTAAAGAATTTATGGTAAAGAATGACATTGTTGTAAATTATCATTTCTCAGCTGACAAATGCTCTGCTGTTGGTAAGCTTGTGTTCAGTTTAAAAAAAAGAAAAAAGAAAAAGATAAGAAAAAAACACAAATGCTCCATGATATTTTTATGCAACATTGGCACAGTGCCCAACAGTTGTAGAAGAAGCTGGAAGACAGACTGCCACAGCCAGTAAAATGGGACCATTGTTATTATGGATTACATTTACACAGATTAAAGATGATTAAAATGGTTTTAGATGAGAACACAAGAACCGCCTTGGCTTAAGGCTGTGTCAGACCAATTGACATAGGCTAGAATACACCAAGGCTACATCAAAATGTTGTTATGCTTTGCATAGTTATACGGGGATTGTCTTGAGTTGTGACAAGCTCCTAGCATAACATTATTGGTCTCCAAAATCCCCCAAAGTCGGAGTGTGGCTGCCCATGTGGTGAGGTAATCAATAACGGTCACACACGTAATGTTCTCATTCCCAGCTGAAGTATTTGTACCATAGTGTTCAAATACTTCGGCTGTTTGGATGATCCCTGGAGTCTTTTAGCCAGGGTACGACAACAGCAACAGAACACAAGAATATGGGAATTTCAAACAAAAACACATGTACAGTTTTTGTAACCTGCTAAAAGAATATTATCGGCCATACTTACTGGTAATGTCATATAATTCAATGATTCTGGTACAATTCTGAGACTCTTTTCAATGAAAAATTGTTTGTGACAACCTCAAGCTTGAGATCAAATGAAAATCTCAGTTTGACTGTATTTTATGGCAGGAGAACTGAGGTTATGGAGTGAAAGGACAGAATCAATGAGAGTGAGAGAAAGGCACTAAAACCTTGTGAAGAAGGATGGAAAAAGAGAGAAACAGTCATGATACAGAGAACTAGACATGCACAGATAAATGCGGATGGATTCAATCAGTTGGGAAATTAAACAACAACAACAACAACAAAGAAAAGAAAAAGAAAAAGCTAACTCTCAAGCGTTAAAATCATTCATTCCAATGCGCCACACCCTCTCTGTCACACTTTTCACATGCCACCATTAGTCAAACTCAACATAACACAGGCCAGCCAAGATCATGAAGAGCAGGTCTGGTCTGCAATGTGGTGTAATATTGAGGTAATGCCTTAATCAATATATAATACATTGCCCCATCAATGTGTTGTGTGTGTGTGTGTGTGTGTGTGTGTGTGTGTGTGTGTGTGTGTGTGTGTGTGCGGTGGAGGGTTGGTTTTTTCTTTTATTTTTTCTATTTCACTTTTTTTTATAATCAAAGCAGACTTGAAAAATAGGAAATCCCGTGGACTTTCCAAAATTATCATCATACCCATACTCACAAACTGCAGGCCATCCGAATGGCTTGCCAGCATGCCTACACAGCCTAACACAGCATCTGTTCGGGACGCCTTCTACCAGTCTGTTCTACTCCAACAGTGAACAACAGAAAGCTAATCTATAATCACTGCTGAGCACTGCTAAAGTTGTGCAACAGCTGGGACGATCGTGCACTTGTTCCCCTCACGAAAGTACGCTGATGGGGCATGCCTTTGAATCAGACAGACATTTTGCAGATACAAAATGAATCAGTGCTGGAAAGCTTGGCTAATTATCATTTGCAGCTGTGCTGATACACTCATAAACGGTATCATGATACCATCGGTATCGATCGATCTTTGTCAAACAGAAACACGCCTACACGGCGATGATGGAGTCTCAGAATGATCGAACAAATAATTTCACTCAAAATACCCCACAGAATATGAAAGCTACATTACTTCAACTGGAATCTCACTGATTGTAACATAAATTCTTTGCCACGGTAAAATTACACTTAGTATTTACTACTTGCCTGTCACTTTGTCAACGGCATATGTCCCTAAGAAAGGCGAGGTGTTCGGTTCGTCTGCATGCTTCAGAAAATCCCGTTCTGAAAACGCAACTTCTCGTCAACAACCGAGATCTTATGTTTGCACACAGCTTCTCCACGACCTTGAGAGTTGCAGGCTTGAGAAGATGGCTGAGATCGATCGGTTAACTTGTGAAGCGCACACCCAGTTTAAACCGTACCCGCTAACAAAGGCTTTCCCAAACGGCGATCGCTGTCTGGTTACATGCAACCGGTGTCTCAACCCGAACTCTCCCAACCTTCTAAAGTGCCCCCCCCCCCCCTCCTCTCCCCCCGGATAAAGTAGGCTAGTTAAGTTTTAAATTAACTAGAATCTGTCTGTGATTCAGTCTTCTCACTGTTCTATGCAAACTTTTTACTCAGGAAAGAGAAGAGGTTGGAAGGGATCAGGTGGGTGGGAGCAGGGAGGAGGAAGGTGTAGGCCCACGTCAGATTACCGCACTCTGAAAGCTGGTCAGCCTACGCTCTGACCAGTTCAAGTTCTTCATCTTCTTTTTAGTGTCAGAATCTTCACCTGGTTGAAGGTGGACAGCTAAAAAAGAAGAAGAAGAAGAAGTTCCTCTTTGTTCTTTTCTGCCTTAGATGGCGTCAGCGCTACATTTCATGCGCCAGACACAAGTTTGGTGCCCGTGTCGGCCATTTTCTATGGCATGCCAGACAGCCCCAAATTACGCTGTCAAGCAATCTCTCGCCAGTGTCTTTCTGTCTATCTTTCTTTCTTCTGCGTTCCTGGCCATGCTAGTTCCTCAATCCGGTCAGTAAGGCGAAGTCCGCAGTCCGCCGCAGAGACCCCACCTGTCCCCACAGCTTCTCAACCGGACTGGGCTACGTCTGGCGTCTCTTCAGTCGCTGTGGTTGGGCCCCTTCGATGCTGGAGGCCCGGCGCAGTCACCGGCTGGAGAACCACAGGACGAGCACCATACCGTCGAATATCAGTCTGCATGGCCATATTGGGCGAGATGTGTAGTGTCTGGTCTTCTCCTGTGCTTGTGACTCAGCAGGAGGTCTGCCTGCTGGTACATTCCGACTTCAGAGCAGCTCATGGTTGTCTGGTTACTCGGTTGATACGGGGCTAACGTACACTAGACAGTGCGAGTTCTTACACTCCAAGTTGTCCTTTTAGACTATGTTGGTTCACAGCACCTTTTTCCATAGTTATCCAGTGCACTCCCCCAAGCGCAAGGCTTGAGGGATCCCCAGTCCACCAACCAGGCGTCTCTACGTATCCCCGGCGTGAGGTCGCTCGTGTCTAATCCTGCGCGCAGCTGACTAGAATATGCTATGAAGCACTGCCGCTGAAATGCGTCACAAGCAAGAATTCTCATTTTCGTCCCAATGAAGCGCACCATCCCTTAGCATCATGTGGCTGCACACCGAAAATTAATGCGCCAAGGCTTTGCTTAAGGAGTCGAGTATTTATAGACTGACGCAACTGGATTGTTCTGAGAAATTTCATTGTGTCTGAAAGTTGATTCTCCTCATTTCTTTCACATGGCCATCAAGGTACAAGTCAGGTGGTTCCAAGCAAACTGATTAAAATTCAAAGGAATGGGATTATTTTGTGCTCTTGAAGCAGGCGCAAAGATAGGGTGATGGGTGAGTGCAAAAGCCTGAAATGTGTGTCAACTAAGGGGAAGGTCATGTATTCGAAGATTGTCATTTCATCAGTGGAGATCCCCCAAAGCAAGGGAAATGATTGGTGGGGAGTTGTACTTTTGATCAGTGATCAGGTTAACAATAAAAGCCGGCACAAATTTATGATGGGCCTCAAAACGCTTACGTGGATTATTATAGTGTTTAAAAGCAAAATCCTAATTGTGGCGTGTGACCAAATGTTTCTTCTTTTCCTGCGTGTTTACACATATACCCATCCATCCAGCCCTGCTCTCCCTCGCTTCTCCTTGTTTCGCTTGCGTCCAGCTTGTCGAAAGAGAACAGGGTAGAAGGAAAGGTAGGCGAAAGCCGGGACTGGGTGGGCGTTGCAGAGAAGAGAGAGAGAGAGAGAGAGAGAGAGAGAGAGAGAGATGATGATGATGATGATGATGATGATGATGATCTTTATTTCCAAGGGTAACAGATAAGCAAACACATGCTTTTCTTCATCCGGCCTTTGCCCCGTTAAGGGACTAGGTATGACTAGCGACTAAGACTTACAAAACTTTTAACAAACACACATATCTTCACAACATTAAAAAGTTAATCCATTAACAGTTAAGGCGTAGATGACTTTAAAAGGAAAAAAGAAACGATTTAAACAACAAACAAGAATAAAGAAATTGATTACAAAGAAGAAAAGAATCAGCACAAACAGATATGGAATAAGCGATCCTCCTATCGAAGGGGAGAGAGGGGAGAGAGAGAGAGAGAGAGAGAGAGAGAGAGAGAGAGAGAGAGAGAGAGAGTTACATTCCTTTTGTAAAAAATTAACATACAACAAACTGCTAAGGATGATAATTAGACAATTACAATGCATCAATAATATCAACATTTGTACTTTCTTTTACATTTACATGATGTGGTTATAAGGCAAAACGAGAACGAACAATCAGTTATCAGTAAGCAGCAATGAATTCCTAGCATCAATAATCATAACACTTATTTTTCATGATGTGTGCGTGTGCGTGTGCGTGTGCATGTGTGTGTGTGTGTGTGTGTGTGTGTGTGTGTGTGTGTGTGTGTGTGTGTGTGTGTGTGTGTGTGTGCGCGCGCGCGTGTGTGTGTGTGTGTGTGTGTGTGAGAGAGAGAGAGAGAGAGAGAGAGAGAGAGAGAGAGAGAGAGAGATGCCATTATTATTTACCTTCCCCTTCCATCTTTTTTGTTTTCTTCTTGACCATTCATACACTACCCAAAACTATAATTATTAATTAAGCGACAATCCATCGAAACGCAGCCATAATTAACGGAGAGAGAGAGAGAGAGAGAGAGAGAGAGAGAGAGAGAGAGAGAGAGAGAGAGAGAGAGAGATTATAATTCCATTTTTCTATCCAAAATATCACATGCTAAACATTACTATCAATTTGAATAAAGAGCAATACATCAATATGATCAACAGTAATCCGGACACACATTTATCACCTTGCAGTTGCAGTGCTCGAAGAAATCAAAGTATTAAGACATCAATTAGTGACAATGCACCAATAAAACCAGCGACCACAACAGTCATTCATCATGATATAATTTCAATCATTAATAAAAACCGATAGTAACCATATCTCTCATTTATCATTATCTGGTTTTGAAAACATCAGTGGAAAGGAAACGGCGTATCAGT
>CM065724.1:82257574-82272574 GCA_033310375.1 Conus canariensis
GGAATCTATGCTTTTCAAACACAGACGTAAAATTGACTAAATGAATGTGAGGGGCAAGTGCAACTCTGTTCACCAGAAACAAACAAACAAACAAACAACAACAACAACAACAAACACACACACACACACACACACACACACACACACACACACACACACACACACACACACACACACACACGCACGCACGCACATCTGTCTGTTATGACAATAACTGGCGTATTGCCGATGCCAAGGAATTTTGTTTGCTCGGTGGACGCCACATGAAAGTACAGGACTACATCCACGTTGAATGACATTCTTTTTCCTTCGCCCAGCTCGCATCATTGGCTTCCAACCACATACCAAGCAGGTCACATGGTGACGGAGTCAACCCAGCGCGTAGTTAAGTTGTCTTGGTAGCGCTTGAAAAGAGGGTCGGTCAAATACTGGGGCATATCCAGTATAGCGCCTTTTCTTCATCTACATCGTCCTCTTTATCCGGTATCCTCATCTTTCGCCCGCCTATACTTTCGCCGCCCGTATTTTCGCCGTTTGTATTTTCGCCACCTGTACTTTCGCCGCCTGTACTTTTGATGCCTATACTTTCGTCGCCTGTACTTTCGCCGCCTGTACTTTCGTCGCCTGTACTTTCGCCGCCTGTACTTTCGATGCCTATACTTTCGCCGCCTGTACTTTCGATGCCTGTACTTTCGCCGCCTGTACTTTCGATGCCTATACTTTCGCCGCCTGTACTTTCGATGCCTGTACTTTCGCCGCCTGTACTTTCGATGCCTATACTTTCGCCGCCTGCACTTTCGCCGCTCGTACTTTTGCCGCCTATACTTTCCTCGCCTGTACTTTCGATGCCTATACTTTCGCCATCTATACTTTTCCCGTCTGTACTTTCGCCGCCTATACTTTCGCCGCCTGTTCTTTTTCCACTAAGTGGGGCATTTTTGACAGGACAGAAAAAAAAGCTTTTCACCGATGGAAGTACTCTCTCTCTCTCTCTCTCTCTCTCTCTCTCTCTCTCTCTCTCTCTCTCTTGTCCTCTCGTGTGTGTGTGTGTGTGTGTGTGCGTGTGTGTGTGTGTGTGTGTGTGTGTGTGTGTGTGTGTGTTCGTCTCTCTGCCATCAACATTGAAGATGATGATGAAGATAACAGTAATGATTGACAGACGATTAGTTGCACGGTTCGCTGTCCACTTCGGACCATCTTTCTCTGAGTCTTGCCTTCAATGTTCTGTCTGATTCCCAGAGGCATGCAGACAGGCAGCCCTAGAATCCACGCTTCCTTTAGGATTTCTTTCTCTCTTTCATCGAGGCGCTAAAACATGGTCATTTCAAATCACGGTTTGTCCTCCTTTGGTTGCGGGCATAAACGGCAATTAGGCCTAGTGGCTGATCATGGATCGCTCGGCCTTCATGCTTTGTCGGTATGCATGCTCTGATATATAGAAACATCTTTCGGTGTTCACACATTTTCGCCCCAGTATTTGACCCCCCCCCCCCCCCCCCCACACACACACACACATACAACACAACGATTACGCACACACACACACACACACACACACACACACACACACACACACACACACACACACACACACACACTACCGGTTTAGCAGTATGTGTTCTTCCTCATGTAACAATCACCGATGGTTATCTGATGACCTGACGTGCAGTGAAGTTGTGTGGTACTTGTGATGCATAATGTAGTAGTAGCCTTCCAAATAATGCAGGGACCTAATTCTTCACTTCGAAGCTGAGATCGACTTGTCGTTTGTCAATACCCATTTTGCACCGAATATGAGAAGATAAGTGGTTGCTCGTTCTTCGTTTTCATTGTCCTAAATGTTGTTTGTTTTTTGCCTGAAGAACACCCAAGAGGTCGAAATGCATTGTGTTTTTGTCCTGTAATCTGTTTGTCTCTATTGTCTGGCGGAAGTAATACCCTGTCTTTTTAAAATTCTCTTCAATTTGTAATCATCTGTTCATAATATCTTCAGGGTACATGGCGGAAGTAATACCTTGTCTTTCTAAAACTCTCTTCAATTTGTAATCGTCTGTTCATATCTTCAGGGTACATCATACCTCTCTTTCCTACAATTCGTTTTTCTTTCTTTCTTTCTTTATCACCCTTTTATATTCTTTTCTTTCTTTCTTTCTTGTTTGGTAATCTATTCACTAAAATTTTTTTCTTGTTTATTTATACATATGAATAATATATATATATATATAATAATATATATATATATATATATATTGTAAAGTACATATACATATATATATTTTTTTCTTTTTAAAGAGAATTAGAAAATTAGAGACTTGCAGTTTAAGCCAACACAATTTTTTTGTCTGGCTCTGCCGGGATTCGAACCCGCAAACTGTTGGAGGGGTGTACATCTCCAGGTGTGCCTTTTTCAGACGGATGTCTCGCCCCACTGCTAACGGACACCTGTTCTAAGTCTCAAGGCGTGCCTTTTTCAGACGGATGTCTCGCCCCACTGCTAACGGACACCTGTTCTAAGTCTCAAGGCGTGCCTTTTTCAGACGGATGTCTCGCCCCACTGCTAACGGACACCTGTTCTAAGTCTCAAGGCGTGCCTTTTTCAGACGGATGTCTCGCCCCACTGCTAACGGACACCTGTTCTAAGTCTCAAGGCGTGCCTTTTTCAGACGAATGTCTTGCCCCACTGCTAACGGACACCTGTTCTAAGTTAGGAAGTTGAAGCCTTATGAAGTTCACTTTTGTTCCTCCTCGACCAGCAGCTAGTTCCAATGTTAAGCTTGTTTCCAACACAACATAAGTCTGTTCGTATGCCTGTTGAAGGTCTGCCGTTAACTTTAGAAAGTATGCTGAACTCGGCACTGCAGAACATGACGCTATCCCTGTTCAACATTGAAGATAAAGGAAACCACGCTGTCGTCGTCCTCAAGTTCAATACAATTACCGATCATTCCCTGTCACGTTATTACCACAGCGTCCTCAAGTTCAATACAATTACCGATCATTCCCCTGTCACGTTATTACCACAGCGTCCTCAAGTTCAATACAGTTACCGATCATTCCCTGTCACGTTACTACCTCAAGTTCAATACTATTACCGAACATTCCCCTGTCACGTTACTACCACAGCGTCCTTGCTGTGTGTCTCATGAAGTGTCTGCCCCAGGTCAGCAGGGACAGGTGAAGGGTTGTGAAGCACAGAAGAAGCCAAGGGAAGGCAAGTCAGCCTTTTTCATCTCCACCTGGTTTGTATTAGAAGATGAGTAAAAATTCATTCAGGATAACAGAACCGTTGTTACAATTATACCACTGAAGCATACAAAGAAAAGAAAGGAAAAGAAAAAAAATAAATAAATAAAAAAAAAAAAAAAAATTAAAAAAAAAAAAAGTGGAGAGAGAGCCTTATGAAGCAAAAGCGAAAAACCAAACCCCAAACCTCTGCCCAGTCAGTAAATGGAAAAGAAACATTTGGGTCTTCAGCGGGGAATTGAACCACAGTGCCCCACTCGAGAGACGGGAATAGTAATCGTTACACTAACGGAGAATAACATGATTTTCTGTCCACTTGTCGTTTGAGATCCACTTATCGTTTGATATCGCCGGTGGTCTGTGTTGTAACAATCGTTCTCAGTCGATCGTTTATCTTGAGTGTGTGTGTTGTGTGTGTGTGTGTGTGTGTGTGTGTGTGTGTGTGTGTGTGGTGTGTATGTGTGTGTGGTCGAGGTATATGTGTGTATGTGTGAGGGTAAGGAGTAATAATCATATTTGTGTTTTGGGAGGGGAAGGTGGTGTGTGTGTGTGTGTGTGTGTGTGTGTGTGTGTGTGTGTGTGTGTGTGTGTGTGCGTGCATGTGCACGCGCGCGTGTATGTGTGTGTAGGGGTGGGTGGCGGTGGGTGATGTTTCATTACTTTAATATTTACTTATGTTATGAGATCTTAAACAAAAAAACAAAAAAAAAAAAAAAAAGAAAAGAAAAGAAAAACAAAACAGCCATCCAACCAGCCAACCAATCAACCAATTAACCAAAAGACAAAAAAAAAGAAAAAGAAAAAAAGAAAAAAATTATCATAGCAACAATTGAAAAGCTACAAAGTAACATCAAATACAAATATAATTATTACAATTGTAGCTCATTAATAGGAAGTAAAAATGGGAGTCCGAGTTAATGCTAATCCAGTGTTACACATTAGTGAATAATTATCTGAAACTTCATCCAGGAAAGATTCGGGCATATTGAACCTGGGACGCATTGGACCTGGAGCATATTGAACCTGGGATAAATCGAGACTAGGGCATGTTGAGCATGGGACATATGGAACCTGGGGCATATCAAATATGAGACGTATTGGATCTGGGGCATATTGAACTGGGACGTAGTGGATCTGGGGCATATTGAACTGGGACGTAGTGGATCTGGGGCATATTGAACTGGGACGTAGTAGATCTGGGGCATATTGAACTGGGACGTAGTGGACCTGGGGCATATTGAACTGGGACGTAGTGGATCTGGGGCATATTGAACTGGGACGTAGTGGACCTGGGGCATATTGAACTGGGACGTAGTGGACCTGGGGCATATTGAACTGGGACGTAGTGGACCTGGGGCATATTGAACTGGGACGTAGTGGACCTGGGGCATATTGAACTGGGACGTAGTGGACCTGGGGCATATTGAACCTGGGAGGTAGTGGACCTGGGCATATTGAACCTGGGAGGTAGTGGACCTGGGGCATATTGAACCTGGGAGGTAGTGGACCTGGGGCATATTGAACCTATGACGTGTGGGGGCCTGGAAACTGACTTGGGGCATATTGAACCTGGACCGTATTGGACCTGCGCATTTTGAACCAGCAGGTATTGGACCTGGGGTATACTGAACCGGGACGTATTGAACCTGTGGAATATTAAACCTGGGACGTATCGGACCTGGGATATATCAAACCTGGGATGTATCGGACCTAGGGCACATTGAACTTGGGCGATATATGACATGCACCGCTGAGCGAAGATGACCTTGACACTCCACCTCTTGTCAGTTTCAAAGTGACGTGACGGCAGGCGGAAACTGAAACAAATTTCAAACAGAATTGTTAATGAATCCGCCAAACAACAGGGACAAACAAATCACAAGACAAAACACGACACGTTTCTTTGAACCTCTTAGATCTTCAGGCAAGATCAACAACACTCAGGACAATGAAAACAAGAAACTAACGATCACTTATCTCCTCAAATTCGGAGCAAGATGGGCGTTGAAGGCTTGAACTCGGCTGCCTCTTCATTACACAGGGCCGAGTGACATTCTGACGTCATCCACTGTTCACTGACGTCAGCGGAGATGACGCGGCGCTATGACGAGGTGGTCCGACAGCTGGGGGAGTTCGGGCCCTATCAGAAGCGGATCTACTTCCTCCTCTGTCTCCCCGGGGCCACCCACGGCATTAGGATGGTGCTCAGCGTCTTTCTGCTCTTCACGCCTAAACACAGGTCATTGTCCAGATGGTGGTTGGTGTGTAAGGGGGTGAGGGGATGAAGGTGTACGCAGATGATGTGTGTGTGGCTGAGGGGAGAGAGAGAGAGAGAGAGAGAGAGAGAGAGAGAGAGAGAGAGAGAGAGAGAGAAAAGAGAGAGAGGTGAGTGTGTACGCTTGAGTGTGTGTGTGTGTGTGTGTGTGTGTGTGTGTGTGTGTGTGTGTGTTTGTGTGAGAGAGAGAGAGAGAGAGAGCGAGAGAGAGAGAGAGAGAGAGAGAGAGAGAGAGAGAGAATGTAGGTGAGTGTGTACACTTATGTGTGTGTGTGTGCGCGCGCAGTCGCGTTGATATGTGTGTTTGTATGTGTATTTGTGTGTATGTGTGTTTGTGTGTGTGTGTGTGTGTGTGCATGTGCGTGCGTGCGTGCGTGCGTGCATGCTGCGTGCGTGCGTGTGTGTGTGTGTGTGTGTGTGAGAGAGAGAGAGAGAGAGAGAGAGAGAGAGAGAGAGAGAGAGGGAGACAGAGACAGAGAGAGAAGCCCCCTCCTCCCACCACCCACCCCTTTCCCACCGCTGACAAACCATATTCCTTCTATTCAGATGCGCCATTCCAGGATACGAAAACGACACCTACAGAGTTCAGTCCCCTGCACACGCCGAAGCCATCAGGCGTTACGTCCCCTGGACAGAGGACGGGGAGCCAGACAGCTGTCGCCTCTACTCCTGGGCTGCTTCCAACGTCACCTACAACACTGATGACGTCAGTGCTAACGGCTCTATCAACGTCAGCACCACGTCGTGTCATCGATGGGTGTTCGACACATCTGTCATGGATCGCACCGCAGCGTCAGATGTAAGGGGAATTGATTTGATTTTCTGATTTTTGATTTCCTATCCATTTTATGCCCAGAGAATGTATTAGTGAATTAGTGATTGTAAGGATGGCTATTATTTAAGCGTTCTGCTAAATTCTACTCAGCTTCGATGTAATTCAATTTGATTTGATTTATGTTCCTTATACCTAGCAGACAAAGCGATCACACAAGGAAATAAAGCAAGGAATACATACTGGCAGACGAAGCGATCAAACAATGAAATAAAGCAAGGAATATATACTGGCAGACGAAGCGATCAAACAAGGAAATAAAGCAAGGAATATATACTGGCAGACGAACCGATCAAACAAGGTAATAAAGCAAGGAATATATACTAGCAGACGAAGCGATCAAAGAAGGAAATAAAGCAAGGAATATATACTAGCAGACGAAGCGATCAAACAAGGTAATAAAGCAAGGAATATATACTGGCAGACGAAGCGATCAAACAATGAAATAAAGCAAGGAATATATACTAGCAGACGAAGCGATCAAAGAAGGAAATAAAGCAAGGAAACACACTGCCACACACTATCATCCACCTGTCTCCTACTACAGTCCTTGATTCTCCCTGCCGCTCAATCTACAGAGAGAGAGAGAGAGAGAGAGAGAGAGAGAGAGAGAGAGAGAGAGAGAGAGAACGAACGAACGAACGAACGAACGAATCTTTTTTAATGAGGGATAAAGAATAAGCACAAAACAGGCTTTTTTACATCTTGCCCTCGATGAAGCAGAAAAAATAATGACAATATGTGACTTCAAAATCAACGAACCATCTAGATAGTGAAAAGAATATTAGCCTGAAATACAAAAGGCAATCCAAAAATATGACAGTCAACTTTTCACACACACACACACACACACACACACACACACACACACACACGCACACACACACACACACACACACACACACACACACAAAGATAAAGAGAAAACAACTTTGCAAATACATTCAATAACAAACATAAAATAGAAGAAGAAGAAGAAGAAGGAGAGAAACGAAGGACGTCAATGAAAGGTGGACAGGTGAACAGTATGTCATGACAAGATATAGAGAAGGGGTAACGAAGGAACACAAATGAACATTCAAATACATTTAAACATCATTTGCACTTGAATCCATACAATAATTTTGAAAACGTATAAAGAAGGTTACATGATGTTATCATTAGTCACACTGTTTAGGAAGCGTAGCATCAGATATGAGAAGTATTGTTTTTTGAAAACGTTTAAACTAGAAATTACATTAAATGAAGACACTAGGTCATTCCACAAACAACCACCGGAGTAAATGAGGCTAGATTTAAAAAGATCAATCCTCGGTAGGGGTATCTGAATCTTTCTGACATTGCGAATCAGGTTCGTTTTAAATTTGTTTTTCAAAGTTGGTGGTGCATGATTGGACATTATCTTAAACATGAAAATTGCTTTGTTATAAGTGAGTTTCCATTTTAGAGGCAAAATGTCTGAACGTTTATAATCAGAGGGAGTTACAGTTGTAGATTTGAGAAGAACGAGTTTCACAGCCCGTCTATGAAGACTGAAGAGTGGTTTTAATACGTTATAACTGGCCGAATCCCACAATGTAGAAGAGTAATTCAAATGAGATTCAATGTACGAAGTAAAAAACAGCTTACGACAATGTTGGTCTAAGAAATATTTTAGTTTTGAAAGCTGGTGAATCTTTTGAGACAGAAGTTTGCAAAGCATTGTGACATGAGAAGACCATGACAAATTATTGTCTACAATGACACCAAGGACTTTATGATGGTCAACTTCTTCAACTATTTCATTATTTATACTAAGAGATAGGGAATCATAAGAAATATTTTGACGCTTTTGTCTGGTGGTTATTATCAAGTACTTCGTTTTCTGAGGATGGAGACACATATGATTGAGTTCAGACCATATGATTAATTTGTTTATACTTTCTTGTAAACTTGCAAATATATTTTCAATTTTTTTATGACTACAGTGTATTGTGGTGTCATCAGCGAACATTTCACAGAGACTATCAATGAATAGAGGTAAATCGTTTATATATATGGAAAATAAGATAGGTCCGAGTACTGACCCTTGAGGCACACCATGACTAATGGATAATGTAGGAGATACAGATTCATTTACTGAGACCATTTGCTTTCTGTCGGAAAGAAATGAAGATAGGAGTTCTAACGAATTCTCTGATAAGTTGTATATCTTTAGCTTTTTAAGAAGAAGATTGCGGTCAATAACATCAAAGGCTTTCATAAAATCTACCATGAGAACACCTGTAATTTTGTCGTTATTTATATTAGTAAGCCATTGATCAACTAGGTTTGTCAGTGCTGTTTGGCACGAGTGATTAGCCCTAAAACCGGAATGGTCTTGATGAAATAAATTGAAAGAATTGAAGTGATCGAGAATATGTTTATTTAGATGGTTTTCCAATGGTTTAGACAGTACAGACAAAATAGAAATGGGCCTGTAGTTAGACGGATCGGTGTGATCACCTGTTTTATAGATCGGCATTACTCTAGCAATTTTAAAAGCCTTGGGGAACTGATTTTTAGAAATGCAGAGATTGTATATATAAGTAAGTGTTTCAGCAATTACAGGGGCTGACAGTTTGAGAATCTTTCCGTCAATGCCATCAAGGCCAGTAGTACTACTTTGCTTTAAGTGAGTAAGAGCATTACATACTTCGTGTACACATAACAACGGAATATCTAGACATGTTGTGATATTTTTGGATTGACAAAACTTCATCAGAACATCTAAATCGTTTTGTGAGGATCTGTTTCTTTTTATGGTGAAATTGGCAACATTGCAGAAGTGTGTATTCAACATTTCAACTGATACATCTTTCGGTGTTGTAGCACGAGCGTTAGAATTTTTATTGCTAAGCTGATTGATAGCCTTCCAAACTGATCGGTTGTCTGTTTTAGAGTAAATAAGATCTTTAAAATATTTCTTTTTGGCTGAGCGTTTTAAATAGTTAACAAGATTTCTTTGTTTCATAAATTCTATACGATTACCTGATGCTAGAAGTGAGTCTCTTAAATCCATGGATTTTTCTATATCACTTGTTATCCAAGGCTTTTTAGGGGTACTTTTGACACGAATTGTTTTTAATGGAGCGTGCTTATTGTAAACATTGAGAAAAGTGTGATACCAAACTTCTAAGGCTTCATCGGGATTTGTGAACTGATACACAGAGGAAAGTGAGGAATTCATCAGATCGGTAAGGAACAAGTCTTTATCAAAGCCTGAAAAGTTCCTGTACGTAATATACTTGTGATGATTTAGGGGGATTTTAACGCCTCGTTTAGACCAAGTAAAACAGACAGGGGAGTGATCGCTGCATCCAAAAACTGGTGAACATATTTCTATTATGGTACGTACAGAAGATGTGTAAACATGGTCAATGAGAGTTTGGGAAGTAGCAGTGATTCGTGTTGGCTTATCGATTAACTGAGTCAGATTAAAAGAAGTGTAGGTTTGAATCCAGGATTTGTTCGCTTTCAAAAGATCAATGTTAAAATCACCCAGTAGAATAATTTCGTTTGAGAGTAAGGACGCCTCCTCCATCATTAGAGTAAAGTTATCTATCCAGTCAGTATGTTCTGCTGGGTTTCTGTAAATAAAGCCTAAGAGAATCGGTTTGGAAGTTTTAAACTGTAACTCTATCCATAGTGATTCTATATGATATTTTTCGAGCGAAGCGGCTCGATTAAATTTAATAGATTCGTGAACATAAACAAGTAAACCTGTTTCTCTTGGTCTGGAAGGGTCATTTCGAACAAAGTTATAACCAGGTAAAATTAATTCTGTGTCAGAAATATGGTGTGTTAATCTTGTTTCCGCAAAACCAAATAAATGGAAACAATTACCATGATTATACAAAACAACGAGACACGTCGCATAACTTATTAATCAAACTGTTAATATTCAGAAATCCAACCTTAAGGCCATCTGCAGATGGCCAGACTTCTTTCGTTCGCAACATCTTGACGCAATAGCAAAGCAGGAATATAAATTGCAAGAAAAAAGTAATACCAAATACCAACAAGGGATTTTGTAATACCAAACAATTTAGTAACAAGTCAACAATGAGTCAAAAAATCAACAGACACGTAATCAAAAATACAAAAGAAAATGGAACGTATATTATGTGCGAAGTTATTTAAATTAAAAGATCAATGAAGGCTAATAGCTGTCTACAGTTAAGTAAGCAACAGAAACACACACACACACACACACACACACAACACACACACACACACAGAGAGAGAGAGAGAGAGAGAGAGAGAGAAGAGAGAGAGAGAGAGAGAGAGAGAAATCCCGAAAGCAGTCAAAAAACAAACAAACAAACAAACAAAAACAAAACAAACAAAAAACAACAACTGACAACTGTCGTATCAGCAGGAGCAATCGTACGAATTACAATGACAAAGCCAAGAACAGTCATCTTGGTCCGGCAAGTCTGTGGGTGCTCCATTCAATTCATGCTCATTCTAACATCGATTACGGACCTAATCCCTCACCAACCCCCATCCCTTAACAAATATACACACTCGCGCGTGGCCACTTATTAAAGTACGCTTACCCATTATACTTAGGGACAAGAATATGCACACAATTCGTCACATCACAATCATCAGGGAAATAAAAAGAAAACATTCAACGACAAATATACAGTTCATGACACATTTTTAAGTCATCATTACAGCAAAAGTTATGAGAAAACATGATGACATTGAAATAATGTACTTTACAGATTAATTAGGATAAGAAGAGAAAGAGTGCTGTTGAGACAAAAGATGCGATGCCATTTTCAATAATTGTTCAGCATAAGGGTGAACAGGGTTTGGAGTGCTGAAATTGGTCATTCCAGGCGATCTGTTTGGTTGGGAGAGTGGATGATTACGTGCGGGGTTTTGATGACAGAAAGAATGTGAAGGAATGTTGTGAACATTATCTGCAGGGAGGGGGTTACTATGGACAACTTGCATTGGGAGAGGGTTGCGGACATCATGGGCTGGTCGGGGGTCATGGGTAGAAAGTGTTGGGAAGGGTTGATAGTGGATATGATTGGGTGGTAAGGGGTCACTTTGAAATCCCTTGGAAACTGATCGTTGAGGTAAAGGGGGGAAATGTTGAAGGGAAGAGGCTGGCGGAAAATCTTCAGAGGCTAAATGATAGTTGGTGCGTTCCTGACTGCTTGGGACATTTGAAAAATTAGAGTGATCGAATGACGATGAGTTGGAGAGTGACAATGGGGTATAATTTAATTGCCTTCGTTGTGAAGTTCTTGCAGAGGCTTTTGGATGACTGACCTGATCAGGAGGAAAATGTTCAGCATGATGTCCATTTCGCCACAGGCTTTTCAAGTTGTTTGCAAGCCTTCCAGTACCTCGAATGTTGGGGTGAATTGTATCAGTATACAAAGTTTTATCAGCTGCAAAAGCAGGGAAATTATCAATAAAAGTAACTTCATGCTGGTCACACGCTTCTTTTAGATTACGATTTGACGGTAAAATGGTGTTGTTGAAGGAATGTTTGCCTCTGGCTGGTAGGATGGAGCTAAGACTCACACGTGCAGAAGGAAACTTGTGTTTGCATAAGATAATGATGTTAGACCATGCACTGACAGATACTGGACCTGATGGACATGAATTAATGCCAACATGTAATATAACATTTTTCACATTTGGACAAACAGACAGGGAAGACAGCCATGAATGAATATCTTCAATGGACGCTCCAGGAACACAAATCTTGAATGGTCTTTCATAACTAGGAAATAAACGTTTGGGATTAATGAAACGTATTATAGAGTCACCAACGAGCAGTACAGTCGTTTCATTAGAAATGGACATACGACAAAGCGTGTCGATAGGAGACGACTTGGAGACAGCATCTGGCTGGTTCACATGAACGTATTCTTCTTTTTTTGACGATGGGGATTTGGGATTTACAGAATCTGTGTTATCTGTGTCTGACAAAAGAGTGAAGGGATTACTAGTCTGGACAGCGTATTGCACGGATTCTGTCTTGTTGTTGTTGGGTGGATGAGGAGGGAGACAAGTGGAAATGTTTGCCTCGCCATGTCGATTAGAAAGGCTATCAGAAGCCTGTAACTCAACATCTGATGTCATCTCGGAAGATGTGATGGGCACTGCGTTGGTTTTAGTTACGGTGTTCCCTAGGACGCTGACCTCAGCAACAGCATTGTAATTAGGTTGTAAGAGTGGTAACGCTTCAGTTTGCATTCCAACAGTGTGGACAGAGGTGTGTTGGGGTTGTGAGAAAGATTTTGATTCTGTTTGTATTCCAACATTGTGGAAAGAGGTATCAACGTTTGACAAACTTGAACTTGTTTGTGTTTCGGTCGTAACAAACTCTCTCTGGTATGATTTCACTTTTTTCATTTGAGACTGCAGTGACCCTAGGTGGGTTTTGATACAATTATTTTCTTTCAGCAGTTGTTTGTTGGTTGTTTCTAAATTTATTATTTTATTCTTAAGATCATCTAATTTGTCACAGATAGAATTAAACTTGTCACATATGTTAGCACGTAGTTCATTTTTAGCTGCAGTTTTTATATCTTCAGTCACTGAATTGATAGCTTCAGGGGAGAGGTCTACAGCGGACATGGAGTTCACAGTCTGTTCCAGCTGAGTCATTCTCCGTTTTAAATGGGTAGATGGCGTGGAACTGGATTGTCCTTGGCTAGTCTTATACAGAGAACGTTGACATTGGAGACGAGTTCGTCTGCTGACCGGAGACTTCCCTTTTTTTGCTTTTGGTTTAAGTTCCTGTGTCTTGGATTGAATCACTGATGGAGTAGGAGGGAAGATCACGACACCATCATGTGTTGACTCATCAGGGCTGGAGTTCAACAGTAAATGAGAACGCACAGGAAGAGATGAGTCATTGCTGCTGCACTGAGTTACGATTTCCATTTGAGACAGATCAATGTCAGGTTGAATTAGAGGCACAGGATAAGAAATTGAACCGATAAAGGTTAGTGGTGTTTCAAGTAAAGACTGAGACAGCTTTTGAATATTGCTATTGACCAAAAAGTTGGAAATAAATTGTTTTAAAATTTCGCATTCAGAAGTATCCCATTCCGGGCAGTCGATCCCTTGGCAGAGTAGCGTTCCATGTGACTGCACAGTGAAATAGAGAGTCAGAGTGATGGACTTGGCTGATGCACAGCAGATACGGAAGACGGATTTTGCAAGGGCTTGGGGCGGGGGGAAGGGGATAATAGCTGACGACGAAACGTAAGGCGAGTCATGGTGGTCATATTCGGAGAAGTGGAAAGAAACTTCGCTGTTATTGTCGATCGCGGAATAGCGGAACAGAAGGCAGTTTCTCCATATGGTAAGTTCATTAGAGCTACAGTGAAATCGTTTTTGAAAATTGTCCATGGTGGGCTTTAATTTATTCCCATCCTGTTCGTCTTTTTCAGACACGGAACTGGCCATGTTAACACACACAGGAACACATTCTACGCCACACACTAAAGTACTCACAGCACCGGACCGTCATGACTTGAAGGAACAAAAAATCACATGACGTTTACTGTTGCGGTATCCATCAACACTGTATTGCAGTTGAAGAAGAGAAATCCAAAGCGAAAATACTTGACACCACCACACTACAATACACTGTACACTAAGAGAGAGAGAGAGAGAGAGAGAGAGAGAGAGAGAGAGAGAGAGAGAGAGAGAGAGACAGACAGACAGACAGACAGACAGACAGACAGACAGACAGACATGCATGCAGGCAGACAGGCAGACAGACAGACAGACAGACAGACAGACAGACAGACGAATTCCGCCTGCGCTTACCTCACTTTGAAGCTGCCTTTGACATGTACGCAGTTCCAACTGGTGTGCCGTGAATCCCTGAAAAACATTCCAGACCGCCATATCCTACAATCAAGTTGAATGCTCACCTTCATCCTGCGTGGAATTCCAATTCTTGTGCAGGGATTCCCTGAAGACCTCCACTGGCCTACATGTTCAATGCTCACCTAGCTTCTTCAACCTGTGTGCAGTTCTGACTCGTGGGCAGAGATGCACTGCAGTCCTCCATGGCCCACACGTTATATGCTCACCTTCTGCTTGTGTGCAGTTCCAGCTGATGAACAGTGATGTCCTGAAGACGTTCCACATCACCACAGTCTGTATCTATGTGCAATGCTAACCCTCTACCAGCTGATGAACAGCGATGTCCTGAAGACATTCCACATCACCACAGTCTGTATCTATGTACAATGCTAACCCTCTACCAGCTGGTGAACAGTGATGTCCTGAAGACGTTCCACATCACCACAGTCTTTATCTATGTACAATGCTAACCCTCTACCAGCTGATGAACAGCGATGTCCTGAAGACGTTCCACATCGCCATAGTCTGCATCTATGTACAATGCTAACCCTTTACCTGGATGCAGTTCCAACTGATGAACAGTGATGTCCTGAAGACGTTCCACATCACCATAGTCTGTATCTATGTTTCATCCTAACCCTCTACCTGGATGCAGTTCCAACTGTGTGCGGTGATGACCTGAAGACATTCCAAGCTCACCTTCATCGTGTGTGCAATTCCAATTGTTGTGTAGGAACGCCTTGAAGACTTCCCAGAGTCTACATGTTCAATGCTC
>CM065724.1:82277574-82280074 GCA_033310375.1 Conus canariensis
TATAGAGAAACGAATTAATGTTTCTCTTTGGACTTTACTTTTTTTTTTATTCTCGGAAACATGCTTTTCCCTTTTTATTTCTAGAAAACGGGTCG
This sequence comes from Conus canariensis, assembly GCA_033310375.1. Classification (NCBI taxonomy): domain Eukaryota; kingdom Metazoa; phylum Mollusca; class Gastropoda; order Neogastropoda; family Conidae; genus Conus; species Conus canariensis. The sequence goes on from CM065724.1 coordinate 82,277,670, forward strand.
TAACGGAGAAGAGTGAAGGAGGTGGAGAAGGAAGGGGGGGGGGGGGGAGGGTGCATGGGGAGAGCAAGGGGAGAGAGACGGGGTAGAAGGGAGGGTGGCGTTGGGTAGACAGAAAGAGTCCAGAACCATGCCAACACCAATTACGATCATGTCCTGAAAAGTCGTCTTTGACGCTGCTCGTGCCATGTAGATGGAAAACAATCACCATCGATTTTTTTTTTTTGGTCTTTGTGTCTGTGTCAATCAATACCTTGCATTTTTTCTCCTCAGGTCATATCCATTGATGTTCAAAGTCACGGGCTGGAACTGCTCCGGCAGTCTGATTCCAGAATCTTGTAAACTCTTTCAATTCTGATCACGCCCTAAATCGTCGGTCTATGACGCTGCTCGTTCCATGCAGGTGGAAAACTCCATTGCCGATGATTTCTTTGTGTCTATGTCAGTGTCGTGCATTTTTCTCTCCAGATCATACCCATTGATTTCTAAAGTCACGGGTTGGAACTGCTCCGGCAGTCTGATTCCAGAATCCCCACGCTGGTTGCTGCAGAAGCATCGCCTGGAAGAGGCCCAGGAGATCATCAACAAGGCAGCCCGGGTCAACAAGGTGACCCCCCCCCGATGTGACCTCGGCCAACAAGGAAGATGAGCAGCAGCACGTGACTGGTTGCCGGGACAACAGGAAGGAGAAGTGTGGTGGACGAGGGGGGTGGGTCGTCTGGGAATTCTGCTCGTCCACAACTTTGCTGGCAAGGACTTTTGTCGTCTGCTTCAACTGGTGAGCCGCCTTTGAATCAAACTGTGTGTGTGTGTGTGTGTGTGTGTGTGTGTGTGTGTGTGTGTGTGTGTGTATGTGTGTGTGTGTGTGTGTGTGTGTGTGTGTGTGTGTGTGTGTGTATACATACATACATACATACATATATATATATATATATATATATGTGTGTGTGTGTGTGTGTGTGTGTGTGTGTGTGTGTGTGTGTGTGTGCACTGTTTACTATGAAGTGAGTGCCACATAATGCTATGGACTAGTTACAGTAAGTTTATGATAGCGATCATCTCCATCATCATGATCATGATCGTGATCATGATCATGATCATTATCTAGAAAATGGAAAAGATAGAGGGTAAAGTCTAAGAAATATATAAATAATAGTAATAATAATAACCGTCATCATAATCATAATCGAAAAAAAGTAATAATAATGGCACTAATAATACAGAAAAAGAGTAAGATAGTAAAGATTCAAGCCTCAGAAATATACCACTTCAGAATCGAAAAAAGAAAAAAGATGATGACACTAATGATACAGAAAAATAATATAATAAAGATCTAAGTCTCAGAAATATACCACTTCAGAATCGAAAAAAGAAAAAAAGATGATGACACTAATGATACAGAAAAATAATATAATAAAGATCTAAGTCTCAGAAATATACCACTGTCGGGATAAAATAAAAATGACACTAATGATACAGAAAAATAATATAATAAAGATCTAAGTCTCAGAAATATACCACTGTCGGGATAAAATGAAAATGACACTAATGATACAGAAAAATAATATAATAAAGATCTAAGTCTCAGAAATATACCACTGTCGGGATAAAATAAAAATGACACTGATGATACAGAAAAATAATATAATAAAGATCTAAGTCTCAGAAATATACCACTGTCGGGATAAAATAAAAATGACACTAATGATACAGAAAAATAATATAATAAAGATCTAAGTCTCAGAAATATACCACTGTCGGGATAAAATAAAAATGACACTAATGATGCAGAAAAATAATATAATAAAGATCTAAGTCTCAGAAATATACCACTGTCGGGATAAAATGAAAATGACACTGATGATGCAGAAAAATAATATAATAAAGATCCAAGTCTCAGAAATATACCACTGTCGGGATAAAATAAAAATGACACTGATGATACGAAAAATAATATAATAAAGATCTAAGTCTCAGAAATATACCACTGTCGGGATAAAATAAAAATGACACTGATGATGCAGAAAAATAATATAATAAAGATCTAAGTCTCAGAAATATACCACTGTCGGGATAAAATAAAAATGACACTGATGATGCAGAAAAAAGTAAGGTAGTAAAGATTGAAATCTCAGAAATTTTCCACTGTCGGAATCGAAATGACAAATAATGATTATGATACTAATGATTCAGAAAAAGAATAAGGTAGTAAAGATTCAAGTCTCCTGCTGACAGCGGGAAAAATTGACACAGGATCCTCTTCAGAGGGCTCGTAAGACCTCATGGCGAAAGCGTGGCCGTGTCTGGAGTTGTACTGTCTTCACCTGTCAGTGGAACAGCATCGAGTAAGGCTGCGGGATGTAAACGGTAGTTGCTTGACGGTGGCGTTTTTTGCCGGTGGGCTCTGC
>CM065724.1:82285074-82292574 GCA_033310375.1 Conus canariensis
TGGCCATCACTGCCGGCCTCCTGGCTTTACTGCTGCCAGAGACACGGGGCCAGGACATGCCAGACACAGTCTCTGACCTCGTGCTGCCCGCTAATGCCAGGTAAAGAGCATGACAGCTTGTTGGTGTGGACTTGTGTAGAACGACGTACCAATCATGATTTCGGTGTTTTGATATCTGTAGACGGTAACATTTCTCTTTGATGGCGTAAAAAGACACCTGTGTAATGTTCACATACATTATGCACGTTGTGTTATTTGTTTGTGTTTCTTGGTGTAAACAAATTATCCTTAAACGAATTCTGCGTAAATTTTGGTTATTAATTGACAAGGTGTCAGTAAGTATTATTGGTCGTATTCTTTGAAAAACGAGATTGATTTCCTGTTGGCTGTTGCAGCACTACTAGTTTAAAAACAAACTTATTTTAATACATACGACACATTATTATTTAAGAATAACGAATGTGTTAAAACGTTGGCTTTTACAGCATACTGGTTGAAATCGGACCTTGTTTTAATAGTCACATATGAAAACAATGATGTTTACGATTAGACTGCATGATGGCATCATCTTACCGGTTTTTAAAATTGACTGAAAACCTTACTGTTTGAAAATGATCATAGCGTCGATAATTATCGTGAGAATGCTGTATCAATAAAAGCGTATTTGTTTTGATTTGTGTATGTTTAAAGACAAACCATGACGCGTTTCGACCTCTTAGGTCTTTTTCAGGCAAGATAAACAACATTCAGGACAATGAAAACGAGAAACGAGCAATCACTTATTTTCTCTTATTCGTTTTCATTCAATGCCCATCTTGCGCCGAATGTAAGAAGATAAGTGATTGCTCGTTTTTCGTTTTCATTGTCCTGAATGTTGTTCATCTTGCCTGAATAGGACCTAAGAGGTCGAAACGCGTTATGTTTTGTCTTGTAATTTGTTTACCCCCGTTTGTTTGGCTGACTCACTCACAATTCTTTTGAAAAGAAATAGAAATAGTCAGAACATCAAAAAAATATGTATTTTTAATAAACAAATAATAAAGCGAAAAGAATACTTACAAAACGCTCTGCCTTTTTTGCGTCTTCAGAAATAATGCTGTGGAAAATGGCCACGTTGCCGGCGAAACAGACAGCACCCACACACCTGACGCCGACACGGCAGCCATCACGATCGCCTCCACCGACGGAGACAACCAGTATCGGGGTCAAGAGGTCATCACCAGACTGTAAATCAGCCAGGAGTTGTGGGGGGGGGGGGGGGGGGGGGTGGACCAAGGAAGAGATTCATGCTCTCATACCGTGACTGTCGTTAGTACTGTATTTTAGGTGTGTTCAGCCGAATTGAAGCTCAAGGGAGGCGATCCATGCATGAGTTGTATTCGGGTGCCGAACACATGGAAAGATAAGTGACTCTGCGTTCTTTGTTCGTACTGTCCTAAATGTTTAAATGTTGTATTTGCCTGAAGAACCAAGAGGTGGTAATGCATTGTGTCTTGTCCCGTGCTTTGTCTATGTCCTTGGCGGTAACTAACCCTCTCTCTTTCTAAATTTTGCTTCATTTTCCGCCCTCAGTCACTCCATTTTGAAACTTAACTTGTATGTACGTTGTTACGAGTATCTGTTGTCAGTTTTGGTCCATGTCCACGGTTACAGTTCAGACCCAAACCGCTGTATATTCTTTATTACACTCAAAGCTGCACCTGGCACTTCTCAGAAGATGAGCCCTCACCAAAACATACCCATCGCACAGTCCAGCCCTTGACCCATACCATACCTGACTGTGAGGCAGGCCTCATGTCCAGCCCTTGACCCATACCATACCTGACTCTGAGGCAGGTCTCATGTCCAGCCCTTGACCTATACCATACCTGACTCTGAGGCAGGTCTCATGTCCGTTTCTTTTTCTGTGCAAGCACGATCCACATGACCCTTCATTTTCCTGTCGTCTGCTAACCGTTTCTCTCCAAAACTCTAGTGCCCTACCACTGACGTAGAAACACCAGGAGTCCACAAGCCATGCATCATTCTGCCATTTTCGCTGACATATGGCATTGAACCAGTTCATTGACCCCAAATTCGAGGATAATCTTTTTTTTTTCACATTCCAGTTTTTTTTTTTTTCACAGAGCCAGGGCGATTTTCATCTGTTCAGACTTTGTTGTTTCTACTTGACCTTTGCTGTAACCCCGAACTCTGACCTGTCTCTAGCTGAAATTGAAGCTCAAGGGAGGCGATCCATGCATTCTTATTGTGGCGATGGTCAGAGTTGTACACGCTGTTACGAATATCTGTCGTCAATGTTGTGTCACGATAACGGTGTTACTGACACTGTGGTACGTGTCAGACTTGAGGATAATGATGATGTCTGTTTCAGTTATATGTCACATTGCGGCATTGTTGTCTCTGTGATGTCAGTATTGATGATAGAATGTCTATTTCAGTTTTATGTGACAATAACATTATTGTTGACTTAGTGTCAGAACTTGGAATGAAGATACAATGGTGGTATCGCTGACTCCTGTAGCGACAGAACTGAGGATAATGATGGTGTCTATTTCAGCGTTGTGTTACAGTAACGGTATTATTGAGTCTGTGATGACAGAACTGAGGGTAATGATGGTGTCTGTTTTTAGTTTGATGTTACAATAATGGTATTGCTGACTCTATAATGACGTAATACATGATGACGATGGTGTCTATTTTTAGTTTGATGTTACAATAATGGTATTGCTGACTCTATAATGACGTAATACATGATGACGATGGTGTCTATTTTTAGTTTGATGTTACAATAATGGTATTGCTGACTCTATAATGACATAATACATGATGACGATGGTGTCTATTTTTAGTCTGATGTTACAATAATGGTATTGCTGACTTAACGCGGTATTGAGGATAATGATGGCGCCTTTTCAGTTTTATGTTACAATAACGGTATTATTACTGACTGTAATGTCAGTATTCGAGGTTGTCCATTTCAGTTTTATGTTATAGTAACTGTATTGTTGATCTTGTAATATCAGTGTTGAGGGTAAAGATGTCGTTTCAGCTTTATGTTACAGTAAACGGTATAATTGACTCTTTAATGTCAGTATTGAGGATAAGATGTCCATTACCGTTTTATGTTACAGTAACGATATAACTGTCACTGTAATGTCAGTATTGAGGATAAAGATGTCTATTTCAGCTCTATGTTGCAGTAACGGTATAATTGACTCTTTAACGTCAGTATTGAGGATAAAGATGTCCATTACCGTTTTATGTTACAGTAACGATATAACTGTCACTGTAATGTCAGTATTGAGGATAAAGATGTCTATTTCAGCTCTATGTTGCAGTAACGGTATAATTGACTCTTTAACGTCAGTATTGAGGATAAAGATGTCCATTACCGTTTTATGTTACAGTAACGATATAACTGTCACTGTAATGTCAGTATTGAGGATAAAGATGTCTATTTCAGCTCTATGTTGCAGTAACGGTATAATTGACTCTTTAACGTCAGTATTGAGGATAAAGATGTCCATTACCGTTTTATGTTACAGTAACGATATAACTGTCACTGTAATGTCAGTATTGAGGACAAAGATGTCTGTTTCAGCTTTACGTTACAATAACGGTATAATTGACTCTAATAACGTCAGAACTGAGAATGAGGATGGTGTCTATTTCAGTTTTACGTCACAATAACGGTACTATCGACTCCGTAATGTTAGTTTTGAGGATGACTGTGATGTCTGTTTCTGTTTTACGTTACAATAACGGTATTATTTGACTCCATGATGACAGAATGGAGGATGAAGGTGATGTCTATTTCAGATTTATGCTGCAGTAACGGTTTCATTCTGATTCTGAGGATGAAGATGGTGTATCTTTCAGTTTTAGATCACAACAACGGTATTGTTGACTCACTTATAGTTATCAGTACTGAGGAAGAAGATGACGTCTGTTCGCCACTGGCAGGTACTCCACCGCAAAGCAAGAGTGCGATTCCATAGTTGCTTACACGTAGTACCCATCTGAAAAGAAAAATGCCTTTTTTTTTAATTCATTCTTTTCGGACAATGTACAAAGACAATTTGACGACTCCTTAGTTGACCACACATAATACACATTTGAAAAAAACAACAACAAAAAAAAAACAACAAACAAACAAAGACCTGCCCTTTTTCAATTCATGCTTTGTGGACAATGTGCAGAGGCGAGGGACTAAAAAAAAAACTCTCCCGAGTTGGGCGAGATGCTCGCGTTTCATGGCACACCCTTGTTGTGAGATAATTGTTGAGAGAGATCGCGAGAGAATTGGGTTGGGGGCCTCCCTCGCGAGCGAGAGAGAACAGTAGACAAGTAGTTAGGCTACGTCCTATGATCGGAGGATGAAAATAATTAGCACCGTCTTCTTTTTCTGTGCGTGAGACGATCAGAATTCTCATCTCTCCACCAGCCAGGACAGTTTGAAAAAGTAGCCTTGTCATTTAAAAAATGAAAATGCCTAATGCCGGTTTTTTGTGTTTTTTTTTCGTGGTGGTGGTGGTGATGATGGTTTTGGTTTTGTTCTTTTTTGTTGGTTTGTTTGTTCTTTTTATTTTTGTTTGTTCGTTTTGCTTTTTGTTGTTGTTGTTGTTGTTGTTGCTTATCTTGCCTCGCGCTGCTCTTGCCTGAAGCGTACGTTTGTTACTCTTCATTTTGTCCGTGGAACCCGGTCATGGTTACCGCTTAGTTTTCTCAGTAACTCGAACGTATGGGTTATCTTTTCGCGCGCGCGCGCGTGTGTGTATGTGTGTGCGTGTGTGTGTGTATGTGTGCGTGCATTGTGTATGTTGTGTATGTGTGCGTGTATGGGCGCGCGCGCGTGTGTGCTTGTGTGCAGTCATTTGTAGGCCCCTTACCTAATTATTTTCCACCTCCTCTCCACTGATGTTGCTCAAGACTTTTTGTCCCGTCTATTCTATTATACAATTCTGTTTCAGTAACTGGTGTGCCATAATGATGCTTACACATTATGTTGTTTTTTTTTCCATTGACTCTGTAATGTCAGTATTGAGGATGGCATGGTGTTTATTTCAGTTTTATGTGACATTAACCGTTTTATTGACTCTGTAATGTCAGTAGTGAGGATGATATGGTGTTTATTTCAGCTTTATGTGACATTAACGGTTTTATTGACTCCATGACTGAAAGTTCTGGGTTTCTTTATACATAAAGCAGAATTTTTTTTTCCTTCTTCTGATGGGTGATACTGCCATCAGCTGTTATCAGCTGCGGATGCACATCAGTGTGGTTCTTCGTCGGCTCAATTACAACAATTATCTGCAAGTCACTTAAGAGCGCATTACGAAAAAAAAAAAAGAAATAAAAAGGCAAACCTAAACGACACTAGCAACAAAAGCCACAGAGACGCAGAATTTGCGAGCACCGTAGACAACACTATGCAGATAGCATTGCATACCCCCTCCCCCTCCCCATCCTTTCTCCCATCACTCCTTACCAATCCCCTGCCCCACCTGCTCCACCCCTCCCCTCCCCCCGCCCTTCTTTTTCTTTCTTTACTTTTTTTCCCCTTTGTTTTGTTTGCTTGTGATCTTCCCTAATTCGCTGAGCTAGAATAATGATTTCTGCCGCTCATCCACCCCCCCCCCCCCCCCTCGTCCGTACACCAACTATTTGGCAATGGTACTTCAGTTTATTAAAGGTGCATGTAGTCCGACGGTGAGAACTTTTTGCCCTGCGGAGCAGACGGTGGAGGTTCGAACCCACTCGTGGGGTCGGATTTCTCGTGTGTGTGTGTGTTTTTTTTAAGCTCCTCTGTCCACTCAGCAGTAAACAGGTACATGGTTCAGTTCAGGGAAAGTAAAAAAAGCGGCAGAAGGAGAGGGGATGGGCTCCGCCTTTCATCATGCCATGCCCCAGAGATGATGACCCTCTAATAGTTTTTTAAATACTTTTTTGAAATCGAGTTTTAATCATATAAGCTGAGAAGTTACATATGCGTCGAAAGAGGACAGCGTGCAGAGATTCCAACACATAATTGACACACATCTGTAGAGCACAAAAATTCATCCACAAAGCATTTCTTGTGACTTGTAGCAATTGAAACGAAAACCATAGAAGATGAAGAAGAAAACGTACATGAAAAACAGCTGACCTACTGATCCTCTAATAGTTTATTGCGTGTAAGGCCATCAGGCCAGGGGAGTGAACTTGTAGGCCTACTTCAGTTCATCAGGCCAGGGGAGTGAACTTGTAGGCCTACTTCAGTTCATCAGGCCAGGGGAGTTAACTTGTAGGCCTACTTTAGTTCATCAGGCCAGGAGAGTTAACTTGTAGGCCTACTTCAGTTCATCAGGCAAGGGGAGTTAACTTGTAGGCCTACTGCAGTTCATCAGGCCAGGGGAGTGAACTTGTAGGCCTACTTCAGTTCATCAGGCAAGGGGAGTTAATTTGTAGGCCTTTCAGTTCATCAGGCCAGGGGAGTTAACTTGTAGGCCTACTTCAGTTCATCAGGCAAGGGGAGTGAACTTGTAGGCCTACTTCAGTTCATCCGTCTAGGGGAGTTAACTTGTAGGCCTTTCAGTTCATCCGGCCAGGGGAGTTAACTTGTAGGCCTACTTCAGTTCATCAGGCAAGGGAAGTTAACTTGTAGGCCTACTGCAGTTCATCAGGCCAGGGAGTGAACTTGTAGGCCTTTCAGTTCACCAGGCTAGGGGAGTTAACTTGTAGGCCTACTGCAGTTCATCAGGCCAGGGGAGTTAACTTGTAGGCCTACTGCAGTTCATCAGGCCAGGGGAGTCAACTTGTAGGCCTACTCCAGTTCATCAGGCCAGGGGAGAGAACTTGTAGGCCTACTTCACTTCATCAGGCCAGGGGAGTGAACTTGTAGGCCTACTTTAGTTCGTCAGGCCAGGAGAGTGAACTTGTAGGCCTACTGCAGTTCATCAGTCTAGGGGAGTTAACTTGTAGGCCTACTTCAGTTCATCAGGCCAGGGGAGTGAACTTGTAGGCCTACTTCAGTTCATCAGGCCAGGGGAGTTAACTTGTAGGCCTTTCAGTTCACCAGGCCAGGGGAGTTAACTTGTAGGCCTTTCAGTTCACCAGGCCAGGGGAGTTAACTTGTAGGCCTACTTCAGTTCCTTCAACAGCTGCCCTCCTCACCCCTAGTGTTTATTGGTTATTGTAGATCAAAAAAAAATTTTTTTTGTGGCTCACCTACGAGTTTCCCTGTGCTTTGTGCTGATTTATTAGCTGTTACGTAGTAATGAATAAAGTATCTTGGTTGCTGTGACCCTTTGTCTCCAGTGGGGGTTGTGTGTTCAAAGCTGTTGATCGTTTGACTCTTTGGTGTGTGTGTGTGTGTGTGTGTGTGTGTTGTGTGTGTGTGTGTGTGTGTGTGTGTGTGTGTGCGTGCGTGCGCGCGTGCGTGCAAGCGTGCGTGTGAGTGTGTGTGTGTGTGTGTGTGTGTGTGTGTGTGTGTGTTTTGTGTGTGTGTGTGTGTGTGTG
>CM065724.1:82297574-82310074 GCA_033310375.1 Conus canariensis
AACTCGTGGAGAGCGTGGCAGCAGAGAGTCCTCAGAAGAGAAGCCCCCTTCAAGCAAGTGTTTCGGCCCTTATCTCCTGACACTCTAGGGGGGTTGGGCCACACCCGGTTCATGACTCCGGATGTCCCTCTGCTGCCCCTTTTTTTCCCATCTTGGGACGAGCCATGGCTGGGATTCGAACCCATGACCCTCTGGACATGCTCATTTTCCACTTAATGACTCGCGCTTTAACCACTGAGCCACAGGGACACCTGATATTTGTAGGGAAATTAAGCCTTATGAAGTTCACTTTTGTTCCTCCTTGACCAGATCCAGCTTGAACACCTCTCTGCCGCTTCTGCCATTGCTTTCAGGGCTCTGGTTTTTTCCTTCCCTGCAACTGAGAGCTGTTTCATGAGGCTGTATGCAGACGTTCCTACAAACCCCCTAGCTCCAATTTCTGCAGTGAGGACTTTGACCTGATAGCCTTCTTTCCTCAGGCTGTTTGCCAGATCAGCATACTTTTCAGTCTTGTAGATTTGAGCTGCCTCCATTCTGTTCTCATATGGCACCGTGAGCTCGATCATGATCAGCTGCTTGGTTGACTTAGAGTGGACTACTATGTCTGGTCTCATGCCACTCTTGCTGATGATCTCTGGGTGACTCTTCCATTCTGGGAGGTCTGCAGTGCACTCCCAGTCATCTGCCCCGTCCAGCAGACTCTGCCTGCATGTTTCGAGTGGCACTGTTGTTCTTGGCCATGATTTGCTGCCTCCTGCCGTGAAGAATGTTGCGGGTGCTTTTGGAGTCCTGATTTTCCCTTTTGTGGTGTTGGTACTAGCCCAGACTACTTGTACAATTTCTTTGAGCACTTGGTTGTGCCTCCATGTGTACCTTCCTTGAGCCAGGGCTACTTTACATGAGCTTAGGACATGCTCCACTGTTTGTTTTTCATGGCAGAGGGGGCATGCAGGATCGTCTGTTTTCCCCCACTTCACCAGGTTTGCATTTGAGGGCAGAAGATCATATGCAGATCTGAGAATGAAGCTGATCCTGAGAGGGGCCATGTGCCAAATGTCATTCCAAGTGAGACTTCTTTGGAGTGCATTCTCCCACGTTGTCCATTGCCCTTGCTGGCTCTGCTGGACTGCTTTTTGGAGTCTTTTTTGGTCTTCTTCTTTTCTCATCTCCTGAATCATCATGTCTCTTTTGGCTTTTCCTTTGGCCTTTGACCACCATTCAGTTTTGGTCACCCCCAGTCCCTGTCTGTTGGTCTGTGTGTGTCCTGTTATTTCTCTGATCTTGAGACTTTCTTTTGCAGAATCCATCGCCTCTTGAACTTTCCATTTTCTGCCTGTCTTCAGCTGGGGCTTAATTGCTTCTACCACCTTGTCTCCTGAGTCCTCCAGCATGCTTTGAAGTCTGATCTTCCCTGCTTTGTATTCCTCCAGGATGGATTTCAGGGGTAGTTTCAGCTTTGCTTGGCGACAGTACAGCGCTATGTCAGTCAGACAGGGTGGGGCACCAAGCCATTTCCTTGTGAACTTGTTGATTTTGGCTTCCATTGCCTCCACTATGCTGGTGCAGATGTCGTATATCATCAGAGGCCATAGCAGCTTTGGTATCAGCATGAACTGCAGACACCAGACCTTGTATTTGCCAGGGAGCCCACACTGGTCAATGGTCTCCAAGCCTTCCTCCGCCATCTGCTTGGTTTCTTTTGCTCTTTGTGTGTCTTTCAGCGTATCATCATACCATCTTCCAAGGCTCTTGACTGGTTCTTCTGTGACTGTTGGAATGGCCTGGTTGGCAACACTGAAGACCACAGATCCGGCCACTTTTCCTTTCCTCAGTGAGAGACTCCGTGATTTCTTTGGCTTGAACTTCATTCTGGATGAGGCAACTATATCGTCCAGCCTCTCCAGCACATGACGTGTCTCGTCTTCTCTGGATGAAATCACTGTAGTGTCATCCATGAAGGCCTTGAGAGGAGGCATCTTGTATCCATCGCCAAGGTCTGTTTGTCTCGCGTTGTTTGTTGCTGCTTTCAAGATGAGTTCCATTGCCAGCACGAACAGTATTGGGGAAATTGCACAGCCCATTGCAATACCCACTTCCAAGTTGATCCAGTCTGTTGTGTACTCCTTGGTAGAGAACCGCATTGAGAAGCCATTGAAGTACTTCTTGAGCATGTCGCGGATGTTCTTTGGCACATGGTACATCTCAAGAGCCAACTGTATCATCTCATGGGGCACAGATCCATATGCGTTTGCCAGATCAAGCCACACTACGTCCAGGTCTCTCTTTTCTGTTTTTGCTTTTTGGATTGCGTCCCAGATCATTGTGGCGTGTTCTACACAGCCCGCCACGCCTGGGATGCCACCTTTCTGGACTGACACATCCAAGTACTTGTTTTCCATCAGGTACTTGGTCAGCCTTGCTGCCATGACAGAGAAGAAGATTTTCCCTTCGACGTTCAGTAGTGATATTGGCCTGAACTGGCTAATGTCACTTGAGTTTTGCTCTTTGGGGATGTACACACCATCTGCCGTCATCCACTGGCCGCTGATCTTCTGGTTTCTCCAAGCCGATCGCAGCAGCCTGTGGAGCCACTCCAGCACCTTGGGACATTTCTTGTAAAGCTGGTAAGGTATTCCGTTTGGCCCTGGTGATGATTTGGCTCTGGCTTTGTCGACCACCTTCTTGATTTCCGCCAACGTTGGAGGCTTGCCATTGAACTGTTCCTCAGGGTTGGTTGGCCACACCAGACCTTGAATGTCGAGTGGTGCTTTGCTCTGTGGGTCAGAGTATGTTTTCCTCAGATGCTGCTCAAGAACTCCTTTGTCCACACTTAGGGTCCCAGATTTTGGCTGCTCAAACAGTGTTCTGGTAAACTGGAAGGGGTCTCTGAAGAAGCGCTCTTGTGTCTTCTTCTTTTTGCTCTTCCTCTTCCTCGCAGATTCCGCTTTGCTGAGGGCACTGTGTTTTTCTTTCAGGTCTTTCCACAGTTTTTCCAAGCCTTGTTTTTCAGCTGGCAGTGCGGTCTTCATTTGCATCTTGAGGTTTTTCTTTTGGACCCTGATCTTGTCCATCTTTTCTTGGCGTCTGGATTTCTTTGGAGGTGTTTTCTCTTTGGGTAGTTTTGCTCCATAGGCGTCTCTACATGTGGCATACACAATGTCCCCATATGTGGCTTTGTGTTCCAGGGTGCTTTTCCCTATCAGTGCATCGAGTCTTTGGACGATTTTTGCATCCAGTTTCTCCCAATCTTCAGTTTCGTTTGCTCGTGGCAGGTTGAGTTTCAGGCGCCTGGCATCGAGGGCCTGTGCAAATTCCTCATCCGAACCAACAGCGTGGATGTCCTTGGCACTGTGGTTTAAATCCTGGCCTTGGTCTTCCGACGTCTTATCTGCTGATGCAGTGCGCTGCTGCTCATTCAGATGAGTCTTCACACATCCCATCTTTGTTCTGTGGATCTTCATGCCACGGGTGGTAGCGAAACGCTTTCCACAGACACATGGATATTCCATTTGGTCCATGTTCATAGTCCGTTTGGGATTTGCAGTCATGATTGGTTGAGCACCGATGGATTCATCATTCTCTCCCCCTTTCGGTGAATCCTGGGAGCATCTTTTCCTTTTATTTTTAGTAGCCACATGTTTAAGGCAAAGTGGGGAGCCAGCCCACAGAGCCCTTGGTTCTGGTCTTTCCCAGTGTCCTCCGGTCTTTCCGGACGTCCTCCGGCCTATTCCCGGAAGTCATGGTTTACCCATGCATCAGTAGAAAGAAACTCGTGGAGAGCGTGGCAGCAGAGAGTCCTCAGAAGAGAAGCCCCCTTCAAGCAAGTGTTTCGGCCCTTATTCCTGACACTCTAGGGGGGTTGGGCCACACCCGGTTCATGACTCCGGATTGTCCCTCTGCTGCCCCTTTTTTTCCCATTTGGGACGAGCCATGGCTGGGATTCGAACCCCATGACCTCTGGACATGCTCATTTTCCACTTAATGACTCGCGCTTTTAAACCACTGAGCCACAGGGACACACTGATATTTGTAGGGAAATTAAGCCTTTTGAAGTTCACTTTTGTTTCTCCTTGATCAGATCCAGCTTGTAACACTCTCTGCCGCTTCTGCCATTGCTTTCAGGGCTCTGGTTTTTTCCTTCCCTGCAACTGAGAGCTGTTTCATGAGGCTGTATTGCAGACGTTCCTACAAATCCCCCTAGCTCCATATTTCTGCAGTGAGGACTTTGACCTGATAGCTTCTTTCCTCAGGCTGTTTGCCAGATCAGCATACTTTTCAGTTTACCCTCTTCTTTAAAATCATATAAGACTCAAACAAGTAAAACGCGGTAACGCCGTTGTAAAAGCAAATTTTCGGTTTATTACAAACCTTCTTCAGGCTAAACGGTTGGCCAACTGAACACGCACACACACACATCCAAGTCCCTGTCACACAAAGCAGAAGCTGAATTAAGTTCAAAGAATTAAAATCACTTGCACGAGCGTATCGTTGGAGAGGCAGTGGAAAACATGTCGGTGTGCTCACACACACACGCACACACTCCCTCCCACACACACACTAACTCACCCACACCTACACCCACACCCACACCCGCACACATACACACACGCACGCACACATCCACACACACACACACACACACACACACACACACACACACACACACACACACATTCACCACACCACACAACACACACACAACACACACACACACACACCACAACACACACACAACACACCCTGCATCAACCCTGGCAATTTTTCCCATATACCCAAGATCAAACACATTCATCGCCACATAAAACACACACACACACCCGCACATATACCCTGCATCAACCTTGGCGATCTTTCACACATGCCCAACATCAAACACATTCATCGCCACACACACACGCACACACACACCCACCCACCCCACCCAAAACACACACACACACACACACACACAAATACACTCGCACAGACATGTATGCGCCTGTGCGCATCCAGATAAGCACACCCATATACATATGTAAGCATAGTGCGCATGGGGGTGAAAGAGAGAGAGAAAGAGAGAGAGAAAGGGAGAGAGGGAGAGAGAAAGAGGGTGAGATAGAAAGAAAGAGAGAGATGGAGAGAGAGAAGTGGAGAAGAGAGAGAGATAGTGAGAAAGAAAGGGAGAGAGGGAGAAGAGAGAGAGAGAGAGAGAGAGAGAGAGAGGAGGAAGGGAGAGAGAGAAAGAGAGAGAGAAAAAAGAGCTATGGGAACGGGGTAAGGGATGGAGGAATGAAGGAGGGTACTAGGGGACAGGAATAGTTGGACGGGTGGCTGGGAGGGAAGGGGAAAGGGGGCGGTGGGAGGGAAAGGTGGTGGTGGAGGGGGTAAGAGGAGAGAGAGAGAGAGAGAGAGAGAGGAGAGAGAGAGAGAGAGAGAGAGAGGGCAAAGAGAAGAACAAAGGGGTGCACCGAGAAGTTAAAATGGTGAGAAATATTATACTTAATAAAGGGGGGGGGGGGGGGGGGGGGGAAGAGAGAAAAAGAAAAAGGGTGAGGGCAAGAAATCAACTTGAGGAGAGGAGAAGAGGTTTGGGGGGGGGGGGGGGGGAGGAGGGATTCTAGGGGTTTAGGGGTTAGGAAGGTAAAGGTAATGAGCAAAAAGTAATGGAGATAGTAAGTAGTAGAGATGGAGGGGGGGGGGGGGGGGGATTAGGTGGAATAAGAGCGGGGGAAGAAAAAGCATGTGGTGGGGAAAGGATGTGGACGTGGATGGTTTGTAGACTGGGGTGGGGCAAGAAGAAAATGGAAGGGGGATGTGGGGGCGGGGGTTGAGAGAGAAGAAAGACAACAGGGGGGGGGGGGGGTTGGGGGGGGCTATAGGGCGAGGTGGGTCGGTGGGGGGGAGGGAGAACAGGGGGCGAGTGAGGGGGAGGGGGCCAAGGGGGTGGGGATGGGGCGAGTATAGGCTCCACTTCTGGGGGCATGGGAAGTGGTGGACAGTATGGCTCAGTTATGGGGGGACAGTAATGAGCACAGTAAGGTGGTGGACAGTAATGAGCACAGTAAGGTGGTGGACAGTAATGAGCACAGTAAGGTGGTGGACAGTAATGAGCACAGTAAGGTGGTGGACAGTAATGAGCACAGTAAGGTGGTGGACAGTAATGAGCACAGTAAGGTGGTGGACAGTAATGAGCACAGTAAGGTGGTGGACAGTAATGAGCACAGTAAGGTGGTGGACAGCGAAGAGCACAGCAACCAATCAACATCAACACCTTCAGTATCCACACAATAGTCTTAGCAGCACATGACATGTTTGTCCAGAACAGGAAGTTGCATAGGATTAGTCCAGTCTAATCCCAAACGTTCAGGCCGTCCGGGTAGTTTGTCTTCAGTTTGTGTCGCCAGTATTTTTCTCTATATTTACGTGTTGGTGCATTTGGTTGTCTAATTTGTTCTATGGCTGTGCAGATGAGGTCGGTCAGTGTGTGATTTTTGCTGTTGAAGTGTCTAGCTACGAGAGTGTTTTTGTTTGTTTGTTGATGTCTGAACGGTGATGATAGAATCTGTTTTGTAACGTTTTGCCTGTTTCCCCTACGTATTGTGTGTTTCTGCACTAAGATAATCTATGAGGTATATGATGTTAGTGGATTGGCATGTCATGTGATCCCTAATGGTGAACTGTTGATGAGTGCGTATGCTTGTAAATGTTGATGTAGTGTGTAAGTGGTGTTTACATATGATGCACTTACTGGCAGAACATTTGTAACAGCCACGTGGAGCTGAGTTTGCTGGCAGGTGGAGTGGAGGAAGTTTGGACGGCATGAGGATTCCCCGTAGATTTTTGCTGTTTCTTTCTCCCACAATAGGCGGAAGAGGTACCGCTTCCTGCATGCGGCGGCTAGAGTGTAGGGTCCTCATGTTTTCCTTCAGCCATCTTCCCAGGGGTGGGTTGCTAGGGTTGTGTGTCACCACATAGGGGATTCTGTGTGGTGTTATCTTGCTCTTGTAGCAGAGAGTTTCTTGCCGGGGTATGGAAGCCACCTTCATAGTGGCTGCGTTGAGCAGGGGTCTAGGGTAGCCTCTCCTGGACAGTCTCTGGCACAGCTCCTGACATCGTTGGCTGAAAGTGGTGTCACTAGAACAGATCCGGCGGATACGCAGGCACTGACTGTAGGGAATACTACGGACACAGTGTCTTGGGTGGCATGAATTGAACGGAAGAGACAGATGTGCATCGGTGCTTTTGATGTGCAGGTCAGTGTGGATGCGGCTATCGCTGTGCAGGTCAGTGTGGATGCGGCTATCTTTAAAATCATGTCCTTCTAAACTAGTATTTAAAAAAAAAACACTGAAAAAGAATATGATGGATGAATTATAAAATAATCTATGATCATTTATATCGTTGCAAATTCTCTCTCTCTCTCTCTCTCTCTTCTCTCTCCTCTCTCTCTCTCTCTCTCTCTCTCTCTCTCTCTGTGTTGGTTTCATCGTGAAATTGCCTATCTCTCTTCCTGTCTGTCTGTCCGTCTGTCTGTCTGCGCGCCCCCTCCCCCCCCCCTCTCTCTCTGAACATCTTGATGTGCCTAGTCTGATATGTTGTATATTGTTCATCAAAGTATTGATTATGATAGTTGTTAGATGTTTCATTGTTTTCATTACACTGTATATTTTTGGATTTATACGTACGCATTGTTTCGCGTTTCTTTTTCTTTTTCTTTTTATTATTGTAATTGATATCTATTCTTTTTTGTGAGGGCAGGATGAAAAAAAAAAACCCTGTAAGGCTTATTATTTAACCCTCAATAAAGATAATTTTGACTTGACTACACACACAAACACACACACACACACGCGCGCGCGCGCGCGCGCGCGCGCACGCACACACGCACTTACGCACACACTCACGCACGCACGCACACATACACACACACACACACACACACACACAGCGCAGCGAGAGAGAGAGAGAGAGAGAGAGAGAGAGAGAGAGAGAGAGAGAGAGAGAGACAGACAGACAGACAGACAGACAGACAGACAGACAGGTAGGTAGGCAGGCAGGCAGGCAGGCAGACAGACAGACAGACAGACGCAGAGGGCGGAACAACGCTATACACGGATCAAGACAGGTCAGACACACGCCGCATTTTCCAATCCATACTCACCCGGAGCAGCCTACCTGCAAATGTACCCACCCACCCACCCACGCCACCACGCCACCCACCCACGCCCTCTATGCACTCGCTCACCCGTCTTCTCCACGCTTTAACACCGTCAGTTCCGCTTGATCACAGCACTTCCTTATTAGTGTCAAAAGCCATGCCTCTCCTCCATCCCTAGTGCTTCAGGTGGCAGAATGGAAAGGTGACCCCGGAGGAGGGGGGGGGGGGGGGGGGGGGGGGATTTGCCACTATGATTTTCTTGTGTCTTTTCACATCATAAACTGAAATGCATATGTCAACAATTGATTTATTGGAGCTCTTGGGAGATATAACCATGTTTATTAGCGAATTTTCCTTCTTTGGGCTCTATATTTGCGATTAGAGGGTATACTTAGTTAAAGACCTGTCGATATGGAACTAATCCACTTATCGTCAAATGGTTTGCAGTTCCTGAGAGAAAGATAATTGCCCCATTTACAGATAGTCATCTTGTTGCAGAAACAATGCCCATTTGACAGTATTTGGCGCCAACTTCCGGTATTTAAAAAGAAAACGTAAAACAAACTGGCTTACTGCCTAGTTGCAAAGTGAGACAACTGCAGGCGGAAATCTAAACAAATCTTAAATAAATGTTAGCAAACCGCCAAGAGAAACGTGGACAAACAAGTCACAAGACAAAACACGACGCGTTTCGACCTCTTAGGTCTTTTCAATAGGACCATGAAAATGAACGAGGCCTCGTTTTCATTCAACGCCTACCTTGCGCTGAAGAGATCAAAGATAAGTGGCAAACTCGTTCATTTTCATTGTCCTATGTGTTTGTGTCTTATCTGAAGAAGACCTAAGAGGTCGAAACGCGTCGTGTTTTGTCTTGTCACTTGTTTGTCCACGTTTCCCTTGGTGGTTCGCTAACATTTATTCAAGATTGGCTTACTGCCATTCTCCAGTATGATCATCACCGTCAGCAGTCTGAAATGTATCTAACATTAAACCACATGTAGTAGTAGTAGTAGTAGTTGTGGAAGTAGTAGTAGTAGCAGTAGTAGCAGCAGCAGCAACAGCAGCAGAAGCAGTAGTAGTAGTAGTGGTCGTAGCACGAAAGTTATAGGCAATGAGTGTAAAAATATTTTTTCATACATAAACCAGATCTAAATCAGAAAACCAGAATCTGGGCAGGCTGGGTATCACTCACTGGGAGGAATCTGGGTATGGTGAATGACCAGTCAACGGTTGACTACATGCAGCCAGTTCTACATCCTGTCACTGAGAACGCTACTGTTCAACATACCCTCCAAGTTTCTGTTGATATTTCAACAAGGGAAGTGGGCCAGAAACACACTCTGTTCACCTGTGACCTGGCTGTTGCAAGAAAGGCATACATGATTGTTTGGCAGAATGACCGGTTCAAGGACCTTGTTGTTCGCCTTGGCATATTCCATTTTCTGTGTTCATACATGGCAGCACTTCGAAAACTCATGAGGGGATCTGGTCTTGGAGAGATCATTGTGCAGTCAGGAGTCTGCTCAAGTGGGTCGATTGATGCTGTCTTGGCAGGAAAGCACTACAATCGTGCCCTGAGAGTCCACAAGGTTGTTCTGGAGGCTCTTGAGCGGTTACTTCTTCAGACATTCTTGAAGGAATCAACAGAAGCTTCAGATCTTCTAAACCAGCTGTCTGAAGATCTGCCAGGGTGCACAAACAGACATCAGCTTCAAGACACTCTTGAGAAGCCATCTGTTGTTCTCCTCTTCAGACTGTACTCGAACTTCAAGAAGGACGTTATCACAGGGAACAAAGGGAAAGACAGCACAGTTCTGGTTGCAGTATGCTGAGAGAGTGTGGCTGATTCTGCATCTCTCCGGGCTACAAAAGAAAATGACTTGGACTTGCACTTGTCATGCATAGAGAAAATGTGCCCTCTGCTCTTTGTGATGGATCACCAGAACTACTCAAGATACGCCGTCTATTTCCTGAGCATTCTGAATCTCAAGCACAACCATCCCTCAGTAGAAGAACTCCTGCGACATGGAGGAGTCAGTGTGTCAAGATCAACAGTTCCTTCATGCGGAGTACCAGTTGACCAAACTATTGAGCAAACGATTAACTGCCATGCAAAGTCTGTGGGTGGGATCATACTGGTGCGTGACACGTCATGTCAGAGCTTCTTTTCTTGCTGCAACACTTGAGATGGCTGGCATGACTGGGGATGATGTCAAAGTTCACAAAGACCTGACATGTGCAGAGACTAGAGCCAGTGAGGAGTGTGTGAAAAAACATGATGGATTACTTCTGCAGCTTCATGGATCCCTTTTCAGTGGAAGAGAGGAGTCTCTTCGGATCAGGAATTCAAGCACCAGACAGCATTCAAGAAAAACTTCTATCAGCAGATGCACGAAGAAAGGAAGCCTTTCGCCAATTCGTGACAGAACGACTGGCTGAGAAAACTCTGAGTTTCCATGCTCCTCTGAAAAAAGTGGAGCTGAAGACATTTGCGAAGCTGCAGAAGAAAAGACTGCGATCATCTTCGAACAAACTGGTGCAAGTGGCAGCGCAGAGAGACATGTTCGGACAACTCCTCATGATCTCGCAGGAAAATAACATCAGTTTGCAGAAGGTCATGAGCTACCCTCTGAGTCCAGTGCCTTGGGCCCTAGCAACTCCTGATGGTTTGCCTGCAAAGACAGAAAAAGCAAAGCTTGTGCATCTCTCGGAGGAGACAGAGAAGAAGGAGCAACCAGATCGGGGGAAGTGCCATCACATAATTGATGCCATTTTCCATCTGCAGCCACTTACCTCTCTTCCCCCAACATTTGGAGACCTGGCAGACAGAATCCTGAAACATCTGCCATCCATAGACAGGATTGATTATGTGGCAGATGTGTACAACCACAACTCCATCAAATCAATGGAACGTTCTCGTCGGGGAGAAGGTGA
The DNA here is from genome assembly GCA_033310375.1 of Conus canariensis. Classification (NCBI taxonomy): domain Eukaryota; kingdom Metazoa; phylum Mollusca; class Gastropoda; order Neogastropoda; family Conidae; genus Conus; species Conus canariensis. The sequence continues at coordinate 82,308,646 of CM065724.1, forward strand.
AGCATTCCTTCTGAAGGGTCCCAATACTAAGGTCCCCAGAGACTGGAAAGGGTTTATGAAAAATGGTGACAACAAGAACCAGCTCATCAAATTCCTGCAAATTCCCGCTTTCTGAATGGAGAAAAGATTCCCATGCTGCCACACTCCTGAACAGAGAGCTGTTTGTGACATCTGGGCCCGATTGCTTCAAGCTGTCCTCCACGGATGGCAAGAGTGTGGAAGCCTCACCAGTTCAAGAGCTGTTTTCCACTCAGAAAGAAGCGGACACGAGGATCATCCTTCACTATTTTCACCAGAACAAGAATGCTTCTGACTCTGAGGGCATAACTGTGCGCTCTGACTTCAGACCTGGAAACTACAGGAGACTGCTTTCCACCACAGACCTTGTTGCCAAGTATGGACAGGAATACTATGAAGCACTCCTTGGCCTACATGCTTTTTTCCGGCGGTGACCCCACCAGTTCTTTTGTGAGCAAAGGGAAGGTCAGGGCGTTCAATGCGTTCACAAAGAGCCGTTCCTTCATGATGCCTTCCGAGCACTGGGAAGCCCAGAACTGTCTTCTGATTCAGTGGACAGCCTTGAACACTATGTCTGTTGTCTGTATGGCAGACCCAAATGCAGGAACATCAACCAGATCCGCTTTGACCTTCTCAGAGAAAAGTTTGACACCAGTCGGGAAATGCAGTGTTGGCCAGCTACAACAGAACTGACCTGAGCCTACTACCTCCCTGTCAGTCTTCCCTGTGGATGTACACAGAACAAGTCAACTACCAGGTACTATATCTTACTGTTTTCAACATTATAGTTATTGTTGTTGCCGGGTAGTCTTGCAGTGTTTGATCAGTGAAGATAAACTGACAACTGGTGCAGCAGAAAAGCAAACATGCAGAAAGGGGATGGCAGGAAACGAACAATTGTCAACATGCACATGTGACCGCTGTGACAGAGACTGCCACTCTCGCATCAAACTGTACAGCCACAGGTGACACTGCTTGGGCTGAGCAGACAGCCAAGTCAGATAGCTAAATCTTAGGCTGGATATATTCTATCCATGGTCAGGTACAGCCGACGGAGACCTACAGTAGCATTGTTGTTGATAACTATAGTTACACAAATGCTATTTGACCTCGCCAGGGGTAACACAAAAGCCTGAATATGACATTTTGAACATAAATAGGATTGAGTCATGAGACCGAAACCTAAGTTAGTCATTGCCAAGGCCATAAAACGGCTATGAGATTTGATAATCTTTACCCTTTTATCTTCTGTTCTAACGTGGAGGTCTGGAAGCATGTCCATTGTGCTCAACCAGCCATTGATGGGCCGTCAGGCAGAGGCTGGAAGACAACAGACAGTGGTGTGGAGATCGACTGGTGTCAGGAGGATAATTATACTTCCATGTGAACTTGTTGGTATCCTCTGTGACCA
>CM065724.1:82312574-82330074 GCA_033310375.1 Conus canariensis
GGTAACATTAGGATCATTACGTAAGTAAAGCCGACAGAGTCATGCAATATAGACCTTTAAATCAGGGCACAAAATGGAATCCTACCTTCTACTGAATTTGAACGGGTTCAAATAGAAGGTTACAATTTAGTATATCCGATTCAGCAGTGCTTATTTTAAGGTTTGGAAAAAAAAAATCGTGTCTGTGAAATTCAATGTTCTTTGCTTGAATCTGCATTGTAAAATAACAACCACCTTGTTCTTTATTGCCCTGCTTTTAAAGGTTCGAGGCAGTTTTGTTCATCGAAAATGCTGTGAACTTTTTTGATTTTTTACATTAACGTTGTTCATACCTTCAAGAAAGGCACAAACAATGAGGAATTTGGCCGCATATCTTTATGAGGCACTCATGAGAAGACACATGGGATGTATTACTGTAAACCTGCTTTTGATTGAAATGTACTGATATGAATTCACTTCTATAGCTTGATAAAAATTTGTCTTGTTCTCTCCTTTGATATACATTGATATATTCTATTACATCTTCAACATAGAAAAGGCGAAGGAAGAGCAGAGGGAGTAGATATGGCGACATTGAGACACGTGCGAAACAGCTTTTATTTTCTATTGATGAAAATGCAGTCTTCCTCTGGAGTTTAATAGTGAAGCATCTCAATGGAATGTTGGTTATTTCCTGGTGTGTATGCATGTGCGTGTGTGAGTGCGCTCGCGCTCATGCGTGTTTGAGAGATAGATAGATAGAGAGAGAGAGAGAGAGAGAGAGAGAGAGAGAGAGAGAGAGAGAGAGAGAGAGAGAGAGAAGGTGGGGTGTGTATGCTGGAATGCGCGACCATGGCAGGTAAAGCGCAGGCTGTTGGCAGTTATATAGTCTTTCTGGAACTATGAATTGAGCACATACTAGTTACCGATAGGAGAATGTCACTGTTTATGGTATAATATACAACAGCGATTCCTAATTAGAAAATATTTCCTTTCGGTCGTCTTATCCTTGAAAACATCGGTCCTGTCTGCGTTGACAATAAAGTGGACGATAAGTAAAGAAGACTCAACCGAACCAGAGATCGGATTGGTGAAACTTTCTGTCATCTCCCTCTCTCATACTTTGATCTCTCTTGCATCCCTTGTTGGATCCTGGAGAACGAGCTCTAAGATCTCTCTTGTCTTGAACCTCTGATGGGGAGACTTTCCTCAGAATCACAGGCGACATCTTCATTTGATAGCAGGGAGTGAGAAAGACAAGCAGCCCAGTGACACTGATGAGTGTCTACCAGGGGACGAAAGTCGATTCTGCACAGGCCCTACAGATGATCCTGTGTTCAAGGCAGGCTTTGATGAGGCCCGTATGCCGCTAATGAAGGGTTCAGTAATTACTCGTGCTCTTCCTCATGTCGTTCTCTCTCTCTCTCTCTCTCTCTCTCTCTCTCTCTCTCTCTCTCTCTCTCTCTCTCGCTCTCTTCTTCTTCTTTTTTCTTCTTCTTCTTCTTCTTCTCTTCTTCTTCTTCTTCTCCACAAATCTTGAACTAATCACCCTCTTAATGAGGGAGGAAATGTTTCCTTGCACTTATTTACTCTCTCTCTCTCTCTCTCTCTCTCTCTCTCTCTCTCTCTCTCTCTCTCTCTCTCTCTCTCTTCTCTTCTTCTTCTTCTTCTTCTTTTCGTGCTTCTTGTTTTTGTTCTTCTTTTCTTTCACTTTTGCTTTCTGTATAAATCTTTACCAAATCATTCTCAAAATAAGAGGAAATGTTTACCTGCGCTTGTTTAACCCCTCCCCCCTCTCTCTCCCTTTCTGTCTGTCTGTCTCTTTCTGTGTGTGTGTGTGTGTGTGTGTGTGTGTGTGTGTGTGTGTGTGTGTGTGTGTGTGTGTGTGTGTGTGTGTGCGCGCGCGCGCGCCGCATTATGTACACTTCCCGGCGACTGGTAATTGTCAACAATTCATGTGTCTGTTCACTCCGTTGTGGGTCTCATTCGTTGTTATCCGGTTTTTCCTCCCCTTCTTTCTGTTCCTTTTCTAACACTTATAATCCGTCTGTTGTTCCACGAAAGTGCTTGATCAGACATTTCACGTCCATTGTTCCACGAAAGTGCTTGATCCGAGATTTCACGTCCATTGTTCCACGAAAGTGCTTGGTCAGAGATTTCACGTCCATTGTTCCACGAAAGTGCTTGATCCGAGATTTCACGTAATCCATGACTGTTTTAGGGATTTCATGTAGCTAGTAATCCAGTATGCTGACCAACACTATACTGACCAACACTATACTGACCAACACGCCATGCCCTTTCCATTCTGTCGTGTGTGTAGCCTGCCATGGAGACCACCCCTGTTGACACTGAAAGCAAACTAAGGCCCACGTTAGACACTCGGCAGCAAACATTTTCCTGCAGATAATCTCAATAAACACTCTTCTACCATAGTCGAAAAGGCTAATAAAACTGATTGTGCTAAACATAAAGAACTGTTGTTACTAAGAGAATTTTGTGATACTAGACGAATAGGGTCCAGACTTGACTTTCAGCTTGTCAGTGTGCACGAGGTATGTAGAGAACTTCATTCATTGAAGGAATCTAACAGCCGGGGATTAGATAATATAGATAGCAAAATTTTGAAATTTCTGCACCTACTATCTCTGATAGCTTTACTTATATTTATAACCTTTGTATTCAGAAATGCTATTATCCACAATATTTTAAAGAAGCTAAAGTTTTGCCATTTTTTAAAATTTGGTGACCCACAGGACTCTTCGAACAACAGACTGATTTCCATTCTGTTTAATTTGTCTAAACCTTTAGAAAAGCACCTTAAGCAAAACCTCCAAGGGCACTTCGTTACACATAAATTATTTCATTCAAATCAAAGCGGTTTTAGAGAAAATCATTCATGTCAGAGGGTTCTTACCAATCTAGTAGAATAGTGGCAATTAAATATCAATAATGATCTTCTCACAGGAACGATATTTGTAGACTTTGCTAAAGCCTTCGATGTTATTAACCATGATCTCCTCTTGAAAAAACTTACTTTGTAAGGTTTAACTCCAAAATCTGTCAATCTTCTCTCATCTTTTCCATCAAACAGAAGGCAAATAGTTGTTCAAGATATATCATCCACTTTCATGCCAATCAATTTCGGTGTGCCTCAGGGTTCAGTCTTAGGACCAATATTATTTACAATTTACATTAACGATCTCCCTCTTTACATTTCCTCTTCTTGCGAGCTTTTCGCTGATGACACCACCCTACACAATAAAGGAAAAAATGTAAATGTAGTGTGCGCTGACTTACAAAATGATGTTTACAGGCTCATCAAATGGACAGAACTTAATCATATGGCACTTCATCCTCAAAAGTCTGAATTCATGTTGATATCAACAAGGCAGAAGCAAAAAAATATGCCTATTTTCAAAGTGATGTGGATTATGCTTCAACCTGTTGGGATTTAGCTAGTAAAGCCTCCTTAAGGCATCTTGAAAGTCTCTACAGACGCTCTCTCAAACTTCTTAAATCTTCCTCTCTGGAATTAAGTGATTATAAAGAACTAAACATCTTGCCTTTTGAATTTAAATGTATCTTCAATAAAGCTGTCTTTATGTTTAAGATTATGAACAACATTGCACCATTCTATCTCCGAGAGAAATTTCCCGTACGAGAAATTCGTAACAAAAGCACAATATTTGTCCCTCGTTCAAGAACTGATCTCTTTATGACATCTCTTATCTATTCAGGAGGGAAATTATGGAATGAAATCCCAGAATACATGAAAAACAAAAACAGTTTATTATCGTTCAAAAAAGCATACAGGATCTAGGGATGGTGATTCGATGTGGCTTTAGATGTGGTCTTTCACTTTCAGATGTAGGCTGGCTTTGGATTTGAATGTATATACATCTTGAAATTCACATCTTTTTAGTCCTGACATGGCTTTTGTCGTCAGCTGCAAATAACGTGCCAACCAGTTGTTAACAGTAGTGGCTAGTAGTAACAGTAGGAGAAAGGTTAAGTCCCAAGCTTATGGCTTGCAAGGGCAGTGAACTGTTTGAAGTTTACAGTGTCTAAAGCAGAACCCACCCTTCTCCTTCCGCCGCTTGAAGCTTCCTTGAACTGAATCAGGTACCTTTTTATTGCTGGAGGGGGAGGGGCGGAGGGGGGGGGGGGGGACAGCGAAGGTTTTCAAACTTAAAAATCCTGATCCCACGAATGGTTTGAACTCACGACCGTCAGTCCAAAGCCGAATGCCTTTACCACGGCTCCCGCTAAAAGCAGTATAGGTGAAGTATTGTTTAGTTGCCAGTCATTTGTACGCTTACGTGCTGCAGAGATACAGTTCACATCTGATACAGTCACTATGTACTGTCACCTCTGAAGTGTCATCTTTAATACGGCTTCATCGTCACGTAGCGGTGTTGCAAAGGTCACACACCACACCACATGGGCGATTTCGTGCATGGAGTATCATTCTGAAGTGCCCTCACGTCCTATTGTGCTGATCTATAATTACTACAGCCACCCCCGTTTTATTTTCGCCGTCCAACCCCAATAACCCCAGTCGCTCTTAACCTTCCCCTTCCTTTTCCGTCCCCTCCTCTCCCACACACACCACCGCCTCCCTCTCCTCGTTCCTCCCAAAACACCACCTTGCCAACGTTCTAACCTCACAACTCTTAGTTTCCATGGATCGTGCATAGTAAAAATTGATCAGGACATGATGGCGATTGAAACTCCTGCCTCCTTCATTCTCCATTTACTCTCTTATGCAAACGAAGGGTTCCAAAGAAAGAACTGTTTCCAGCTCCCGTATGATCACTGAATGCAAAGAGTCGTCTCCCGTATGATCACTGAATGCAAAGAGTCGTCTCCCGTATGACCACTGAATGCAAAGAGTCGTCTCTCGTATGATCACTGAATGCAAAGAGTCGTCTCCTGTATAATCATTGAATGTAAGAGTCGTCTCCTGTATGATCCTGAATGCAAAGAGTCGTCTCCCGCATGATCACTGAATTAAAGAGTGTCTCCGTATGATCACTGAATGCAAAGAGTCGTCTCCCCGTATGATCACTGAATGCAAAGAGTCGTCTCCGTATGATCACTGAATGCGCAGAGTCGTCTTCTGTATGATCACTGAATGCAAAGAGTCGTCTCCCGTATGATCACCGAATGCAAAAGTCGTCTCCCGTATGATCCCTGAATGCAAAGAGTCGTCTCCCGTATGATCACTGAATGTAAAGAGTCGTCTCCCGTATGATCACTGAATGCAAAGAGTCGTCTCCCGTATGATCACTGAATGCAAAGAGTCGTCTCCTGTATGATCACTGAATGCAAAAGTCATCTCCCGTATGATCACTGAATGCAAAGAGTCGTCTCCTGTATGATCATTGAATGCAAAGAGTCGTCTCCCGTATGATCACTGAATGCAAAGAGTCGTCTTCTGTATGATCACTGAATGCAAAGAGTCGTCTCCCGTATGATCACCGAATGCAAAAGTCGTCTCCCGTATGATCCCTGAATGCAAAGAGTCGTCTCCGTATGATCACTGAATGCAAAGAGTCGTCTCCTGAATTATCATTGAATGCGCAGAGTCGTCTCCCGTATGATCACTGAATGCAAAGAGTCGTCTCCCGTATGATCATTGAATGCAAAAGTCGTCTCCCGTATGATCACTGAATGCAAAGAGTCGTCTCTTGTATGATCACTGAATGTAAAGAGTCGTCTCCCGTATGATCACTGAATGCAAAGAGTCGTCTCCCGTATGATCACTGAATGCAAAGAGTCGTCTCCCGTATGATCACTGAATGCGCAGAGTCGTCTTCTGTATGATCACTGAATGCAAAGAGTCGTCTCCCGTATGATCACCGAATGCAAAAGTCGTCTCCCGTATGATCCCTGAATGCAAAGAGTCGTCTCCGTATGATCACTGAATGTAAAGAGTCGTCTCCCGTATGATCACTGAATGCAAAGAGTCGTCTCCCGTATGATCACTGAATGCAAAGAGTCGTCTCCTGTATGATCACTGAATGCAAAGAGTCGTCTCCCGTATGATCACTGAATGCGCAGAGTCGTCTTCTGTATGATCACTGAATGCAGAGAGTCGTCTCCCGTATGATCACCGAATGCAAAAGTCATCTCCCGTATGATCACTGAATACAAAAGTCATCTCCTGTATGATCACTGAATGCAAAGAGTCGTCGAGTCACAGTCGAGCAGAGCGCATTATAAATCCACGACAATTCGGTTGTACGCAAAGTACGCACTGAAACTGATTAACCTGTAACGTTCTGTGTCTCAGCTTGAAGACAGTCGTGACCTCAAATGAATTCCTTGCAGACGCTGACCTGACAGACCGCAACATATATCATTGTAGACACTCATCCTACAGACAACATTAAAGTCCCATATAGATACTTCTAGATATTGTCTCTACAGACCTCAATGGAATTCCATGTAGATACTGACCTCACAGACCTCAATAGAATAGACACGCACACACACACGCACACATACGCACGCTCGCACGCACACACTCCAAAACTGCATGCAAAATACATTTGTTTCTCGCCATACCACATAAGAAAAATTCAGCGGGAAGCCATGAATGGCGATGGATATAAACACTTCACATTTGAAAGAAGTAACTGCAGGGCCGGTCAGATGTTCTTTCTATTATGGTGTTTGGAGAAAAAAAGCACAACCTCCCCCCCCCCCCCCCGCCTCCTTTTCCGCACCTCGACCAAGAAAGATGTCCACTCTGATCTGTTGCCCTTGACGTTAATATTTGATTGTTATTTGTTGTCGTTTTTGTTGTCGTTGTTGTTGTCGTTGTTGTTGTCGTTGTCCTTGTTTTTGTCGTTGTCGTTGTTGTCATTGTCATTGTCGTTGTTGTTGATGATGATAATGATATCGAAAAGTAAGGCAGTTATCGACGTGAAAAAGCAGAACAAGATACTGCACTATTACGCCCTGGTATTAATGCATCGTAACATATGTGACATGCTACTGAATTCGACGAGTACAGTGTACTTTAAGCCGACTGGGTAATACATGTCAAAGCGTTTACCTCGTGTACGAGTACTACCTCGTAGAGTGATTCACAAAGGAGCCGGGGGTAAAGAAGTCCTACAGGGGGCGTTTTTTAATCCTTAGCACCGTTCAGTGTCCACGGAACATGCTGACCAGAAGTTTTCCATGTGACCGAATTGCTGTGGGGGTGGTTTTAGTGGCGGAAACGACAAATTCCGACATGCCACCATGTGTCACAGTACCACTTAACTATCTGTTGTGGTTCTGGTCCAATGAACACGCCTGCATCGCATGTTGGGGCTGGTACAACCTTGCTCACTCTCTCTCTCTCTCTCTCTCTCTCTCTCTCTCTCTCTCTCTCTGTGTTTGTGTGTGTGTGTGTGTGTGTGTGTGTGTGTGTGTGTGTGTGTGTGTGTGGTGATGAACAATAGGTCGTCCACACCGCCCACGGATCTCTTTTTTTTATTTTTATTTTTTTATTCCAAGCTTTCGTCTTTCAAAAGGTTTCTTCAGGAACCGATGATACTTACATCTCCTTGGCAACGACATCAATGCTATTATTATCATATATATATATATATATATATATATATATATATATATATGTGTTGTGTGTGTGTGTGTGTGTGTGTGTGTGTGTGTGTGTGTGTGTGTGTGTGGTGCGCGCGCGCGCGCGCGCGCGCGCACGCACGTGTGCATGTATACGTAGATAGGCGGGTAAGAAGGTTTAATAGAAAAACAAACACATAAGTCAATGAACTGCACCAGCTGATGACGACAATGACAACGCCGCTCACTTCAAGTTCCGGCCATAATGCCATGATGACGCGACAAAGACGCGGATTCTCAACAGAAAAGGGACTCTCTCTGAAGCGAAGCGATATCGCCTTTTTGCTCCACTTCTCTCGCAATAAATCGTCCAGGCCAGCAGCTTCTGAACTGACTTGAAGTGCTTCCCGGTCAGTCGTCGTTCGCCGTTGCTTCCAACACGGGGAAATCCTAATGACGAAAGTGATGACGATAATCAACTTCGGAGGCGATGTCGTCGTTTCAGACAAGATGTTGGTTGCAGTCGTAGAAAGCCTTGAACAATGACGACAGAGTTGCAGAACCTTGTATAGTGCGTCTTTACCTCAGTGCTCTGATTTCTTCTTCTTCTCTGTCTGTCTGTCTGTCTGTCTGTCTGTCTGTCTCTTCTCTTCTCTCTCTCTCTCTCTCTCTCTCTCTCTCTCTCTCTCTCTCTCTCTCTCTCCTATTATCAGTTCACATACAAATGCCAGAGTAATTTCAGGAAGAACATTTTGTTATGCAAATATTTTCTTTCATAATTTTCAGTATATGCGCCGAGCGCGTGTGTGTTCTACTTTTGTTCTGGATCTCATTGCAGATAGGTCGGTGGCCTTTGCAAGTAAACGATTTGAGTTTGAGTCTGTCTCTCTCTGTGTCTCTCTGTCTCTGTGTATATATCTGTCTCTGTCTCTCTCAATCTCTCAGTCTCTCTCTCCCTCTCTTTCTTTCTCTCTCTCTCATTCTCTCTGTCTGTCTGTCTGCCTCTCTCTCTCTTTGTCTCTGTCTGTATGTCTGTCTCTGTCTCTCTTTTTATCTCTCTCTCTCTTTTCTTTTTTTTTTCGATCTCTGTTTTATGTTGGTTGGCGTCTCAGCAGAATGACTCTGGCCGCTTATTGGCTCCCTCATAACAGAATGACTCTCTGGCCGCTTATTGGCTCCCTCATAACAGAATGACTCTCTGGCCGCTTATTGGCTCCCTCATAGAGAGAGAGAGAGAGAGAGAGAGAGAGAGAAGAGAGAGAGAGAGAGAGACAACACACACACACACACACAGACAGAGAGACGAGGAGAGGAGAGGAGAGTGGGGGCGAGGGGTGGGTGATGTTTTAAGGACTACATTGAAGTTCACGAGAAGTTATGAGCTTACAAGGAAAGCAAACGCACTTGTTCATCACATGCCTCATCACGGAACAGAGGGCAGAGAGAGAGAGAGAGAGAGAGAGAGGAGAGAGAGAGAGAGAGAGAGAGAGAGAGGGCAGGGAGAGTAGGAGATAGAGACAGAGAGAGAGAGAGCGAGCGAGAGAGAGAGAGACAGAGATAGACAGAGATAGAGACAGAGACAGAGATAGAGAGAAAAAGAGAGACAGACAGACAGACAGAGAGAATGAGAGAGAGAGAGAGAGACAGACAGACGGACGGACAGACAGACAGACAAACAGACAAAACAGACAACAGACAGACAGACAGACAGACAGACAAAGACTCACAAAAAGAAAAGCGAAAAATAGCAACAACAAAAAAGAGAAAAGAAAGTGAGAAGGAAAATATTCTTTGTCCTCCCCAAACGAAGCATCGCTCATTTAGCAGAAGAAAAAAAAAAGACCTTCGGGCCAAATGTATGCTAATACATACATGAGATTAACAGGCACAATGCCGGAAATGCCAGGAACCGACAGGTACACTCAGTGAACCGCTCCGTTGCCGACAGATGACGGACATGCCGGCGATAGACTAGATAGTCTACACCACACGGAACAATGCCAGTACCATCTGCCAGCTTACCAGGGGGCGTATGCCTGGCAACTTGATCATTTCTGAGGAAAAGAACACGTGCACAAACGAGAAAAAAACCCTGGAAAACCACAGGAGAAAAGAGGAGAGAGAGAGAGAGAGAGAGAGAGAGGAGAGAGAGAGAGAGAGAGAGGCAGGCAGGCAGGCAGACAGGCAGAGAGACAGACAGACAGAGAGACGGACAGACAGACAGACAGACTATGCGTGATCGTGTGTGTGTGTGTGTGTGTGTGTGTGTGTGTGTGTGTGGTGTGTGTGTGTGTGTTGTGCGTGCGCGCGCACGCGCGCTGTGTGTGTGACGGACAGACAGACAGAAAGACAGAGTGAGAGAGACAGAGAGAGAGAGAGAGAGAGGGGGAGACAGACATACAAACAGACAGACGGACAGAGAGAGAGAGAGAGAGAGAGAGAGAGAGAGAGAGAGAGAGAGAGGGAGAGAGAGAGAGATGTGCGTGCGTGTGCGTGTGCGTGTGTGTTGTGTGTGTGTGTGTGAGAGAGAGAGAGAGAGAGAGAGAGAGAGAGAGAGAGAGAGACAGCCAGCCAGCCAGCCAGAGAGAGAGAGAGAGAGAGAGAGAGAGAGAGAAGCTCTGTTGTGCTGGTTTGAACTAGAGATAGCTTAGCAGACACGCCCCCTCAGAACAAACAGCCAGCTCGCTTTTGCTACGAGAGCTACCGTGTGCCCCGCCCAACTCACGCGTTAGTAACCCTGAGGCACGCCTGGTCCTCTGACAACTATAAAGTCGATAGCCTCCTCGGGTCCTAAGAACTTGTTGACACTAGACCAGTGTGGCTACGAAAAAACTTTGAGGCTGTGTTTGAGAAAAGCTTTGCAGAAGGTTTTTCTTCTGAATTCTGTTTCTCTCAAATTTGTACTTGCTTCATCCTTTCGTGAGAAATCGTGACTTCGGACAAAAGAGAGTGACACTGTGTCAGTCCCTTCAGCCAAAGCCACGGGAGCAGGTGTGGACTCTGTCCGCTGAAGAGAACCAGAATCAAGGTGGGTGATACAACAAAGTCTATTCGACAGTTCATGGCTTAGGTTCTGATGAGTGAATAGAATAGAATAGAATAGAATAGAATAGAATACATTTTATTGTCATGAAACCTCAGGGTTTATGAGACACATGGTTATCATGTCATTTGTGTAGGCCCCAAAACTTGAAATACAGCGTAGGAAATGGTTTGTGAGTATTAGGTGAAATGCTTGCATGATGGACCCTGAGCGATAAAGAGAGAGAGAGAGAGAGAGAGAGAGAGAGAGAGAGAGAGAGAGAGAGAGAGAGAGAGAGAGAGCTATCACGCACATATGGTACTAAATACGAAGTTTCAATTTTGTTTTGAATTTCTTTCTGTACGCTTCTTCTCAACAATAACAACCACAAAAAAGCTGGGAAAACAACTGGCATTGAGATTTCATCTTCATGAATATGTAACTTTCAAAAACACGACTATTTAGGGAAAATATAAACCCGTGGAGTGCTTCGGTTTTATATATATATATAATTTTTTCAACCATAAACACTCACAAGATACTTCTGTCCGCTCGTGTTCCCCCTTTACGGGGAAACTTGCAAATATTCTGATGAATGCATAGACTGAACATTCCATGGAAATTATGTGGCCACGATCAATAATTTAAAAAAAAAAAGGACGCAGACTGGAAACAATTCATTCCAGTATGAAACAGCAACAACAATAAAAACGAACTTGGGAGAAAATGTATTTGTACTGGTGGTGTACAATGCATGTGTGTAACACCGACTTGAGACATACATAACCGTATGAATTACAGTCATGGCCTGGAGTGGTGTCATTAGTATATTATACAGCCTGACTGACCCGCTACGATGATACCTCTGTGTGTGTGTGTGTGTGTGTGTGTGTGTGTGTTTGTGTGTGTGTGAGTGACCAAGTCGTTATTGACCGTTGGTCTGACTGCTTGGTTTAACAGCGATCTCTCCGTCCGCCAAACGGCCGAAAATCAAGTTAATATGTCCTCCATTGCCCGGTTGGGCGGTTGGAAAGGGATGGGGGTTATAATGAAGATAATAATGATAATGATAATGATGATGATGATGATGCTGATGATAATAATAATAATGATAGTAATAAAGATAATGATAAGCAGTAGTATATTATTATATTCTTCTTCTTCTTCTTCTTCTTCTTATCATTAGCATTATTATTATTACCATTGTGGTATTATTGTTGTTATTATTCATTTGTATGTTCACTAACTTCTCTATCTATTTTCAGTTTCTTTCTTTCTTTGTTCCTTTCGTTTCTTTTCTCTTTATTTTTTTAGAGGGCGTGGAGGGGGAAGGAGGGCAAGAGGTGAGGGGGGATAGGGGTTGAGGGGGGGGGGGGGACTCAGATGTACATATTCTAGGGGAGGGGGGGGGAGCATCTTTTCAGCGCTTCTTTTACCTGTTGAGACCCCCCCCCCCTCCCTTCTTCATACATCCCGCGTTCTCTCTCTCGCTCTGTCTCTCTCTCTGTGTCTCACTCTCTTTCTCTCTCCCTCTCTGTCTGTGCGCGCGTGTGTGTATGTGTGTTTGATTGTCGCCTCATTTTCTTCCATCGACTAGCTACTTTCTGCGCGGTCTCTCTCTCTCTCTCTCTCTCTCTCTCTGTCTCTCTCTGTCTCTCTCTGTCTCTCTCTGTCTCTCTCTCTCTCTCTCTCTCTCTCCTTTCCCCCCCCCCCCCTTTTTTGTGTCACCGTTTTGTGTCCATTTCTTCAGGGGAGGGGGGGGGGGAGGGGGGGGGGGGAGTGGGGGAGTGGACGAGTATAAGGAGAAGATTTTATAAACTATTGATTTGAAGGCATCAACTCAATGTAAGGAATAAACTTGTAGTAACAAACAACTTGTACTGTTTCCGTCCGACATTTTAACAGAGAAAAGTGGGTCAAAGGCACATGCTTTTAATTTCTTGTGCTTGAAGCGATTCAGACTAATTTTTGTTTGTTCGTTTTGTTTTGTTTTGTTTTGTTTTTCTGTTTTTTGTTTGTTTGTTTGGTTGGTTGGTTGGTTGGTTGTTGTTGTTGTTTTTCTTTTAATAGAAATGTCCTGTTCTTCGCAAAGACCAACTACAGTCGGTCCTAAGATTCAAAGTGTTTCCAGAAACGTCCTGTAAATCGTTAAGACCAGTTTCAGCTGGTTCTTAGAATTCAAACTATTTACAGAACTAAGCTGTACATCATAAAGACCAGTCTCAAATCGCTTTCCTCGGGAGAAATATTGATGTGAGAAAAGACAATCGTAATCATGTGCCGCAGCACGTCTTCATTGTTGATAAAAAAAAGAATGCGTTTGCAGATTGTTTCAGTCTGTGAACACAGTTTACAAGAAACAAACCAACAGCTTTCATTCAGTGACATCCGTAAGTACTGGAACCGCCTACGCTCTTTCGTGTCATTGGATGATGCAAATGAGGAGGCACAGTCAAGGTTTTGTTGTTGTTGCTGTTGGTGTTGGTGTTGTTGTTGCTGCTGTTGTTGATGTTTAATCCTCCAACCTCTCTTTCTTTCCTTTTTTCTTTTTTTTTTTGTTTTTGTTTTTGTTTGTTTGTTTTAAGAGGAGGCCTTCATCCTCCTATTTTTTTTTCCACTATCCTTTAAAAAAAAAGAAGTCTGACTCTCGCCCACCGCGCAAAATCTGTGTGTTCAATTCCTAAATGGACAATCTCTTGCTGATTTGAATGTTTTGTCGTTTGATACACAGCGTCTCGGTTTTTTGTCTTCTGTACTGATGTTTGGTGTGTTGACACATTGACACTGTTGTGTGTCCCACTTTCCACCTGAAGAAACAGAAATTGAAACAAGGAACAAAGGGGACAGTGTTCATGAGAAAACACGGCACAGTCAAACAGAACAGACACACCCGGATTTCGAATCCTTTTTTGTCTTTTGATATTATAGTCCAGCCTACCATAAAAGGCCTCCCAGGAGGGAGGGAGGGGGGGGGCAGGAGGGGAAAGGATTGGGGGAGTCACATCCTGAGAAAGTAACAAATAACGAAGAAAATATGTGATCAACAATAGACTGCTCAGATATGGATTATCGATGGGAAAATAATTACCGGTATTGCATGCCTTGAAATACACCGAACAGCTTTTTGATGACCACTTTCAAAACAGCTGCTAAATGTTTGAAACACCTTACCCCACTGAAACTGGTTTCAGAAATCCTGTGCTAAAACACTATAATACATCACTGTATAGTGACTCTCTATCCAGTGCTAAAGCACTATGATACATCACGGTACAGTGACTCTATCCTGTGCTACAGCACCAAGATACATCACTGTATAGTGACTCTCTATCCTGTGCTAAAGCACTATGATACATCACGGTACAGTGACTCTCTATCCTGTGCTACAGCACCAAGATACATCACTGTATAGTGACTCTCTATCCTGTGCTAAAGCACTATGATACATCACGGTACAGTGACTCTCTATCCTGTGCTACAGCACCAAGATACATCACTGTATAGTGACTCTCTATCCTGTACAGTGACTCTCTATCCTGTGCTACAGCACCAAGATACATCACGGTACAGTGACTCTCTATCCTGTACAGTGACTCTCTATCCTGTGCTACAGCACAAGATACATCACGGTACAGTGACTCTCTATCTGTACAGTGACTCTCTATCCTGTACAGTGACTCTCTATCCTGTACAGTGACTCTCTCTATCCTGTACAGTGACTCTCTATCCTGTACAGTGACTCTCTATCCTGTGCTACAGCACCAAGATACATCACGGTACACTGACTCTCTACCCCAATGAAGAGGCTACAGACCTTGACAGACTTATTCCTGCTTCTCTTAGTCAGTAGGAGCTGAAGACACACAGACAGCTTCAGGCTGGAAACAGACTTGCCCTGTTGACCCTGTCTTCTCTTGTCCCCTTCCCGCAGCAGCAAGCCATGTTGGAGTCACTGACGTCATCCGCCTCCCGGCTGACGTCACAGTCCCTCATCCTGGATCAGCTGTGGACCTGGGTGGGCAAGGCCTCCACCCCTCTCACACTCCTGCTGGCCTCGGCGGTTCTGGGTTCCATTCTGCGGTGGTCTCGCCGGCAGGTGGCCGGGACCAGGACCACCGGGCCACTGCCGCCCTCACCTGGCCTGGCCCTCCCCCTCCTGGGCCACCTGCATCTGATGAAAGGCCAGGGTGACCCCCGGATCCTCTTCAAGGGCATGAGGTGAGAGAGAGAGAGAGAGAGAGAGAGAGAGAGAGGAGAGAGGAGAGACAGAGAGACAGAGAGACAGAGAGACAGACAGAAACGGACAGGCAGGCAGAAAGATGAACAGGCAAAGAGAATCAGAGAGAGAGAGAGAGAGAGAGAGAGAGAGAAGAGAGAGAGAGAGAGAGAGAGAGAGAGAGAGAGAGACAGACAGACAGACAGACAAACAGGTAGACAGACAGAGACAGACGAGAAGGAAAGAGAGGACGAGAGAGAGAGAAACAGACAGACAGACGAACAGACAACAGAGAGTCAGAGAGAGGAGAGAGAGAGAGAGAGAGAGAGAGAGAGACAGAGAGACAGACAGACAGACAGACAGACAGACAGACAGAGACCATTGGAGAGAGAGAGTAGAGGAGAGACAGACAGACAGACAGACAGACAGACAAACAGACAGAAAGAACACAGATACAGAGACCGTGACCGTGGAAATCGTAAGAAGAAAAATGAGAGAAAGAAGAAAAGAAAGAGAAAAGACGAATATAAGAAATGGCGAAAATAGTGAGATGGAAGCTGAGAAATATGCTAATAGTTATGATAAAATCAAAACCCTAAAATGATCATAATGATACAGAAACGTGAAGGTAGTAAAATGAATCTTAGGGATTCATACCACTGCATAGATGGTAGGAAATACAGACTGAATTAAGTTCATCGTATAAAAGTGTAATTACCTTTAGCATTATTGACGTTGACGTTTCCATGGAGAGGTATCAGCATGCATTTTTTTTTTTTTTTTTTTTTGGCTGTCCCAACCTCTGCGCCACCTCAGAGGCATTGCACCCACGCCGCTCATTCCGACACCCCGTCCACAGCCACAGCCCAGTCGGCCCCGCCGCAGCCCCGGCACCGGCAATCCACAGGGAGCAGTCAATGTCAAGTCGTCAAGAGGCAACCCACCGGAGGAGACACTGCACTGCTGCCGAGTCACTTCGGTGGTGTTCAGTGGTGGTTCGGTGGTGTTCTGATCTAACATACGCAGGACACCACCTACTAAGCCCCCTACTGACGACAATAATTGCTTAGTCGCGGAGCCGGCGCGAGTGAGCTCTCCCTCCGGAGAGCGCCACCACGTCCGTCCAACGACAGCCCCCATGGACTCGCCGATACCGGTGACCCCGACGGAACCAAGCCAAGGCCACAGACGTGGAGAGGACATCGAAACTGAGGTCACCATGAGAGCAGGGCATGAAGGGCCACAGATCTTGAGACATTTTTTTTTAAAAATGCTAATCGATGAGAATGAGGATGATTAAGATGATGCTACAGATTTCCATTTCGGTCTGAGACTACATGACAGGGCTGTACTCTACGCTTCCTTTCATAATATATCCCGGCGTCAACCAGGCCCGAGAGATACAGGCACCTGCAGTGTTGGTCAGGAAATTTGAGCAACACTCTCAGAAACGCATCCATTAAGTGGATGAAACTCGACTGTGTGGTCCCAGTCTTCCGAACTGGGCCCGCAGCAAACTCGACTCTGGGTAGGAGCCGGTCGGGGCAGAAAAACCCACATGACTCTGATGGGATTCGAACCCACGACCTCCCAGCCGGGAGTCCGCGACGCTAACCACTTCGCCACGGCGGCTATCAGCATGCATGTTATTCCATATTACTTATAGCTCCGTCGACCTTGTTTGCCGTATCAAAGCTGAATCAATGTTCATAAACATGTACACATTAAAAATCAAGGTAAAGAACAAAAGTTCAGTTGATTTCTGAAATTTAAGAAAAAACAAAAAAAAACAACAAACAAACAAACAACAACAACAACAACAAAAAGAAAACCCACGTCACATGATTAAACTCAGAAAAACATAAGTGTTATTTTAGCTCTTTAATGTGACTGATTTCCGAATTCCAGGAAAAAAAAATCGTTTCACTATGACTCTGATCTACAAAATAGCCATCACCTTTGAATTTGCATGGAAGAACAATATGATAGCCGATGAGAAAGGATTTTGAATCCACAATTTGAATTTATCACTTTTTTTTTCCTTTTTGCCCCCCAGGGAAAAGCTTGGAGACATATTTTCCTTCTACGCTGGCAGCCGTCTGGTGGTGGTGTTGAACGGATATGACGTCATCCACGAAGCACTGGTCAAGAAGGCAGCCATCTTTTCGCATCGTGCTCACACCTTCATGTCGCAAAAAATGGGCCAAGGTCGTGGTGAGTCAGAACCCTCATTACACTCGAAAAAGAAAATAATAGTTATGTATTTCACCTGGACACATCTAGGCCTGTAGCTTACTGTGTCTCATGTTCGTTAATCAACTGTGTATTTAATTCGTTATTTCGTCTGTTTTTACACAGCTACGAATCTTTTTTTTCGTTTTTGTCTTCCTTCCTGCTTCCTTTTCTTTCTTCCTTCCTTCCTTTTCTTCCTTCTTTTTCTCTGTCTGTCTGTCTCTCTGTCCTGCCTTCTATCTCTCATTATCTTTTTCGTTGTTGCAACATAGAGAATATATGTGTTAGTGCACTGAACATTAGCACATTGATAAACCAAGACGCTCTGTATCAAACACTAAAATACTAAAGTTCACATGAGAATGTCTATCGGTAAAATAACATACAGTTCTGTGCGACATCTTCTCTCCGTTGATGCCACAAAAACCCTTGTTTCTGCCTTCATTCTATCAAGACTTGATCACTGTAATTCT
>CM065724.1:82335074-82337574 GCA_033310375.1 Conus canariensis
ACACACGCGCGCGCGCACACACACACACACACACACACACACACACACGCACGCACGCACATTTGCACGCACGCACGCACGAACACACACACACACATGCATGCACGCACGCACGCACGCACGCACACAGGAAGAGGAGAAAAAATGTTCAGTCGAGGAAAAGCGCGAACTTGTTGGAGATAGAGAGATAGTGTTGCACCACCACTACCACCACCACTACCACCACTACCCGGTGGTACTAAAAAACAGGTACATCATCATCACCACCACCACCACCACCATAGTCATCATCATCACCACCACCACCACCACCATCATCATCACCACCACCACCACCATAGTCATCATTATCACCACCACCACCACCACCATCATCATCACCACCACCACCACCACCATCATCATTCTCATCATCATGACCTGTCCTTTCCCCCACACAGGCATTGTCAACACCTCAGGCAGTCACTGGCGGGAGCAGCGACAATTCGCGGAGCGTGCCCTACGTGCCCTGGGGTCGGGGCACACCTCGGTGATGGGCACCAAGATCCTGCGCGAGGTGGACGCTCTGCTGGAGCGCCTGGAGGCGTCCCAGGGGCAGGGGCAGCCGGTGGACCCGGGACCCTTGCTGCAGGCCTCGTTCAGCAACGTCATCATCTCCATCATCTACGGCCACCGCTTTGAGCTGACCGACGGCAAGTGAGTGCATTGACTGACTGTGTGATAATTCACCACGGGGCTGCAGAAGACAGTGTAACACTCTCCAATGCGGCGCGCAATTCAACACAAGACAGTAGAGTTTAGTATGATACGAGACAGTGTGATAGACTGTAGTATAAGACGATACAATAGAATAGTTTACCTTTTACTACAGTGCAATTTATAATGCAATTCACCATACTACACTAACTACGCTACGCAACACGACGCAATTATATAGACTAAAAAAAAGAAAAGAAATCGGTGTATTGTGGTGGAAAAGTCAACAATGCATAATGATATCAGAGTGATGGAAGACACTCAAATAACAAACAAACAAAAACTAGCGTGTGTCACACACACACACACACACACACACACACACACACACACACACACACACACACACACACATCATACAAACCTATTTCATTCTATTGCAGATTTCTCAGCCTGATCACGGCACTGAACAACTGCTTTGAGAATTTCGGCAACACGGAACCCCTCAACTTCTTTCCGGCTGTCCGCTTCCTGCCCGGAGACCCTTACCGCTACTGGCACTGCATCGACAACATGAACTTCCTGGAGAACAACCTCGTCCACCCGGAAATGACGGAGCATGAGCGGAAGCTGGACAGCGCAGAATCTGATGACGTCATCTCGGCGTACTTGCGCGAGATGACGCGGAAGCGGTCGAACAGTCTGCCGACGTTTATGGACAGTGAGTGGAAGTTTTGGAATGAAATGTGGTGGTGATTTGTGGTGTAAAGAGATGTGGATTGACGTGATGTGATGTGATGTGTGTGTGTGCATGTGTGCATGTGTGTGTGTGTGTGTGTGTGTGTGTGTGTGTGTGTGTGTGTGTGGTGTGTGTGTGGTGCGTGCTGAGTGTGTATGTGTGTGTGTGTGCGTGTGCGTGTGTGTGTGTGTGTGTGTGTGTGTGGTGTGTGTGTATGTGTGTCCGTGCGTGCGTCCCCGCGCGCGCGTGTGTGTGAGTATGTATATGTATGGTATGTCGTGCAGTGAATGCCAAAATATGTAATAACGTGCATTACGTTTAAGCTGTAAGTGATCCGCAGTGGAGCATTTTTTCCTGAATATGCATGATGAAGTACCCTTTGGTTTGCTGCACTAAAAAAAAAAAATTAGAAAACTCCTGCAGTTATAGTAGAACGAGCCCAAATAGAACCTGATTTCCTATTGTAAGTTAACAAAGCTTCAAACGAATGTGTACCTTGAGACTCGCTTAAAAACATATACGGAGCAGCAGTCAACATTTCGGCAGCAGAGAAACGTTAACACAGTGATCAGCAACAAAGAACAGCAAAAATAGAACAGAAAATCAGTACCGATATTCTTAGCAACAACAGCAGCAAACTCCATACAAGCAAACAGCTCTGTCTGTCAGGCGAGCTGGTTCGTTTGGTATAGTTCAGTGCCGTAAGAAATATTGCAATCAGAGTCATGGGGATCTCACTACAGGAGCAAGAGTCGCCGTTCTTGTTTGCTGTTTGCTGTTTACTGTTCCCTGCCTAATGGCTGGCTTGCTTTCATATCAATCAACTAATCCGAAGTTTCATGTCTTTGTTTCTGTTCTGCTGTATGTCTGTTTGACAACATTTCAGATAAATAAAAGCTTTGTCAGTCTGATCTAAATGCTAATAAGTATTTGTTTTTATTTTTTCCAGTTGTTGCTGTGTGCTTGTGTCAGGAACACGAGAAATGAACAAACTCTTGAACGATCTGTGGCGAAGGCATTTTGTTGATTATACTGAGCGTTTTGTATACTTTTTTTTTCTCCCCA
>CM065724.1:82342574-82345074 GCA_033310375.1 Conus canariensis
CCTTCCTTTCTTTCTCTCTGATTTTTCTTTCTTCCTCTCTTCTTGTCTGTCTGTCTTTCTTTCCTTCTGTGTCACTATCCCGAAAGTCGTTTATTCCTCCCCCCCTCCCTACCCTGCTCCCCCCTCGACCCCTCTAGTAAAGCCTCTCTCTCTCTCTCTCTCTCTCTCTCTCTCTCTCTCTCTCTCTCTCTCTCTCATAGCCACTTGCTGTTTTTCTTTCTGTCTTTTCTACAAAGCTCTCTTTCACATAGCCACTTGCTGTTTTTCTTTCTGTCTTTTCTGTAAAGCTCTCTCTCTCATAGCTACTTGCTGATTTTCTTTCTGTCTTTTCTATAAAGCTCTCTCTCATAGCCGCATGCTGTTTTTCTTTCTGTCTTTCCTATAAAACTCTCTCTCTCATAGCCACATGCTGTTTTTCTTTCTGTCTTTTCTGTAAAGCTCTCTCTCTCTCATAGGCACATGCTGTTTTTCTTTATGTCTTTCCTATAAATCTCTCTCTCTCTCTCTCACAGCCACATGCTGGGTTTTTTCTGTCTTTTCTATAAAGCTCTCTCTGTCATAACCACTTGCTGCTTTTCTTTCTGTCTTTTCTATAAAGCTCTCTCTGTCATAGCCACATGCTGTTTTTCTTTCTGTCTTTTCTATAAAGCTCTCTCTGTCATAGCCACATGCTGTTTTTCTTTCTGTCTTTTCTGTAAAGCTCTCTCTCTCTCTCTCTCATAGCCACTTCCTGTTTTTCTTTCTGTCTGTTCTGTGGGCGTCTTAACGCCAGCGGTCTCTGGGAAGTTTTCAATGTCTAGCAGCCATTCGGCAACCTATCAGAGATGGCTCTGCACCGCTGCAGCGTTAGGCCAAACATCGCACTGCGCACTGGCCTGGTGAATAACGCACTTGCAAGAGAAAGCTGTTGAGTGGTACACTAAATTACCCCGAGATAAAACTGTTGAATGGTACGCTTAAATATATGCCCCGATAGAGAAAGCTGTTGAGTGGTACGCTTAGATATATACCCCATAAAGAAAGCTGTTGAGTGGTACGCTTAGATATATACCCCGATTAGAAAGCTGTTGAATTTGATGCGGTGATTGATATGTGTTTATTTCCTACCCGCAAGAAATTGTGGATTTCATCCGGGACTGGTTCTTATCTTTTAAAAGGCGAAGAAGCTCCGTGGTGCATTCCATGTCATGCACCACTTACAGTAAAACATGTACTTTTAGAGTGTTGGGACTCGCATGAGGTGAGACATAAACATTTTACAGCAGACTCCATGAAAATCTTGTTCAGAGATGCTCCACCTGATGTGATCTTTGAATTTCTAAGAGAGATCAACATTGCTTATTTGATCTAAGATTTTACGGAAGAAAGATTCTTTAACGAAATATCCGGTGTGTTTTTAAAAGGTGTATTTCAAAGGGTTGTGCAAATGAGCTGTGTATGTGTGTGTGTGTGTGTGTGTGTGTGTGTGTGTGTGTGTGTGTGTGTGTGTGTGTGTTTTAATGACTTGTGAGTTGACTTTGACGCAATAACAGCCCTGATACGGCCCTTTGCGGTCGGCTGGGCTATAAACAACATTATCTTATCTTGTCCGGGACTGATGTTTTCTTTGTTCAATGGTCTGGATGCGCAAGACTAAATAGCTGATTTGTACAGAAACTTGGTATGAAGACAAAAACTAAATAGCTGATTTGTACAGAAACTTGGTATGAAGACAAAAACTAAATAGCTGATTTGTACAGAAACTTGGTATTAAGACAAAAACTAAATAGCTGATTTGTACAGAAACTTGGTATTAAGACAAAAACTAAATAGCTGATTTGTACAGAAACTTAGTATGAAGACAAAAACTAAATAGCTGATTTGTACAGAAACTTGGTATTAAGACAAAAACTAAATAGCTGATTTGTACAGAAACTTGGTATGAAGACAAAAACTAAATAGCTGATTTGTACAGAAACTTGGTATTAAGACAAAAACTAAATAGCTGATTTGTACAGAAACTTGGTATTAAGACAAAAACTAAACTGATTTGTACAGAAACTTGGTATTAAGAAAAAAACTAAATAGTTTGATTTGTACAGAAACTTGGTATTAAGAAAAAAACTAAATAGTTTGATTTGTACAGAAACTTGGTATTAAGACAAAAACTAAATAGCTGATTTGTACAGAAACTTGGTATTAAGACAAAAACTAAACTGATTTGTACAGAAACTTGGTATTAAGAAAAAAACTAAATAGTTTGATTTGTACAGAAACTTGGTATTAAGAAGAAAAAAACTAAATAGTTTGATTTGTACAGAAACTTGGTATGAAGACAAAAACTAAAGTTTGATTTGTACAGAAACTTGGTTAAGTATGGAAAAAGATGGAATATGGACCAAGGACAAACTCGTGAAATTTCGGTACGAATACGTGATTCCTCGATACTACGGAAGATGGGCGGGTGGATGCGGGTTGCGTTAGGAGGTGGGGGCGGAGGGGGGCGGAGGGGGAGGCATTG
>CM065724.1:82352574-82360074 GCA_033310375.1 Conus canariensis
AATTTGATTAAATAACCGTAAATTGCTCTCAGCTGAAAGTACTCGATCTTTACAAAAAACGTCTGACTTTGTGTCATAGAAACGTATAAAACTTACATCAATACCAGTTCGTTTTGAAATTATGTTTTTATTAGTGGTGAGTGAGGCTTTTTCTTGAGTGTGTGTGTTTTTGTTTCTGTTGTTGAAATGTATTGAACTTTATTCTGTGGTGTGGGCAGAATCAAAGCCACACCCCAAATGCACCAGGAATTAGTCACATAATTTGACACATACAGCTTTCTCCTCATTGCCCTATTTTTCCTTCGCCCTCCTCCTCCTCCTCCTCCTCCTTATCATCATCAATACATTTATCATCATTATCGTGTTCACCTCCTCCACCACCTCCACCACAACCACCGTCATCTCCATCATCATGATCATCATTTTTTTCTTCCTCTTCCGAACAAACGCGTGACTTTCACAAATTGAACGCAGGAACTAAAAAACTCGTTTGGAAAGAAGACCCATGATCCAACTCTCCGAACAAAGAAAAGGTCAAAGGCCTTCCCTGAGTTCCATTTACTTAGAACCCGTCAAATTCAAACAAACATAAAACCAATCTAAGATATGTTGTTAATGTTCACAATTTAAAAAACAATTATGGTGTATGAATTACGAATATGTTGGAATCGTACAGAATTCAGCTGAAAAAAAAGGGAAATTAAGAGCGAGGCGTTCATTGTTAGAGGTGGCACAATTCACTCTGGGTTAGACGAAAACACAACACGTTGCTACATATAGCACATCAATGTCATGCGCTAATTCAAATTAAGGTGAAAAACAAAAAACAAAACAAAACAAAAAACCCGAAAAATTAACAGTGATTTTAAGGCTTTGAAGATTCAGTCACTATCCATATGTTGTTGCTGTTGCTATAATCGATGGTGATAGTGGTAGTGGTGGTGGTGGTGGTGGTGGTAGTGGTGTAGTGGTGATGGGGTGGGGGTGGAGGTGTTTTGCTGTTGTTTTGTCGTGAAATCATAGCCAGCACACATCTGTCAAGACTTCAAACCAACACGTCACGGTTTCTTCCAAGCCGAGGCACGAGTCAACTTCCGTTGGCAATCTAAGCATGCGCAAGACACGCCAGGCATGCCGGGAAGCAAAGGACAGTGCATAGCGACAGATACAGACTTCTCCGCCTCAGACACACCAACCGACGCAGCCGACGCCAGGCTGGGAAAGGTAGGCACCGGCACCGCTACAGGAAGTCGGTAAGCGGAAGTCAGGGAGGCCAAAGAAGAGTTCAAGGACGCCAGGTGAGAGTTCAAGGCCGAGGCATTCTCGGCAACGAGGGCGGAGTGAGGTGGAGGAGGAGGAGGAGGAGGAGGCGGCGGGAGAGAGGTGAGGTGGGAGTGAGCGGGGTGGAGGGGAAGGCCTCTGGACGAGGTCAGCTCTTGCAGCAGGCGCCGCATCTCCTCCAGGGAGCGGGTCAGCATGACGATGTAATTCCTGGCCAGTAGCAGCGTGGACATCTTGGACAACTTCTTCACGGCAGGGCCTTGGGAATAGGGCATCACCTGGCGGACAGACAGACAGAGGGTAGTGTTTCCGAAGCAAGAAAACCAACAACAACAAAAAATCTAGAAAAATGTGTACCTGGTAAAGAACGGGAAGAGAAAAAAAAAAGAAAAAAGAAAAAAAAAGAGAAATATCAAGCATATTTACTGGCAAAGTGATGTGACCGCAGGCAGAAATTGGAACAAATCTCAAAAGGTGTCTGAAATAACTCCGCTAGATAACATGGACAAACGAATTACAAGACAAAAAGCGACGTGTTTTCGACCTCTTAGGTCTTCTTCCGGCACGAGAAACAACACTCAAGACAACGAAACTGAAGAACGAGCAATCACTTATCTAGTCAAATTTTGCGCAAGATGGGCGTGGGATGATTTGAAGCATATTTAGCTTCATATTAATATGACAGTTGTCGAACAATTAAAAGAAAATGAGAAAAAAAAAGAATAAAAGGAAAGAGAAAGCATTATAAATTTATACTAAACAAAAACAAAAAAACAAAAACAAATATGAAACGAACGAACAAACAAACGAACAAACAAACAAACGAACAAACAAACAAACGAACAAACAACCCTCACTGAAAAGAAAGTGTGTTCAGTTCCATACTAACCGGGGGGAAAAAAGTACAGAAAAGGACAAATATTAAACTGCATATCAATAGGAAAAAAATCGTGACAGATCTGTGACAGAAAAAAACCCGAACGAAAGCAAAAGCCATTATTACAATATGAAAATAAATCAGTCCACCTGTACAGATAGGTAGGACTAACAAGGTATCACGCGCATGACGTTGGGTATTTGTTGTTTTTTTGTTGTTGTTGTTGTTAAGTCAAGGAGAAGAACGTTTTGCACTATCTTCCAGCAACATTTCATTGTCATCTTTGAATGTTAAAAAAAATCAGGTTCTTTGAATTCGCTTCCAAAAGAGCCACAGTGCGGTTTAAGTGTTTTTTTTTTTTTCCTGGCAATAATACAACATTTGGACGTTCACAATCTTGCTTAGTGTGCAACGGGAATAATACCTCAGTTTTGGAGAGAGAGAGAGAGAGAGAAGAGAGAGAGAGAGAGAGAGAGAGAGAGAGAGGAGAGAGAGAGAGATGGTGACCTACTCGTTTTTGAGTGAACCAGTATTTTAGGAAGAAGAAGAAGAAGAAGAAGAAGAAGAAGAAGAAGAAGAAGAAGAAGAAGAAGAAAGAGAGAGAGAGAGAGAGAGAGAGAGAGAGAGAGAGAGAGAGAGAGAGAGAGAGAGAGAGAGAGATCCTTAGCCAATTCTGCGGGGTATACCCCGATCTGATACTCATATACAACAATAACAGCGGAAGAAATGTACAGGTACAAACTAACGTTGACTTAAGGCAAACAATGACAAATATGGGTATGGCTGTTATGATGGGGAATCTGAAGCGAATCGGTCTCACTCGCCATCACTTTACGCAGGAAAAAAACTACCGCTCACTCCTCTTCAAACATGACCTTTGTCTGTTGTGTTTTTTGCCTGTCCAGGATCCAAGTAAAGTGGATAAGAAAACACCTGAATGTCTGTACAAATACCAAAGAAACACACAAGTTGACATGTTTAGTGTTTGAAAACACTTATATGTCTGTACAAATACCAAAGAACCACACAAGTTGACATGATTAGTGTTTGAAAAGACCTATAATTATGTCTGTACAAATACCAAAGAACCACACAAGTTGACATGCTTATTGTTTGAAGGAATCCGACCTTAATAGTTGACAATCAGAAGTTTGGTTTTTTGTCAAAGGGAGGTTATCTTGTGGGGTTTGGAACTGAGGCTTCCCATTGAAAATCCTGTAAGATGACTTCCCTTGGTAGTGCTTTTGGTGTGGTAATATTTATAGTGTATTACACCGGAGACGTTAAAAAAAAAAAAAAAAGGGGGGGGGGGAAGGGGGGGGGGAGGAAGGGGGGGGGGGGTGGAAGGTAACTTTTCCTTCCGTGATGAAACAGTTACGGGCCCTAACTCCAAACTTATACTGATTCCGGTACTCATTCGTCTATCACTCATGTATGTCCGTAGCTCATTCAACTCTGGATGGGTAAGGTCAGGGAACGAACTCTACCCCTCCACGCCCCCACCCCTCTAATAACGTGCTTTTGACAGAGTTCGAACCCATACCGCAAGGGGTTTCGCAATGTTCGCTGTCCACTGCACCTCTGATGGTTACAGGTGTTGGTTTTCGTTTCATGTTGAAGAGAAAGTGGCATTAAATCATTGATGTTGTTCAAGAGAAAGTGACACTGAATCATTTGATGATGTTCAAGAGAAAGTGACACTGAATCATTTGATGATGTTCAAGAGAAAGTGACACTGAATCATTTGATGATGTTCAAGAGAAAGTGACACTGAATCATTTGATGATGTTCCAGAGAAAGTGACACTGAATCATTTGATGATGTTCAAGAGAAAGTGGCACCGAATTATGTGATGATGTTCCAGAGAAAGTGACACTGAATCATTTGATGATGTTCAAGAGAAAGTGGCACCGAATTATGTGATGATGTTCCAGAGAAAGTGACACTGAATCATTTGATGATGTTCCAGAGAAAGTGACACTGAATCATTTGATGATGTTCCAGAGAAAGTGGCACTGAATCATGTGGAATGCAATCTTCTGTGCAGTCAAATGCTACGATTACGAGTGATAATATGAGTGATGGTGATGATGACATTGATGATAATAAAAATAATAGTCTTCTTCTAAACATTCCAACAACAACAACAACAACAATAATATAATAATAATAATAATAATAATAATAATAAAAATAAAATAACTATAACAATAATAATAATGATGATGATGATGATGATGATGATGATGATGACAATGATAATCATCATCATCATCATCATCATGAACATTATGTTGAAAAATCAAGAACGTCAAATAACCCCCCCCCCCTCCCCCCAAAGAAACAAACACAACAAACCCCCCACTACGTCAAATTCATTTATTAAAGAAATATGAAGCGTGGTGCAAAAGGTGATGCAGAAACGAAAACAAGAAAATCATAAACCAAAGTGTTTCAAACATCAATGGAGGAAGCGAGTTAGGCTATCAAAACCATTCATTTTGTCACAAAGCACTGAGGACGGGACACACTGGTTTATAAGCTAGACAAGATGCGTGCAGACATAACTGAAGATTTCATGGCTCGGTTCAAGAATCTTTGTGTACCATCAGAACACTAACAACAACAGAGCTGTCAAACCAGTCGTGTCTGAGTCGTGTGGCTAGGCAGCTCAAACAGGTCCCATTAACTTACAGTCACGAAAGGAAAATACCATTCTCTTACAGTATGGTGGATCAAGAACATTTGACAAAATTCTGCATTTTGTAACTGTTGATCACAGCAACGAAAAAAATGCATAACATCTACATGCTATCTTTTGTCACTTGGGGCGCCTGAAATCTCGCAAAATAGTAACCAAACTGAATTGACTGCATCTACCGTCAGCGAATAGAAATATCTGTGGACAGAACTTTTCATCCTTTCAGAAAATAACAACAGCAACAGGCACCACACTGGAATTAAACAGACGACGTTAAAGCTGGCGTGAAGATTAAACAGGCATCAAATGCCAATCCTCAAGAAGTTTTAGAGCGATTATTGAGTGAAAACGATCTCCAGTCTTCCATGTTAACTTCAAGTGGTGTCAAGACTAAGGCACCTCAGATTCACGAAATGGATCTTCAGCTAAGATACAGAGAATGTTTTTCTTTCTAGCTCTTTCTTTTTCTTTCTTTTTTCTTTTTTTTTTTTGGTGGGGGTGGGGTGGGGGTGGGGTGGGGGGGTGGGGTGGGGGTGAGGGGCAGCCTGTAATTAACATAAATAAACACACAAAGGTTATATTCTTATCTTATAATGTTGTGTTCTCCCACAATTTTTGTACACGACAGATATCTAAACATCATACATCATGCAACCTACTGTATATTGATGATAAATGCAACCATCATTCTAATTTATTCAAGAAAAAAAAAGAAGAAAAAAGTTAGAGCCATCTAACACATGGGAGACAGCGTGTGAATGCTAGACAATGCATGAAATAAAAGAAAAGCTGAGAAAGTGTCTAAAGATTATGAGCGAATGTGTGAACATTTGGGAAATAAAAATTGTATCAAAGAAAGAGCCTAATTCTTTAGGGAATATGCCAAAAGCCTTAAAATATCCAGGGAATATACATATTCCTGAGGCAAAAGAGAGAACGTATACACCCTGATTTTTCCACAGGATATACATACTATTAATAAATGATAATAATGAGGACAATTTCTATAGCGCCCATCCTAACAACGTAGGCTACAGGGCGCTTTACAAGTTTTAACAATTCAACATCTAAAATATATATATATATATATATATATATATATATGTATAAGCAGAACACACACACACACACACACACACACACACACACACACACACACACACACACACACACAATTCTGCGTTCACGAGTCATTAACATACACACACACACGCACGTACGCACACAGCACACTCGCGCGCCCGTGCGCGCGCGCGCGCACACACACACACACACACGCACACACACACACACACACACACACACACACACACACACACACACACACACACACGCACACACACACACACACACACACTATCTGAATATACATTTCCCATGCAACTTATACAGAGAATACATGTGCATACGCACACCTGCGTACATACACACGTTCTCTCTGTCTGTGTGTCTGTACGTCTGTCCCCCTCCCCACCCCTCTCTCTCTCTTTACGAAGCAAACTGACGGATAGCAATAGGTCCTCATGTACAGTAATGTTTAACATAACCTACAGACTCAGCTCTTCTTATTTCAAATCAGATTGAAAAGTTTTGAAAATCTACAACGAGGTTTCGGGTGTGTGTAAATGAAATGACACGCTATATTCATCGAAAAAGCTCAAATTCCCGATTGAAAACCCGTCCCGTCTGTAATAGGGAAAGAGAAGATAAAGCTGCCTTTCATATTGTGTCCTTAATATAAAAATCTGAAAGAGGCGATTGTTCCGTTTGTGCATTGTACCGTACAAGTCAATATGTGCAGCAAAGCGGCGTTAGTTTCTGTTGGAACGTTAGTTTGAAATGGTAAATTGTATATCCGAAAACTTCCAGCTTTGTGTATCTAGATCGTCTTGACAACCACGGATGAAAACTAAATCATAACTTTAAAAGCTAAGATCAGCAATCTTGCAAGCGCTGATACACCCAAGTATAAAGATGGCTGTAGTCTCCAACTCCTTCATGTGGAGCTGCAAGGAGGGCTTGTCTTGATGGCGTTGTTTCGTAAATGTGCACGCGATTGCGCCTCAGTTGTGTGTGTGTGTGTGTGTGTGTGTGTGTGTGTGTGTGTGTGTGTGTGTGTGTGTGTGTAGAGAGAGAGAGAGAGAGAGAGAGAGAGAGAGAGAGAGAATCTGGTGGAGAAGGATTAAAATGAGTGCGTTAGTGTAAAAAAAATATTCATTTTCCACCAATAACATTGAAACCACACCTTCTTCTATTGTGTAGGTCATTTCAGTTGTTTTTTTAGTTAAGGTTACGAAAGTGCCAAAAAAACCCCCAAAAAACAAAAAAAACAAAACAATAACAACAACAACAAAAAACGAACAAAAATATACTACACAATTTAAATACTGTTTTGATTATGTACCTAAGTCAATGCTGCTTTTTGTTGTTGTTTTTTTTGTTTTGGCATAGCCCAGTCGATCCCGGGAAGCAATATCAGGGCTGGTGCATACTGATCCATCCCAAATGAAACTACTTGCTCACACATCAGGGCTGTGCATACTGGTCCACACCAAATGAAACTACTTGCTCACACATCAGGGCTGTGCATACTGGTCCATCCCAAATGAAACTACTTGCTCACATATCAGGGCTGTGCATA
>CM065724.1:82375074-82405074 GCA_033310375.1 Conus canariensis
GTGTGTGCTAACTGGTGGGTATGAAATCATTATCCAAAGTTCTGTACCATTGTTTCACAAGTGGAGCTCAGTTCCTGTGCTTCTTTATCTTTGTTGGGATCATTATCTGAAAGCAGTCTAGCTTTGTCTAAAATAAATTGACAGCAGAAAGTACAGCTGATATCTGTCCTGGACAGAGTGTACAGTTGTCGTTACCTAGTCGCCGGGTTCACTTTTTTTTTAGCCACCATGTCAAAAGCAAACAAAAAAACCTAAACAAACATATAAGGGGGACTGGGCGGTACAGATGGTTGGGAGAAATAGTGGTGAAGGGAGACAAGAGGTAGCTGGAGGTTGGGAGGGGGGAGGGGGGAGGGGCATGGTGAAACTATTCTCGAATCAAACACCACCACTACCCCCCCCCCTCCCCCTCCAAAAAAAAAAAATGCTTGATGGGGGAGGGGAAAAACCGAAGGGAAGGGACATCCCCCCCCCCCCCCCACCACACACACACCGTGTCCTCCACCCTCACCTCCTGATGCCCACCCAAATACAATACAACACAACACCGGTGATGCCATGTGATGTGATGGTGATGTGATGATGATGATGATGATGATGATGATGATGCACAACATCAAACCCGATACTAACACGGACAAGGCGAATTAGTTCTTGGACAGCAGCCTTGTCTTCAAGACTGACCGTGAGAGAAAAGCTGGATCAGGGCTAGAGATTTGACCCAGCGCCCATCCTTAGAATAGCTGTCAGTGTCACAGCGGTGTTGACACGCCGCTCAGAGACCAAACACCCACACAGACGTGACACTTCGTAGTCACATCGAACACCAGCGATCTTCTTTCTCTCTCTCTCTCTCTCTCTCTCTCTCTCTCTCTCTCTCTCTCTCTCTCTCTCTCTCTCTCAGGCTTTGCGAGAATCCCAATCCGGGTGTTCGTACTGCGGTAATTAAGCACGGCCAGAAAGTCGGGACGTCTTGGCAACGATCGTAATCTTTCGCGCCGATCTCTAAGAGTTCGGGATTTCAACTCGGGTATCCGCTGAGCGTTAATCAAGCGTGCCCTGGAAGTGCGTTGTTTAGCCTTGGTGGATGACAAATTGGCCGGGCTAATGGTGACACGAAGCGTGGCTTGGGATTATCGGACAATCTCCCTGGGGAGATGATCGGCGACTCATCTTCAGCCTTGAAACGGTCTTTGCGTTCGGTTCGGCTGTCAACAGAAGGACGTGTGTGACACCTGTGTCTATACTGTCATGAAATATCAACGAACTGAACAGGGTGTGGGTGAGAACCGACACCCGCACTAGACAGCTTTGCGGAGTAGTAGTAGCAGTAGTAGTAGTAGTAGTAGTAGTAGTGTGTGATTATGATGATAATAATAATAGTAATACTAATGATAATAATGATGATGATGACAATAATAAAAAGAAGAAGAATGATGATGTGTGTTTATACTAATAATAGTAATCATGTTGATGATGTTTGTGTTTATAACAAAAACAATAGTAATGATAATATTGATAATAATAATAATGATAATAAGAATGGTATAATAAAATTAATAACAGTAATGATAATAGTAATGATAATAACAATAACAATAATAAGAAGAACAACAATAATAATAATAATAGTAATGATAACAATAACAACAATGATACCAATAATGATAATAATGATGATGATAATAATAAAGATAATAACAACAGTGATAATAGTAATGAAGGTGATGATGATGACGATGATCATGATGACAATGATGTTGATGACGATGATGAGAATGGTAATGATGATGATGATGATGATAACAACAATAATAATAATAACAATAATAATAATAATAATTGTAATAGAAGAAGAAGGAGAAGAAGAGTATTATTTACACAGAGCCAAATCTTGTGCAAATAAACAATTCAAAATGACTGCCCACATCATTCGCGCACATGCATACCATAATTCAAAACACATAACTCCAGGGTGAATATATAAATAATTAAATAGATAAATAGATACATAAATATTTAGAATGCATGAATATCTAGATAGATAAATACATAAATAAATGAATGAATGAATAAGCAAATACTTTGAACAGTTGGAGGAGGAATCAGGTAGCAAAAAGGAAGATTTTACGATCGACTTTAAAAGTATCCATGAAGTATTATTTTACGACGAAGAGGAAGGGGGAGTTCGTTACAGGTGTATGGCCCATAGACACACAGTTTGTTGTGTTCGTCAGGTGTATGGTCATAGACAGAGTGGCGTGTCATAGACAGAGTGTTGTCGTTCCAGGTGTATGGTCCATAGACAGTGTTGCCGACTGTTGATTACGGCTTTCCGGTTCAAAAAGAAACATTTGGCTTTTTTCATAGACATAGATATAGTATGATTGTGGCGCATATAACCTTTAACCTCGTATTATAATTACTCATAATAAATACCCATTCACATGAACAAGATGTTCATATAAATGATTAATTTCATATGTACATAATGACTATTTAGCTTCTCAGCAGAAACAGTTTGTTATATGTGCAAACAATGCATTATACAGAAATAACCATTATGTATGTAAAACAACGCACTGTTTACAAATGTAGCCGTAACTACGTAAGTGACTTTCACTCAGGTATGCGATTTATTTGTGTAAATAATCATTGTTTGTGTAAATAATCATTGTTTGTGTAAATAATCATTGTTTGTGTAAATAAATGAAATATTTATGAAGGCCCTATAGAATCTTTATTTTTGTAAATAATGCATTGTTTACAGATAGGATAAATCATTTATATAAGAAATTAATTAGATCTTCGTTCTTCAATGACTTCGTTCCATAAATATTGACCTCGTTCTGTAAATGATAACCTCGTTCGATAAATTATGTGACATAAATGATGATTTATTTTCGTACATAATGAATTCTTTTGTAAATAGTTCATTATAATTTGTAAATTATGCATTCTGTGCAAAAAATAACTACGTAGATAATTCATTTATTTGCACACATAATTATCAGCACGCAAATAAGCCATTACATGTAAAAATAGATTACCGTTTACGTTTAACATTATTTTTTTATGTAGTGAAAGCATTGTTTACAAATGTAATGAATTATTCACACAATTAATTATTTCTGCTGAGTAACTATATAACCATTATATACATACGTATTAAATAATTTACTTATATGCTGAAATGCTTACATACAAACGTCATATTTACGAAGTTCCCTTAGATCATGTTTTTATGCTTGAAAACCACATTGTTTCCGACTAAAAATCAATTTTTTTTTCTTTTTACAAACGGAATGGCACATAATTGATCGTTTGACTCCAAGGCTTCAGAAGCGATGTAGAAATGACGTGAAACGTGGGATGGAGTATAATGATGAAGACAGTCACAGAGGTAGGAAGGGGCATAACTTGTGAAAGCATTTGTACCAGAGTGGTAACCTTATTCTTTATCCTAAAGGAGACAGATTGCCAACGGAGAGACTCCAACAGGGGAGTGATTCTTCCAAACCTTTGCTTTCTGAAGACATGTGAAACAGCAGAATTTTGGACTCGTTGAAGAGATTGGGTCAATGAAACAGGCAAACCAGACAAGAGAGAAAAACAGATGTCAGAGCGAGATTGATCGAGAGAAGTGCCAAATAAAGATAAAGTTAGAGCGAGACTGATCGAAAGAAGTGACAAATAAAGATAAAGTTAGAGCGAGACTGATCAAGAGAAGTGACAAATAAAGATAAAGAAGCATTGGAGGACAAGTATTTCAGAATAGAGCTGAATACGCCGTAGTTGAAAACAGTACGACTGACACGTTTAAGTGATGAATTTTTGCATGTACGGTGTTGGTGACAATAACCACCAAAGTTCTTGGCCGAGCTGAAAAAGGCAATAGACGTTTGCTTGAATTCGCAGTCACAGGAGTTTCTGATGTGTTCCGAGGATTATGGCTTGGGTTTTGTCACCGTTTACCTGTAGTTAATACAGAATCATCCATGTTTGTCACCGTTTACCTGTAGTTAATACAGAATCATCCATGTTTTGTCACCGTTTACCTGTAGTTAATACAGAATCATCCATGTCCGTTTGGTCACCGTCCGTTTACCTGTAGCTAATACAGAATCATCCATGTTTTGTCACCGTTTACCTGTAGTTAATACAGAATCATCCATGTTTTGTCACCGTTTACTGTGTATAAGAAATCCGTTTTGTACGTTTATGTGTTAATACAGAATCATCCATGTTTTGTCACCGTTTACCTGTAGTTAATACAGAATCATCCATGTTTTGTACCGTTACGGTTAAGATCATCCTTTTTGTCAGTTACTGTATTTCAGATCATCATGTTGGTGTTAGAACGTCAGCATTCTCGTAGAAGAGAGGACAGATTTTCAGGGCGTCACTTTTATGAAGATAATTATGTGTCGTCTGCACAGAAATGATAGATGACATTATAAATACTGACTTTTTTTCCCCCACCATTCACTCGCTTACCTGGTTTTTTTTTTCAGCTCTGCCCTGTTAAGGAGAGAGAGAGAGAGAGAGAGAGAGAGAGAGAGAGAGAGAGAGAGAGAGAGAGAGAGAGAGGCTCCAATCAAATCAGTTCTTTTATATTGCAATACATATCCAGAATCCAGTTTTGAGAGAGAGAGAGAGAGAGAGAGAGAGAGAGAGAGAGAGAGAGAGAGAGAGAGAGAGAGAGAGAGAGAGAGAATTCAGTCAA
Organism: Conus canariensis; assembly: GCA_033310375.1. Lineage (NCBI taxonomy): Eukaryota > Metazoa > Mollusca > Gastropoda > Neogastropoda > Conidae > Conus > Conus canariensis. The sequence continues at coordinate 82,379,801 of CM065724.1, forward strand.
ACCAACTCCTTAATCTTGCCCTAAACAACCGCAGCTAAATTTAAGCAGAGTCATGTCAACATTAGTCGTCCAGTTTCTTTTCTCATCGTCATTATATTCTAACAACATCAAGAACCAGTATATGGAATGCAATATTTTGACTTGCTCACACATGATACATTGTTCATTTGAGATATCTTACCGTGTCCCTGTTCATTACTGCATTAGGATAAGTTCCTCTTTTTTGTGCTTGCCTTTTTTTTATTTCTTTATCTATTTATTAATCAATTTGTTCATGAATTCAATCATTTCTTTCTTTATTTGTTTGTTTGTTTATTCAATATAATTCATTTCATTTCAAGAAATGCTTGAAAGCAATCAGGATCCTTCAGAATGTTTTCTGACTGACAACATGCACTTGTTCAAAACCCAGATTTCAGATCCATATAGCTGGCATTCTAGCATCATTAAGTTACTCTCAAAGACTTACAGTCAATAATCTAACTGTAGAATACGGCTAGTTTCAAAGTGAGGTGACTGCAAGCGGAGACTGAAACAAATTTTAAAAGAAATTTACAGTGAATCCGCCAGTTAACATGGACAAAACAAATTACAAACAAAACATGACGCGTTTCGACCTCTAAGGTCTTCTTTAGGCAAGGTGAACAACATTCAGGACGATGAAAATGAAGAACGAGCACTCACTTATCTTCTCAAACTCGGCACAAGACGGGCGTTATTGCTCGTTCTTCGTTTTCATTGTCCTGAATGTTGTTTATCTTTCCTGAAGAAGACCTAAGAGGTTGAAACGCGTCGTGTTTTGTCTTGTAATTTGTTTGTCCGTGCTAAGTGGCGGATTTATTTTAAAATCCTTTTCAAATTTTTCACTGTAGAATAGTATGATGCATACGTCAGCTCTTCTTCCTCAAGAAGATTGACCATTACACAGAAAAAGAAAAAAAGAAAGAAAGAAAGAAAAAAAAAACCTACTCTAAGCTTAATAGCGAAGTCAAGACCCATGCGTCTCTGTGCATCCACAACTTGCATGTCATCATCACCCCACAAGAGCCTTTTCTTTCATGGATCCGTCATTTCCATCTATGCGGTGAACAAGTACATTGTTCTTTTTCATATCAGTGACTGAGGCCTCTTACAACAGAAACAAAAATGACGTTCACAAAAAGGGGGGGAGGTGGGCATGTTGGGGGGAGGAGGGAGGAGAGGATGAAGAGAGCGAGAGAGGGGGAGAGGGAGGAGGAGGCGAAGGGGGAGGGGGGAGGGAGGGGTATTGAGAACAGCCGTCTCAAATGGGAATTCACCAAATTGGGATGAATAAAGTGAGGAAAGAGAGGGGATGGGGGAGGAGGAGGCGAAGGGGATGGGGGAGGAGGAGGCGAAGGGGATGGGGGAGAGGAGAATGTGGAGGGAATTGGAAGGAGTGGCAACAGTGGAGGGGGGGGGGGGGGGAGGGGGGGAGGGGGGGATGTGTGGGAGGACGTAGAGTCTCAATTTAGAATTCACTAAAGGTGTGTACAGAAAAATCTAAAAACGCCATTAACTAAAAGTGGACACACAGAGTTCTCAACAGGCAATTAGCAAAAAAAAACAGGAAATTAGCCAATAGCTGAATATCAAAAGACATAAAAAGATAGCTGTAAAGAAAAAAAAAAAAAGAAGATGAAAAAGAGCAGTTAAGAAATCTGGACAGGGCGTGCATTAAAACGAGAAGCGAAACGAAGTTTTAACACAATGGTTCAAAAAAAAAAAAAAAAAAAAAAAAATGGGCAAAAAAGCCACGGGAGAGCACTCTCAAACAGACAGTCATTAAAACGAATTCGGATTCGAAATCAAGTACGCGTGTACAACATTAATGAAGTCAAAGGAATAATGGAGATCATTGTCGTATAACAACAACGCAGCCCATATGTTAAAAATGAATAGATCGTTAACTTTCCATCAAGTGTTTTTTTTTCTTCTTCTGGATACTCAGTCGAGAGTGGTCAGGACATTGGTTACACATGTGAACATTTGTAACACATGAATGAAATACAATGTTCTTTGAAATGTTTAAAAACAGGACAGAACAAAAAGTATCTGGTCTATTTTACTTGAAGAACACACAATGTTCTTTGAAATGACCCAAATCAGGACAGAACAAAATGTATCTGGTCTATTTTACTTGAAGGACACAACAATGTTCTTTGAAATGACCCAAATCAGGACAGAACAAAATGTATCTGGCCTTTCCTTCCTTGAGTATGTCTCTTGCAGGGATCGTGATGCACAGCAATTTTTCACAAACCATATCTAAATCTGAAAACCAAGTTCAGACGTTTGTCCAAAGTTACTTCAGAATATGTTTTGTCATAATGAACGGCGCAAAAAAGGTCCTACACTCTTCATGTCTACCTTAGTTTTCCATACGGAAATCAAGATCTTATCAATGGATTTGTGTTAATTCGTTAAATATTCAGTATCTATCGTCTTGGTCTCCTTAGCTGACCTACATATGTCCCAAACCAAACAGACACAACCTGCAATGGATATTTGGAACTAGACTTATTAAAAATGGACAGAAAGAGAAAGAGTGAACTGTCACAGTAACAGACGACAGTGGCTGACAAAAGGGAGACCACTAACACACCAGGAGCATTTTTAATTCGAAGACAGCCAAAGGAGACATGACAGGCGACGGGAAGTGAAGGAGGGCATTGGAGTGGGGTGGGGGGTGGAGGGGGGTGACTGGAAAGGTGGTGACGGTGGTGAATGAATCCTGGCAGAATGGGCGGAGTTGTCTCCCCCAGCCACCAGGCGACGTGTTAACTCGAGTCCAACTCGATTAGCCCCCCTTCAATTAGCACGGCGGGACTGCAGAGGGCGCTGTGTGGAAACTCCGGGGGAAGTGACGTGGGCAGATGCGAGGCATGAAGCCATGTTGCTTTCTGACAAAGAGAGGAAGCTCATTAGCTGCCATAGGTTCTTTCCCTTTTCTTTCCTTTTTCTGTCGTCTCTTCATCGGAAGGACAGTCTGAATAATAATAACATAATAAGAATGATAATGGGGATAATAATGATAACAATGATGATAATATCAATAGTAATAATGATGATGATAATAAAAATAATAATGATGATGATGATGATGATGATGATGATAACAATGATAATAAAAATAATAATAGTAATGATGATGACGATGAGAGCAACAATTACAACTACAACAGCAATAATAATGGTAATACTAATGATAATATTACCACCACCGCCACCACACCACCACCACATACTCCTCCTCTTCCTCCTCCTCCTCCTCCTCCTCGTCTTCCTCCTCCTCGTCTTCCTCCTCCTCCTCCTCCTCCTCCTACTACTACTACTTCTACTACTACTAACAATATCACAACTATCCTTGTCATTATTTTCCTCTTCCACTTCATCATCATGATCTGTATTATCGTCGTCGTCTTCACACATTTTTACCCTCCTATTCTTATTTCCAAGTGTTGTAGGAGTATAAAGACGTTATGTAGCACATCTTTGGTCATGGATTAGTAGAAGAAGATGGAGAGTATAAGACGATGTAGCACATTTGGCATGGATAGTAGAAAGAGATGGAGGAGTATAAAACGTTATGTAGCACATCTTTGGTCATGGATTAGTAGAAGGAAGATGGAGGAGTATAAAGACGTTATGTAGCACATCTTTGGTCATGGATTAGTAGAAGGAAGATGGAGTCACAGTTGATCAGTCAGAGTGGAAAGAGGAACATTAGTAAGCATACATCATGCTGCTGCCTATAAACATCTTCGTTTGAAAACGTCGATCTTTTAGGAGCATTGACTAGGCAAGAACACTGGGGAGAGAGAGAGAGAGAGAGAGAGAGAGAGGAGAGAGAGAGAGAGAGAGAGAGAGAGAGAAGAGAGAGAGAGAGGGGGGGGTAAAACATCTAACCGCTTTTTTTACACCCTGCCCTCTTGAAAAAACAGATACACCATCACTCAAAAAGGTGTGTGTGTGTGTGTGTGTGTGTGTGTGTGTGTGTGTGTGTGTGTGTGTGTGTGTGTGTGGTGTGTGTGTGTGTGTGTGTGTGTGTGTGTGTGTGTGTGTGTGTGTGTGTGGCGGCGCGCGCTCGCGTGTGTGTGTGTGTGTGTGTGTGTGTGTGTGTGTGTGTGTGAGAGGAGTGGAGAGAGAGAGAGAGAAAGAGAGAGCAGACAGACAGACAGACAGACAGTAAGAGAGACAGACGGACAAACAGAAAGACAGAGATATTCATAACGTTTTCTTTCATTCTGTGTATGTCTATCAATGCGCGCGGGCACCTGTCCTATCACTTTGAACATGTCTGAAACATCTTTCAAAGAGTTGCCATGTGAGTGCATGTCCTAAGCACTTTTCGGAGAGGGTCCTCGTATAGTCATTTATTGTTTATTATGCATCTACCCCCCCCCCCCAACACACACACACACACACACACACACACACACACACACACACACACACACACACACACACCACTCGCCCTCCACCCCATCCCCTCTCCCATCCCCACCCCCATATTACTTTAACCACAAAACAGGCGATTAGTAATTAGGTTGATCATTTCCCTGTCGACGTCTCGGTGAAAAAATGCGACAGCGGCGACACCAAGCGGAAAGATGTCCCAACAGCGGAAGTGAAGGAAGGGTGCGCCCCCATGCGGGCGCTGAGAATTCTGTCCCTTAGCTGGAGGGGCATGTCACCCTGCAAGTGGCCAGCGTGCGTGACGTGGCGTGAACAGCATGGCGGATGACCATCTGGCCCCAGGGAGGGGCCCAGAAAATGGGCCTTGGCTTCTCCGCCAGGCGGCATGTTTATGCATTACAGTTAAGGGGGGGGAGGGGGGGGGGGGGGGGCGAAGGGGCTTTTATCAGAAAAAGAGGAAGACTGGCGAACATATACATAGTGGAGGAAAACAAATGCTGAAAGAGAAACTTAAAAGAACAATTTACTGTTCCGCCGATCGAAAGAGGCAAACAAATTACGAGACAAAATACGATGCGTTTCGACCTCTTTAGTCTTCTTCAGGCAAAATAAACAGCATTGAAGACAATGGAAAGGAAGAATCAATACACCTCGTCTCCTCAAACCTGATCTTGTAATTACAAGACAAAACACGACGCGTTTCGACCTCTTTGGTCTTCTTCAGGCAAGACAAATAGCATTCAAATCAGAAAAAGAGGAAGACTGGGGAGCAGATAAATAGATAATGGAGAAAAACAAGTGCAGAAAGAAACTTGAAAGAAAAAAATTCTGTTCCGCCGAACGAAAGAGGCAAGCAAATTACAAGACAAAACACGACGCGTTTCGACCTCTTTGGTCTTCTTCAGGCAAGGCAAATAGCATTCAAATCAGAAAAAGAGGAAGACTGGGGAACAGATAAGTAGTGGAGGAAAACGAGTGCAGACAGAAACTTAAAAGAAAAAAAATATAATGTTCCACCGAACGAAAAAGTGGAAGAACAAATTACAAGACAAGACACGACTCGTTTTGACCTCATTTGGTCTTCTTCAGGCAAAACAAACAACATTCAAGACAATGAAAACGAAGAATCAGTAGTACCTCGTCTCCTCAAATTGGACGCAAAATGGAGTGCAGAAAGACTCTCTGAGTCCGGAATGAACGACCCTAATCCTAGCCCTAATCCAACCCAGTGTAGCCTAACCCTAGTGTAACCCTAGTCCTACTCCAAACTCCGAAGTTAGAATGAAACTTTAGAAACCCTTATGAAAACTCTTCACTGATGAATTTGCGCTTTGTAGCGTGGGAACAGTAGAGTTGTCTTCTCCTTTCTCCATCAGTAAAAAGAAAAGGTCCATGCTAAAGCATCTAAAGGGGGCGATGCACGACTGGATTCAACTACACAACAGCTGCCCGACATGTTGAAGCATCTAAAGGGGGCGATGCACGACTGGATACAACTACACAACACATGCTGCCCGACATGTTGGAAGACATCTAAAGGAGGGCGATACACGACTGGATACAACTACACAACAGCTGCCCTAATGTTGAAGCATCTAAAGGGGCGATGCACGACTGGATACAACTACACAACAGCTGCCCAGAGAAATGTCAATATGCGGACTCTATTCCACCACATATTATTTTGCACGAAAACCCCCCTTTTCACAAACAAATCTCGTCCATCTCATGCTACTTTTTGCCAAAATTGACACCTTTTTTACAATCAAAATTAACATGCAAAAACCTCCAAAATTGACGTAATCGTTATTTTAAAAATGGGGGGCTTACGTGCAAAACAAAAAAATGGGTGATATAGAGTCCGCATATTGACATTCTCTCCTAGCTAAGCAAAGCACCTCAATCAACTCGGTCAAGTGATCACATAGGGTCGTTTGACCTAGTTTACTGCACCTCAATCAACTCGGTCAAGCGATCACACAGGGTCGTTTGACCCAGTTTACCGCACCACTTTGTAGGTCAAGCGATCACACAGGGTCGTTTGACCTAGTTTACCGCACCACTTTGTAGGTCAAGCGATCACACAGGGTCGTTTGACCCAGTTTACCGCACCACTTTGTAGGTCAAGCGATCACACAGGGCTGTTTGACCCAGTTTACTACCAACAGAATCACTATTTACCCTTTCTCTCTTCTGATTCTTGCGCAAACAAGAAGAATGGCTTGCTTAATTTTTTAAATTGGTCTTTATAATCTGGTTTAAAAATGAAGCCCGGAGTAGTTGCAGAGCTTATTGATATATTTAGAGATTGGGAGTTGCAGGAAAGGAGCTGGGGGGTTGATAGAGAAGAGTTTGAAGAATTAATTACGGAGCTTTTTGAGCGCGTAGATATGCGGGAAAGCGTAAGGAACGCCATCAGTAAACTACCGCATTCTTGGCCCCATCCAGTTATAAAGTTGTTTGCTATTTTAATTGATCAAATAGCTCCTGAAGATTTTAATCTGACCGCTTCTACTAACCCTGAAGGAGTAACTGTTACCTTTAAACCTAAACAGTTTTTAAGATTAGTAAAAGACTATGAATAATAAATAACAGCTAAATTTACAATTATTTTTTTTTATTGCTTTTAAAAATGGATTGCGACGAGCTATTAAAGTGTGAGGAGGCAGCAGACCTCTGTCATAAAGAAAGATTATACTCGCTGGCTGCGTGTGGGAAAACCAGGCAGTATTTAGGCGTTGAACTAAGTATTGAACAGATTCAGCAATTGTCTACATCAGACGTTGAGAAGTATTACGCTAGGTACGAAGCACAGCTAGGATCAAAAATGGTTAGATCGGTGGGGCAGACAATGATTAGTTTATATGCTAAGTTAGTAGCAAGATAGCGCCGATTGATTCAGAAGAAGATTTAAAATATGACTTAACACAAGATCCGGTTTTAACCAAGTCCCTAGAATCTCTTGCATGTGACATGTATTATAGATTTGGGACGTTGCTATGTCCATTCATCATGGGATTAATTACTTTCAATCACATTAATTTTAATCATATTAATTTTAATCAGACTAAAAAAAATGAGCGAGCAGGAGAAGAAGACTCCACAGGAGCAGAATGCCCCACAAGTGGATTTACAGGCGAGTGCCCCACAAGTGAATCCACAACTGAGTGTCCCGCAGGTGAGTAGTGTTACTAAGTCTAAAAATCCTGGACGTGTTGAGGCCGGTCGTAAACTAGCTGAATACAACAGACTGCAAAAAGCAAACCAAGCAGCAAAACAAAAATTATTAGATAGTAATACAACAACAGCACCAGCACCAGCACCGCCACCAACAACAACACAATCAAACTATAAGATGTATTATTATGTACTGGGGAGTATTGTTGTTGGTGGAGGGTTTTTGGCATACAAGCGCCTAAAGCCATACTTAGCAACAAAGTCACAAATCCCCACAAAACAGTAAAAGAACCAGCTTCTGCAAAAAAAGTACAACCTCCTGCTGTAGACCCATTTTTAATAAATTAGTTTTTTTAAATGTGTTGTTAAGTACTGGCTAAGTACAAGCTAAGTACTGGTTAAGTCAGTTATAACAAGTTAAGTGCAAGTTAAGTGCAAGTTAAGTGCAAGTCATGTTAAGTACTAGTCAAGATCTTAAGTTAAGTACTAGTTAAGATCTTAAGTTAAGTACTAGTTAAGATCTTAAGTTAAGTACTAGTTAAGTACTAGTTAAGATCTTAAGTTAAGTCGGACAAGTCAGTTCTCCGGGGGCCTATAGCGTATGAAAACTCGGGGCTAACGTAAGTTCGCTTGTTATTGTTAGAAACTAGTGACTTCTTATTAACAGCAGTTGTGTTTACTTGATGAAGAGTAGAGCGCAGATTAACATTTGTGTGATAAAATACTTCGCGTTCAAAGAGAGCCTGCTTGTAGTTGTTGTGACTTATTTCTTTTTTTACAACTTCTTTATCTATGCCCTTAGCTTTCTTTGTTACAGAAGTCTGGGTAGCAACGCTATACATCTTTGACCGCAGGCCAACATATTCTTGTATCACTGTCCCATTAAATTCATCCTTCATCTTTCCAATCACTTTCTTGTTCACGGTTGAGTGTAAAGGTGAATCTTTTGGGTAGTCGCATGTGTCGTACCACCCATCAGCTCCTTTGGCTACCTCTATTTCCATGTCTTTGTAAAAGTCTTCAGTTGGGATGTCCATAATAAAACTATCGGTGTCTGTGTAAAGGACATTTGATTCTGGGTACAGCGGCTTAAAGTAGTCGTACAGAAATTCAAGCATTAATAACTTTGACAGCTCTAGCACGGCAAACCCGATAAACACTGGCTTATCCAACTTCACACTCAGTTTCTTCATCATAATGCCAACCAGGCTGTCGCTAAATATCCTAAAGTCTTGATAGTTAGGTTTAGAGGTCAGCTTAATTGCTTGTTTTTTGTTTGTAACTAATCTTACATCTTTACGATTGTGCGGATTTTCCATCGTCTTACCAAAACAGCTGTTGTTCATCAACTTAAAAAAGTCTTTTTCTGAAGCGTCAGTAGCTTTAGTTCTAAGGTCGGTGTTCTTCATGATGTATGGCCTCATGAAAGGCTCTTGGTCGAAAGTAATTATTCTGTGAACGGCGGTAAGTTTCAACCCGTGCCTTAAGTAAAATTGTAACAGCCGGTAATGACAGACATATTTAGTTTTGTTAAAGAGGTTAGGCACGAGTTTAGGCGGTTCTGTGGGACTCATCTTTAATCTTTCTGCGGCTAAGGGGAAATCGTTATGAAGGTCGTGCAACTCTGCGGGATAGTCTAAGTCTACTTCTAAGATTAGTCCTATTGGATTATCGGGCGTAAGCTGTGATAATAGCCCTACTACCCGATCAACCTCATGAGGCCCGTTTATCATTTTAAAGTTTCTTAATGGCAGTGCCTGGCTCATGGCCCACCCATACAGATTGTTGGCGTCTAAGTACATCAGATAGTTGGATGGTTTGGTTGGATCATAGTCGTCTAAATACTTGTTGTTGGCTCTGCGGTAAGGATGACAGGCCATGCTAATGCCTCCCCTCAGCCCGCCCTCAATCATTTGGAGTGTATCTAGATCAGAGATTAAGTCAATCTGAATGTTTGTAAACTTTAAGAATGCATCCCAAGACAACCCCGGGGAAGAGATGTACTGTGACGAATCCAGACCGTAGTGTTTCATGCAAGTGGATCTGTAATTCTGAAAGACGTCAGCTAATAAACACACGTCGGCCAATAAATATTGATCGTGATAATCGCCCATCGTCTTGCAGTGCAATTCTGTCCAGGCTTTCTGTGCGTGTTCATAGTCGGCGTCAGATATGTCCTTTCTTCTAAGACGGCTGTAAAAATCGTCTTTATGTGGCAGCGCCGGCTCATCAAACCTCTCCCACGAGTCCATGTATTCATAAGGATAGACGCCTTTACGGACTAAAGATGGGTCGAAATACTTTTTAGTGATTGGATAGTCTTGTAGAGATTCTGCCAATTTGTCTAAGCTCCCCATCAGATGCTGGGCAGAGTCATAAAAGGACAAACAGTCAAGAGTAAAGGTCATGTACTTTTCTGATGATTGTGCAATACAGCTAACCCTCTTATATTTAGAAGTTACTGCTTGCATGATAAAGTGAGAATCGTAGCCCCGTAAGTTATGAAAGAAGATTGGCAGTTTCCATGTCTTGGGGTCAACCTTAAGTTGAAGATTACAGATATTATGCGCTGCCCCTCTGAATTTGCCAGTAATGTGATCATGGTCCCTTACAGCATCGCCTGATAATTCTCTGTTGCATATCCAGCAGTGGGTGGCTGATTTATACCGTTCTTCATCTTCAGGAGTCATCTTAATGTCTGAAAGGTTCAGCTGATTGGAGAATTGATTGCGAAGATGCTTCATCTGCTCCAAAAATCGACCAGCTGCGTCGGGGCCTCTGTAAATCTCCGGCTGTGTGTGTCCGCCATCTGACCTAACAGCAACAAATGCATAAGAACAGATCTGATGACGGGACAATAAGGTTGTTTTTTGTTGTGTCCGTTCTTGAGGGCCGTAGTACTGTGGCAAGATTGCTTCAAAGTCAGCATAAACTACGTATGGACTCATTTGCATTTTTCGTACATTCTTAAACCTGACTCTAGACCCCGGCGGGGGCGCAATAATTTCGGTTTTACAGTCTTCAAAACTTTTACAATGTTTCTTATGTTTGTCAGCTGCCTGTATAGATGGAATTCTAACCAAACACCTTCTACAAAGCTCTTGTTTAGATTTATGCTTTGATGTATATTCTAACAGTCTGCTAATCAGTCTGCTGAAATGGCTTGGTGTCCCACCCTGTCTGACTGACATAGCGCTGTACTGTCGCCAAGCAAAGCTGAAACTACCACTGAAATCCATCCTGGAGGAATACAAAGCAGGGAAGATCAGACTTCAAAGCATGCTGGAGGACTCAGGAGACAAGGTGGTAGAAGCAATCAAGCCCCAGCTGAAGACAGGCAGAAAATGGAAAGTTCAAGAGGCGATGGATTCTGCAAAAGAAAGTCTCAAGATCAGAGAAATAACAGGACACACACAGACCAACAGACAAGGACTGGGGGTGACCAAAACTGAATGGTGGTCAAAGGCCAAAGGAAAAGCCAAAAGAGACATGATGATTCAGGAGATGAGAAAAGAAGAAGACCAAAAAAGACTCCAAAAAGCAGTCCAGCAGAGCCAGCAAGGGCAATGGACAACGTGGGAGAATGCACTCCAAAGAAGTCTCACTTGGAATGACATTTGGCGCATGGCCCCCCTCAGGATCAGCTTCATTCTCAGATCTGCATATGACCTTCTGCCCTCAAATGCAAACCTGGTGAAGTGGGGGAAAACAGACGATCCTGCATGCCCCCTCTGCTATGAAAAACAAACAGTGGAGCATGTCCTAAGCTCATGTAAAGTAGCCCTGGCTCAAGGAAGGTACACATGGAGGCACAATCAAGTGCTCAAAGAGATTGTACAAGTAGTCTGGGCTAGTACCAACACCACAAAAGGGAAAATCAGGACTCCAAAAGCACCCGCAACATTCTTCACGGCAGGAGGCAGCAAATCATGGCCAAGAACAATAGTGCCACTCGAAACATGCAGGCAGAGTCTGCTGGACGGGGCAGATGACTGGGAGTGCACTGCAGACCTCCCAGAATGGAAGAGTCACCCAGAGATCATCAGCAAGAGTGGCATGAGACCAGACATAGTAGTCCACTCTAAGTCAACCAAGCAGCTGATCATGATCGAGCTCACGGTGCCATATGAGAACAGAATGGAGGCAGCTCAAATCTACAAGACTGAAAAGTATGCTGATCTGGCAAACAGCCTGAGGAGAGAAGGCTATCAGGTCAAAGTCCTCACTGCAGAAATTGGAGCTAGGGGGTTTGTAGGAACGTCTGCATACAGCCTCATGAAACAGCTCTCAGTTGCAGGGAAGGAAAAAACCAGAGCCCTGAAAGCAATGGCAGAAGCGGCAGAGAGGTGTTCAAGCTGGATCTGGTCAAGGAGGAACAAAAGTGAACTTCATAAGGCTTAATTTCCCTACAAATATCAGGTGTCCCTGTGGCTCAGTGGTTAAAGCGCGGGTCATTAAGTGGAAAATGAGCATGTCCAGAGGGTCATGGGTTCGAATCCCAGCCATGGCTCGTCCCAAGATGGGAAAAAAAGGGGCAGCAGAGGGACATCCGGAGTCATGAACCGGGTGTGGCCCAACCCCCCTAGAGTGTCAGGAGATAAGGGCCGAAACACTTGCTTGAAGGGGGCTTCTCTTCTGAGGACTCTCTGCTGCCACGCTCTCCACGAGTTTCTTTCTACTAACAGTCTGCTAATCGATCTGATTAATACATAATGGCTCTGGGAACCGTCTGCAAACAGAATCAAGTCCACATGATTCTCAAGTGATTCGCCTAAAGGGGGAGCTTTGGGGGAGACTCTTATAGGCTGTAAATTGTCTACTACAGACCATGTGTATACGTTTACGGTTATTGGTTTGTTTTGCTCTTCAAACTGAGATATACTTTCTACGCTCACTGGAAAGGTTATGTTATCAAAGTTCAGGCTATCTTTATACTGCCTGTAATTAGAAACTCTGTCTGGGTGCTTTTTAACTGGGTGTAAGTGTGCCAAAATACACCACATGAAACATAAGTTATCTGAATTATGTATATTTAAGACTGCTCGTTTAAGAACTAACTCTCTCGGGAGAAGGATGTAAGAATTGCCGACTATATCATAGAACTTTGTTTGTTTTAATTTGATTTCGAGGACCGTTCCTTCAGACCAACAGGAGCCGCGCTGTTTCGCTTCTTCAATTGCATGGTTAAACTGTGTAAGCATGTAATCATCCCAGTCAGGTGTAAAGACGTGATAGCTGATCACTTTTTTCTGTATAGTTGAAACCCAGACTTGCATACTACTATCATTGGGGGTTATATAATTAATTAGAACAACCAACATGACTTTTACTGGCGGGTTAATTTGAAGAGACTCTGGAATTTTAGAAATAGCATGTGTTACACTTTTCTGAACGTTTGTAGGGTTAATAATGTCATGTCTATGACCGTGTCTATGTCTAATTCAATGAACGTATCGCTTAATTGTTCATTACCGTCAAATATCTCCTCCCACGTATATAGTTTTTCAACCTCGGATTTACTTGTGGGGTTCATTTTTAACCCACAATATTTACGTAAATAATAAAAAAAAAAAATGTAAGTAAAAGTAAGTAAACGCGCTTTTATTCTTCACCCAAGCGTTGCAATACTTCAAGACACCCTAATCTTACAAGAACGCCTGCCAATACTTTAGCTTTTTCTGAATTACTACAGTCAATGTTTAACTCTTTGATTGCTTTGTCAAATAGTTCACTATGATTTTTGATTAAATTGTTTACATCATTCTCAAACCCAGATTTACTAAAATCAATGTTTAACACTTTCATCGTTTCGTCAAATAGTTCATTACAATTTTCTACTAAAATCATTAGATCAGATTCGCTGTGTTTGGCCGTCATTTTTAAATCTAAAAATTAAATAAATAAAAAAATAAAACCATGAGTATAACGCTGGTTAATTATGCAGTGCCTATTGTTGGCGTTATAGTTTATTCAACCCTAGCAAAATGTTTGTTAAGAATAAAACCGCCCAACATAGGAAAGATAGAAGATTCGCCGAAACTAGTTACAACCTTATTTTTAGCTCTGGCAACAAAAGATTATCTGATTAAAAAGCACATAGACAGTCTTTCATATTATGATTATTTTAATTATTTTTTTTAGTTAATAAAAAACATGAGCGAAAAAAAGATTATTAATACGATTTACCACTCTGCTGTAATCAGCGGCCTTAGTATAGGATATAGCATGTTAGCAAAAAACATGTTTAAAATGAGGCCGGCCGATCTAGGAAGGTTAGACATTGAGGATGTTGTTAAGGTTATAGCTGTAATAACGGCGGGGATTGCCTCAAAAGGACTTTCTTGTTACACAGGGGATTATCCCAGAAAACATCAATGCATAGAAAGATTAATGCATTTAGGCAGATTGATTTATAAAAAAAAAAAAAAAAAGATTCATTCTAAAAAACATTGATTATAAAAAAAAAGAAAAAAAGATTCATTCATTTATAAAAAAGATGTCTGGAATAGTTCTGATGGTGGGTGGGGCTATTGTTAATGCATTGGCTTTCTCTGGCAGCAATTATATGTTTAGTAAATTGCGGTCTGATGAAGAAAGAGAACGCCATAACAAAGCAATGGAAGATTTAGCTAAGGCAAAAGACGCTTACGAGAAAAGGAGAATTGCTCACTTAGACTTTATTAATAAAAAGTTAAGAGAACAGGGACATGCAGAGCACACATTTACAGACGTTGATGACGCAATGAATGAATATTACTTAGTGACAGGAAAGAAGTTTCTAACATCGTCACCGCCAGAACTGTCTGACTTTTATGAACCGTCTGAGGATCAGAAAATGGTAGAAATAGGCTTTATTATAGGTGCTATGGGGGCAATCTTTCTTCTTGCATATTCAATCTAAAAAACAATAGTTAAAATGTAATAAAAACAGTCTCTTATGGACGATACGAAGTACAAAATATATTATTCTCCTGGAGGGTATTGGAAAGGAAAGGCTGCTATTAATAAACTGAGTAAAGCTGCTAGGGTGTCTGAATCAGAAGCAAAAGACTGGCTTTCAAAACAAGCGATCTGGCAAATATATCTGCCTGCCCCAAAAAGAATAATAAGACCTCGATTTGTTAACTCAGTTCCTAATGACACCCACCAGATGGACTTGCTGTATCTTCCACATGACAAAGTTAGAAGAAAAAAGTTTAAGTATGCTCTGACTGTTGTTGACATGGCTTCAAGGTATAAAGATGCTGAGCCTTTAACGGATAAAAGCTCAACTGCTGTGGCTGTGGCTTTACAGCAAATATAATGCGAGGTCCATTAAAGTATCCTAGGCTGATTCAGGTTGATGATGGGAAAGAGTTTAAAGGAGCCGTAAACCAGTTGTTTTTAAGACATCGGGTTACAGTTAAGAGAGGGATCCCAGGCAACCATCGCTCCCAGGCTCTAGTAGAAAACTTTAATAAGAATCTAGCTGAGCGTCTGTTTATCTATCAATACCACAGAGATCTTATGGACAGGACGCGCAACACAGAATGGGTTAGGAGATTGCCAGCAGTCTTACGCGCCATGAACAATGAAGAATTTAAAGCAACGGGTCTTAAGCCAGTGAACGCGATCAAATTAAAAAAAAATTAGCATTACTGAAGACATCCAAGGTAATCAAAAACTCTTGCCGTTCGGACTAAAAGTAAGATACTTGTATGCGCCAGGAGAAGCAGAGGGTGATGTTAGAATTAGAGCCACAGACCCCATATGGAGCGTAGATGTATATGAAGTTGAAAGAATTATGAAAACAACCCTCCCGTGTATTATTTAAGAGGACTCTTTCTTCTGCGTCTAAAAAGCCTGCCCCTAAAAGATCGTTTGTTCGCGAAGAGTTGCAAGTTGTCCCACCAAACACGGTGCCGATTAGTTAAAAAAAAAAAAATAGTATTTATTTTTTTTATTAAACTTATGATTTATTTATTTTTTTGTTAAACTTATGATTTATTTATTTATTTTAGTTCACATCTTATTTTTAGTCTATTTTTGGGTTTAACTGATTGTTTGCTTGCTTTTCAATGTTCTGTTTGATTGTCTCAGTGTCTACTTGTTGCGAAGTAAAAGTCTTTCTCCACTCCTTTTGAAGTTCAGTTTTTTGTCGCCTGTAATCCTCACCATCAGCCATAAGATGCTCAAATTCTTCAGCTGTAATGTTTTCGTCCTGCAATGCTTTGCTTATTCTCAGTCTTAATGAGCAAAGTTTTGCTGATGCTAGGGCCACAATGGCAGTGTGCTTTTGTAGTTTAGGCGTTAATTTTTTTAAAACAGCACTCACAATCATAGACATAGCACCTAAACCAAACCAAGGCTCCCTAATGCTAAAGAGGCTGGCGCTCCGGCCCCAGTAGCTAAAAGAGCAACGCCGGACCCAGCACTTACGCTCGCTACAGCTGATGAGCCGGTGATTATATAAGAAAGAGTATTTAAAACTTTAGCATATTTCTTTCTAGTAACCCTATACTTATTCAAGTCACTTTCTATTTCTTCTTGAAGTTCAGTTATTTGCTCTAACCTAAACTTTTGAGCCTGATCATCCATTTTTTAATTAAGATTAATTTTTTAATTAAGATTAATCTTGTACATATTTTCTTATTAACCCTTCTGGCAGCACTTCATCAACAGAGTAAAACGCAATAAAATCAACATACTTAATAAAAATAAAATCAAGCACTGTTAGTTTAGCATTGTCAACCATCACAGTGACTTTGTCAGAAGATACAGAAGTGTTTATTTCATCCCCGTTTTTAGTAATAGCAATAACAAGCCTGAGAGGCCCGTCCAAGTTTTCAGACTTTATTTGTACACCTCTGATTAACGTATGCTCTGGCAAACTAGGATCAGACTCCCTTGGAGTGATAAATAAGCGAAAAAGCATCGTCATTTTTCTAGGCAGTGATTCTAGTTTTGGGTTAAACTCTAAGCCGACGGTGTCACCCCCCACTTCAGCTAAGGACTTCTTTCTCCGCAGCATATATACAGAGCCCTGCCTGGTTATTTCAATCTGCTTTTTCTGTTGTAATCCTGGGACTAGGCTAGCAAGAAGGCGTCCTTCATTCAAGCTTTTCTAAAATTGTATTTCTTATCAAAGTATACATGGGGGCTTCGAAGTTCAAATTTTAAATCCCAGTTAATGTCAGGAAGCAACGCCCAAGCATTCTCTCGTTTATGAAGTTTGTATTCGTGTTTGCCAAAATCGTTTGCCCTTAGATTTCTTATCTCTTCCAGGGTAGGATATTGCTGCCGTTTTTTATCTTCAATTTCTATTCGTTTGTAAACACCATCGTCGGTGTATTCAAATCCATAAACATTTCCTGGCACTCCTATCAGATCAAAGTCAGTTGTATCTGCTAGATCTTTTATCTCTACTGCAACGCATTTAGGAGCTAACTCTGCTTTTGATTCAGGTCCTCGAGACATTCTTTTTAATATAAACAATTTATTATTAAACAATTTATAGTAAACAATCTATAATAAGCAATCTATAGTAAACAATTTATTATAAGCAATCTATAATAAGCAAACGTATTGAACTGGCGGGTCAGTCCGTAAGCATAGTTTAGCGTGCTTAGATTTTTCTAGCTGCTCTTTTATTTTTTTTAGTTCATCCCTGTCCCTGATTATATAGTTTTCACTTAAACATTCTTCAAAACTGTCCCGGTCCTTAGTATAGAATAAGATGACTGATTTTAACTGCGATCTAAAGTCTTTTAAGACAGCATTGTATTTTTGAGTTAAGAGCCAAACAGAAACTAATGCGTGTCTTCCGCTAAAGGCTAGCTTAGACAGAGTCTCTTTTTTTAACAATGTCTTGTTCGGCTGAACAGTCATCAATAATAAACAGCGTTTCGGTTCCCTCAAATAGCCTATAGTATTGTTCTAAACAGTCGCTTAGCTTGTCAGTAGGATCAACTAAGAATATATTCTCGTCTGTCCAAACAAACTGCCTTTCTTTGTAAGACTTGTTGTGCTTAATGGTTGTGCAGAATATAACAATGTACTCGTAATGAAATCTGTAGACTGTTTGTAACAAATCAAGCACGAAGACAGTTTTCCCACACCCAGTAATCCCACAAATAAGCGAACAGTGCGGGTCTTTAGCTAAAAAGTTCAAACTATCCATCTGTTTTAATAGGCTATTTCTTTCAGTCTATTTTCTTCAATGTTCAGCTGGGCGTCATAAACCACAAAAACGTGCATTTGTATCTGGCCATTCTCCTCCTCTTCCTTATTAATCTGTATGAGTATGCCATCTGACCCTACCCTTCTTCCGCTCCCGTGCAGTCTGTTGTCATACGTGGATCTAAAATCCAGCCATAGTCCATATTTGTCTGTTAGATAATCTTCGAGTCTTACATCGTGAAGGTGAAGTTTTTTACACACATGATCGGCTGTGGGGCTTGTCTGTCTGCCTCCGGCGAATAACTTTCTTATTTCATCAAAGTGTTGGTCAGGTAAAAGTCCCGCCGAATACAGCTGAAAAGGCTTACCATCTACTGTGCAAGACAACTGCTCAATTTTTGGGTTGTAAAACACCTCAGATTCTCTCTGAAAAGGAGCTGAGGGTTCAGTAAATAGCAAGAGAACCCCCTTTAGAGACCTTAAAGAATTGCTTATAGCTATTTCCCAGACGGTGTCTTGCTTGTTTTTAATCGCTAGACTGTGGTGTAAAACTCTTTCAAAGTAAACAACCGCCCTACTTTTATACTGGTTTAAGATTATTCTAGCCAGTTCAGGGTTAGTAACAACGTCAAAATTAAGAGAGATGTTGCTGACAGTGTATCTAGTGTTGGGTCATCTGATAGAATAACAGACCCGCTGTCATTGAATGTCAGTTCGTAAGTAAGTTTGTCTCTTAGTGCACCTTGGTAATATGGCTGATGGGTTTTTAACAGTTCAAAATCTAGAGGAATGCAAAATCTGTTCTTAAATGCTCGCGCTATTGCCTGGTCTCCCTCGTCTTCCTTTGCATCTGCAGCATTAAGCCTGTGCTTAAGGCCGTTTGGGCTCTGGATTCCTTGAAAGATTTTGTCTTTTCTTTCTGTTCTAGGCAGCCACAGATCAGAATAGAGATTAAAAATGTCTGCGCTACTCAGTGAGAAGACTTCTCTACCCTCCAGTTTAATTACCATATTTTTAATGATGGCCCTGCCCAGGTTAGCAACGACAGTAGCATGAGGATCCGTCGACTCAATATCTATTTTGAATGACAGCCTGGCAGTGCCTTGGCATTATAACATCGTCAGGCCCGAGGTCACTAAATCTTACTGTTAACATTTCATTAGGCTCAATTGTTGATGGATTATTTACAACGCGCACAGTCTGTCTTATGCCTTTTATGCCATGGGGCTCCTTTGCTTTTCTGAATGGATCAAGGTCGCAGCCGTATGGATTCATTTTTTATAAAACAAAAAATAATAAATATATAAATATGGCTGATGAAGATTTTGACGCGATTAGTCCTATTGAAGAAGAAGAAGACGATTTTGGCATGATTGATTCTATTGAAGAACCAGGTCCTTCATTGCAAGAAGAACTTGAAGCAGCAGCAGCAGGCCAAGGAGTAGGATTAAGTCAAATACGAATGTTAGATAGAATTGAATCATTATATAGCCATATGGGGCGAGAGCAGCCGGAAGCACTTAAGGTTTCCAATTTTTCAACAGATAAAAATAATCATTTGTATGTAAGAACTAGTAAAGAAAACCTTGTACGGCTTACTACAAAACCAGACCCAACCCAGTTTTTAAGCAGGAGCACAATTCTTAGAGAGCTCCCTGTTTTTGACCAAAGGCAGTTAAACTTTATTGGCAATCTAAGGTCTGAGGCTGTTAGTCTTTTACAAAGCATAGTGCAAGAGTTGCCAGCGCAATCTGAAGTGCAAAACAACCCTCTTCACGAATTAAGTCAAAGAGCAGATGAACTAATAGCAGAACTTGAGACGAGTCTTAATGAGGAGACCCAGTTAAAAACAATTGTCGGTTCGCCTAGTCAAAGAGAACGTGAGCTGAGTCCTGAAGAAGAAACGGCTTTAAAAACAATTGATGATCGCCCATTGCCTGAGCGCGAACACGAGGTTCTTAAAGCTAGAATCAAGGATCTTAAAGCTGAACTGCGTGACCTCAGGTCTACTAAGTCCGCTTTAACAACTATAAACGACGAACTAAAAAACAATTTGGCAAAATTTAATATACTAGAGAGAGAGATAGACGAAGAAAAAAATAAACTGGCTGATGCAGATGATAACAATTTAGAGCCGGAAGAAAAGGCTAAAATACAGGCGAAAATACAGGATTTAATGGAAGATAAAAAAAACAGGTTAGCAGCGTTGTATATTAACAGAGAAAAAATAGATACCCAAATAAGCAGAATCAGAGAAACTATAAACAAAATGCTTCATGAAAATACCACGCTAGCCGAAAGAATACGGATTCTGTTCAGAGAGCAGGGGATTACAATAGTTAGTATATTAACGCCGTTGGGTTTGCTATCTCTACGCTGGTTTATGCTTTAACCGGCAGTGCGCCAACAGGGCCAGTAGCTCCTCCAACGCCTCAGCCCGGTAAAAGTTGGATTAGAAAACAACTGCATCATCTAGCAAACCTATTAAAGAAGTTAGCTGTCAAAGCGCTTGGTGCTCTGCCTGGCATAATAGGCAGTGTTGTTAGTTGGGTTTTGTCTACCATAGGCAAAGTGGCTGGTTATATGGCCGACCATCTGTGGACGTTAGGAGTGCTGGCTGCTGGTTTAATTTTTAGTGAAATAAAGTATGGCTAATCCAGTAAAAGTTAAAAACACAACAAGGGCTGTCTTTTCGCTAGTGTGTCTGTCGGGGTGAGGTACATCAACAGGCGGGGGGTCGCTTTCTGGGCTGCTTATAACTGGTGGGGCGGGTCGCTTTCTGCAGGTTCTGGGCTAGATACTTTTTTAAAATGGCTGGTGAGGGCCTTGTGTTTAAGCCTTGATTGTGTCCTAAGTTTTGATCGTCTCCGGCTATGAGAATTCATTATTATAATTCTGTATCATGCCAATCTGCAGTCTAAGGTCAGAAGGCAGCATGTATAATCCATGACCCACAACAAAGTCAACCTTTGACCTAGCATGTGAAAGAACGTTTTGGTACCTTTGTATGCTGGAAGGCAAATCAACAGCAGAGTTAATAGCATCTTCTAAATTAGCTAAAAATTGTTTTCTGGCGTCAAAACCTGTAGATTGATCCACTATGCTAGACTTGGTCTGTGCTTGCGCTCCTAATAGACACCAAACGTACGTGCGTATGGAGTCATTAAGTCTTTGCACTCCTGGCATTGTTAGGCCTTTACTTTCATCCAAGATAAATGTTGCCCAAGCATTGGGGTGTTTTTGTTCTATTGATCCCAATCTAACTTGGGAGTTTGACTTAAAAGAGGTGTGGCCGGGCCAGTAGTCAAAATTATATTCTCTACGCTGACCCCACAAATACAATGTGCCTAACCCGTGATTGCGGTCTAACTTTTGTCTAAAGTTATTTGAAGGGTTAATGTTAAATTCGTTGCAGATTCTTTCATATGCATTATTGTCCATTGGGCTGAGAAATGGATTAAACGCGTTGTCATTGGGGAGGCGTACTTGTAGTTCAGTTAGTATGCGTCTATACTGATAATAAACATGAAAGTTATATACTGACCTTACTAAGAGGTTGGGGTGGTTTAAATGGTTTGTATATGAAACACCGCAGCCAGTGGTTGAGCAGTAAACTGCAAAATTTAACTGATTCTGGTAAAAAGCCATGGGGTGAGTTGACCATGCTGATGGCACTCTATCACTCTTTATTGGAGGATTTAAATATCTAGTTAGTGGGTTTACAAGCCTGACTAGAAAGCCATATGATTCATCCACTGCGATGGTTAGGCTACTAAAGTCCAAAGATTTGGGCTCATAAACCCCCCCTACATCGTAAGTAGCACTTTCATTATATTTAAAAGGTTCCATTTTTAAATAGATTTTTTTAAAAAGGATTTAAAAAGGATGTTCCTTTATATAACCAAGCAAAACACAAGTGTGTTCTTAAAGTATCCAATTAACAATAGGCGCAGTAATAGTCGGGTTGCTCTTAGAAAAATTGGTTTTAAAGTTAAGTGGTTTAATATATCTGAAGAAGCTCAGAATAACTGGATTAATATTAGTAATGAAGAGGGCAATCAAATAACTCATGAAAAAATACCAGAAGGCTATTACAGCTTTTGTTCTTTAAAAGAAGTATTTATCGAATTAGGCATATTGCTAAAAATTAACGAAGCAAACCTCAGAATTACAATGCATTTTCCACTAGAAGAAAAAAGAGAATACACTTTTCCTAAAGGCCTTGCGCGAATCTTGGGTTTCCACAGTACTAGCAGATCTTATAAATTTAGTACAAGAGAAAACATCTATCAATTTGAAGGTAATGAACCATGTGATTTTCTCGTTAACCCGATGTTGTATGTCCATTTACGGGAGTTAAAAACAAGTACTAATTTATTTGATGGCAATCCATCTACAGTTCTAGGAGTACTGCCATCAATTAAGGCGGGGTTTTGCGATTATCAGTTAAGCGCATTTGGTAAAGACAGCCGGTTTAAAGAATTAGTTGAGGGGTCTATAAATTCAGTGTGTGTAAAAATAACTAACCAAGATGGAAGGCCGGTTGTTTGCTCTGATTTGTTAGTGGTGCTTGAGATAGAAGATTAATCAGAAGAGAAGAGAGAATGTCAATATGCGGACTCTATATTACCCATTTTTTTGTTTTGCACGTAAGCCCCCCATTTTAAAATAACGATTACGTCAATTTTGGAGGTTTTTGCATGTTAATTTTGATTGTAAAAAAGGTGTCAATTTTGGCAAAAGGTAGCATGAGATGGACGAGATTTGTTTGTGAAAAGGGGGGTTTTCGTGCAAAATAAGATGTGGTGGAATAGAGTCCGCATATTGACATTCTCTTGCCCCGACAATGTATTGCCGTGTATACCAGTCGCCATGCTGCAGCGGTTGCTGTCATGGATTTGCGCGCTGGGTAGTTACGGGTTCGAGTTTCTCCATGGACATTTATTTTCAGTTGTAGTAGTTGTTGTTGGTGGTGGTGGTGGTGTTTTGTTTTGTGTTGTTTTGACCCAGGTGGTACCTACCCCTAGGACCAGTGTGTTATGGAGTAACATGGGAAGACTGGGGCCAACAGTTGAGGAGATTCATCCAATCAGTGAACAAATCTGTGCGAGTGTTGTTCAGATTTCCTCACTAATACCGCAGGTGTCGGTATCTCATGGGCCTGGGTGACGCCGGGAGATATTTTGAGAATGAAGCGTAAGATATCCCAGTCATGTCTCTGAGAAATTCCACATCATCATCATCATCATCATCATCATCATCATCATCATCATCATCATCATCATCATCAGCTTCATACTCATTGATCCTCCTTCCTCCCCTCCCCCTCCACCCACTCCTCCACTCACCCCCAAATCTCCCCTCTCCCCCATCCTTCTGAAAGTCTAGAAATCTGTGGCCCTTCATGCCCTGCGCTTTTCAGCTTTGACTGTGTTTGCCCTCGGCATGTTTGTGTCAAAATTATCGGTATTGGCAAGTTCTGGTACCTGCTGTTGCACGGATGTTGTGGCACCGACAGGACGGGGAGGAGGGGGGGGGGGGGGAGAAGCATGGGGGGGGGGGGGTAGCGGGGAGAGGGGGGTGGGGGCTCACTCACAGCAGGCTCCGCGACTAACTCCTCATCGTCATCGGTGAGGGCTTAGTAGGTGGTGTTCTACGTAAGCTGGATCTAACCAAACACTACTAAACACTGTTGAAATGACTGGGCAGTGGCAGTGCAGTGTCTCTTATGGTGGGTTGCCTCATAACGGCCTGACATTGATGGTTCCAATGGACTGTTGTGTTGGGGCTGTGATTTGACGAGCCTGTATGTAGCTGTGGATAGGGTAGGCTGTATGTAGCTGTGGATAGGGTAGGCTGTATGTAGCTGTGGATAGGGTAGGCTGTATGTAGCTGTGGATAGGGTAGGCTGTATGTAGCTGTGGATAGGGTAGGCTGTATGTAGCTGTGGATAGGGTAGGCTGAATGAGTGACGTTAGAGTAATACCTTTGAAGGAGCACGAATGATCACACACACACACACACACACACACACACACACACACACACACACACACACACACACACACACACACACACGAAAAAACGCGGGGCTGGGCTGGGTTGTTATTTTGTACAGTGATGTGTTGTATCATGCTGTAGGTTTCATTATATTGTAGAGTGTTGAGTTGTATTATGATGTGTTGTATCATGCTGTAGGTTTCATTATATTGTAGAGTGTTGAGTTGTATTATGATGTGTTGTATCATGCTGTAGGTTTCATTATATTGTAGAGTGTTGAGTTGTATTATGATGTGTTGTATCATGCTGTAGGTTTCATTATATTGTAGAGTGTTGAGTTGTATTATGATGTGTTGTATCATGCTGTAGGTTTCATTATATTGTAGAGTGTTGAGTTGTATTATGATGTGTTGTATCATGCTGTAGGTTTCATTATATTGTAGAGTGTTGAGTTGTATTATGATGTGTTGTATCATGCTGTAGGTTTCATTATATTGTAGAGTGTTGAGTTGTATTATGATGTGTTGTATCATGCTGTAGGTTTCATTATATTGTAGAGTGTTGAGTTGTATTATGATGTGTTGTATCATGCTGTAGGTTTCATTATATTGTAGAGTGTTGAGTTGTATTATGATGTGTTGTATCATGATGTAGGTTTCATTATATTGTAGAGTGTTGAGTTGTATTATGATGTGTTGTATCATGCTGTAGGTTGCATTATATTGTAGAGTGTTGAGTTGTATTATGATGTGTTGTATCATGCTGTAGGTTTCATTATATTGTAGAGTGTTGAGTTGTATTATGATGTGTTGTATCATGCTGTAGGTTGCATTATTGTAGAGTGTGAGTTGTATTATGATTGTTGTATCATGCTGTAGGTTTCATTATATTGTAGAGTGTTGATTGTATTATGATGTTTGTATCATGCTGTAGTTCATTAATGTAGAGTGTTGAGTTGTTATGTGTGTTTATCATGCTGTAGGTTTCATTATATTGTAGAGTGTTGAGTTGTATTATGATGTGTTGTATCATGCTGTAGGTTTCATTATATTGTAGAGTGTTGAGTTGTATTATGATGTGTTGTATCATGCTGTAGGTTTCATTATATTGTAGAGTGTTGAGTTGTATTATGATGTGTTGTATCATGCTGTAGGTTTCATTATATTGTAGAGTGTTGAGTTGTATTATGATGTGTTGTATCATGCTGTAGGTTTCATTATATTGTAGAGTGTTGAGTTGTATTATGATGTGGTTGTATCATGCTGTAGTTTTCATTATATTGTAGATGTTGAGTTGTATATGATGTGTTGTATCTGCTGTAGGTTTCATTATATTGTAGAGTGTTGAGTTGTATTATGATGTGTGTATCATGCTGTAGGTTTCATTATATTGTAGAGTGTTGAGTTGTATTATTGAGTTGTTGTATCATGCTGTAGGTTTCATTATATTGTAGAGTGTTGAGTTGTATTATGATGTGTTGTATCATGCTGTAGGTTTCATTA
>CM065724.1:82415074-82437574 GCA_033310375.1 Conus canariensis
CTTCAGCATTGTACATGGACCATCCTACCGCTTCTAACCAGCATAACACTGCACCGCACTTCAGCATTGTACATGGACCATCCTACTGCTTCTAACCAGCATAACACTGCACTGCACTTCAGCATTGTACATGGATGCTGCTTCTTGAACCTTCACATCATTATCATCGAGGAGTATATACTTTTGTTCACGTCTATTCTCCTTTGCTCCCCTGTGTGTGTGTGTGTGTGTGTGTGTGTGTGTGGTGTGTGTGTGAGTGTGAGTGTGTGTGTGGTGTGAGTGTGTGTGTGTGTGTGAGTGTGAGTGTGTGTGTGTGTGTGTGTAGTGTGTGTGTGTGTGTGTGGTGGTGTGTGTGTGTGTGTGTGTGTGTGTGTGTGGTGTGAGAGTGTGTGTGTATGAGTGTGTGTGTGTGTGTGTGTGTGTGTGTGTGTGTGTGTGTGTGACTATGACTCTGTGTGTGTGTGTGTGTGTGTGTGTGTGTGTGTGTGTGTGTGACTATGACTGTGTGTGTGTGTGTGTGTGAGTGTGTGTGTGTGTGTGTGTGTGTGTGTGTGTGTGTGTGTGTGTGTGTGTGTGTGACTATGTACCCTCTTGTCTGACCTTACCATGTACGCATGTTAATTCACAAAAAGCTTGTGATGGGCATGCCTCATCTTTTCAATGGATGGAAATCAGCAGAGGAAAATTCTGGTCTCACACACATGATGTCTACGCTGTAAAGGACAGCGAGTGGCTAGCCAGTTTGCACTGTGTAGGAGCGGTCATCTCCCTTTCGAACTCCTCCACCCCACCCCCTTACCCCCACCCCTCTCCCTGTGCTGTTCTTAGTGCTGGGGCCTGGTTCAAGTTGGTACACCATGAAAGAAAATAAAACAAGTGCAAATGCTTTTAACTCACAACAAAAAAATCTGCAGTGCTAAAAAAAAGAAATTCACACAGCCAAAAGGTTGGTGGGCAGAACCAATACCAAATTTCTGATCGACTGACAGCTGCTGTTATTAGCTGATTGTACTTGAAATGTTCATCCTGATGTCAGTTCTCGTGCATATGGGGAAGGTATGGAAGGGGTTGGAAGGTGGGTAGGTGGGGGGGGGGGGGGGGGGGGTATATATCCAGTAAACAACAAAAACAAAGCAAAAAAACCCCACAAAAAGGAATCCAAACTGTGAAAAGTGAGCTTCCCATTCAACTTGTGGGAGCGGCAAAGGGACTTGTAACAATCACAGTAGTTTCATGATCAAACTAACAGCCTCAGATCGAGGTACTCAGAGTAGTTCACCACCTGGTGATTGGGTACATTAAAACTGTAGATATATATATCACGGGACGCTGCCACGCCACCCGACGAATTTCGCCATTCTTCTCTTCACACAATATTCATCAAAAGAGCACGGAGGACAGCGACAGGGTTCCACAATCTTCTCGAGATTATTCCAACCTTGGAACGTTTCACTTGTCACAACTTTCAATTCCACAACTTCAGGGTCTAATCTAAAAATTAGTATATCATGCATGCAAACTACCCTGTGGTCAAATGAGATAGTGTGTGTTGGGGGGGGGGGGGGGGGGGGGGGTAAACAAGGACCAGTAACCAAAACAGAGTAGGTAAAGGCAGACATACTTGACTGTGTTTGCACTTCGCTGATAGTTTCCAAATAATTTCTGAATCTAAATGAAAAATACGCCCATGACCTGGCTGGGAAAGCTTTATCTAATAAGTAATATGGAGTTCCTGACATCCCATTTAGACATCACTGATTCTGAAGGTGAAAAATATCTTTGAGCTGTATTCATAAAATGTACAGTTACTTGATGAGAAAGGCTTCCAAATTACGATTCTCGTGAATCTGATTTGTTGACAGGAAAGGGGAACAGAGTAGCGAACGATTTGCCTTGATATACAGAAAAAAAAACCCCACAAAAACACTGTGCTATATGCTTCAGCATTATAGAGGAAGAGAGGAGAGAGAGAGAGAGAGAGAGAGAGAGAGAGAGAGAGAGAGGATGATGGGGCTGTAAAGACAAGGAAAGAAGAAAAAGTGCCAGGGGCAGCACTCAACTCAACCAAGACCTAATTCAATGAACATAGCTATACATGAGAAAGCACACTTGATCACAAGAACAGCATTCATCTTCATTTTACAAAACATTTACCATTTCACTTGATCACAAGAAGAGCATTCATCTTTCATTTAACAAAACATTTACCATTTCAAAGTACCATCTGGCAGCGTTAATAACTGTCACCTGTTTGACAACTATAATGTTAAACCCTCAGTTCCGAACGATGTATTATTCATGATTCCAAGATGCTGCAAGAACATGGCTGCAACATCTAACACAGTGGCAGCCCACAGACTGGGCATGGGCCACTTACTGATATGCTGGAATACCCTCACAGGACCTAACAATTCTTCATCAACACCAAATACCAGCATCTTTGCTTCAAACAGAAACATGAAGTTAACTGACCATATGTCTTCTTTTGGTTTTTTTTTTTCTTTTTCTTTTTTTTTGTCAACTATGTAACCCAGAATGTCCAATACCATCAAAATTTTGTCATGACAGATTATTGTGAAAATCGATATAGCACACCATCGTATAGTCCTCTACAAAATGTACACACATGTATAAATCTGAATTGATGTAACAGAAATGTGATATATTTTCTTCTACAATCATTTTCCTTTCCTTCCTTTTTTAAAAAAAGCATTTCCCAGTGAGATCATGAGTTGTTTTAATCTTTCCTTCATAATGTAGGACTAAAAAAAAAGGTAAAATAGTATGTTTACCTTGCTAGCATGTTATGTTTACCTTGCTAGCATGTTATGTTTACCTTGCTAGCATGTTATGTTTACCTTGCTAGCATGTTTGCTTTTCTTTCTTTCATAATGTAGGACTAAAAAAAAAGGTAAAATAGTATGTTTACCTTGCTAGCATGTTATGTTTACCTTGCTAGCATGTTATGTTTACCTTGCTAGCATGTTATGTTTACCTTGCTAGCATGTTTGCTTTTCTTTCTTTCATAATGTAGGACTAAAAAAAAAAGGTAAAACAGTATGTTTACCTTGCTAGCATGTTATGTTTACCTTGCTAGCATGTTATGTTTACCTTGCTAGCATGTTTGCTTTTCTTTCTCGTCTACCTCTTTACTTTTTCATGTAAGAAATAAATGTACATGTTTTGTTGCACAGATGTTTTTAAACACAGGGTACTGGCCTTAATTTGGACACAACACATAAAACAATGGGGAGGTGAAAAGGGGCAGAGGGCAGGGGAAGCTGGGAAGACCAAGCCAGAAACTATAACCAGCATGGCAAGACAACAAATGGACTACGTGAAATGATAGACTGGTGCAATCTATTTCCCATGTGTGTGATAACAAAGACAATCCTTCATCAATAATAACCAGTGTTATCAACAAATGTGATAACATTAGGACTTGCAGAAGCAGAACAACAAGTGGAAGCAATCTATGTACGCAGCTGGTTCTGACCCAATTCCAATCCACTAAGTGGATTCAGAAACAAAGCACCAGATTCCAAACTTTTGCTTTAAGCCTTCAAGCACATATGCTATGCTTGGAATTTCAGCACTTGGTCAAACACCCTTCCAGCACATATGCTACGCTTGGAATTTCAGCACTTGGTCAAACACAAAACAGATTCTGAACTGCATGCCGTAAAATTTATACATCAAACAGCAGAGAGATGAATTTGTGATAAACTTGATACAGTTCAGTTTAGGACACCAATCATTTTTAGGGTCAACTAAAACATGTTCCTTTTCATGTGTTATAAAACGTTTCCCTATTCGTGTCTTCTCTCACCAAATGGTGGATAATGCTTTAGAACATTTAAAAAATGGTTCAACCGTTCTTCCCTAGGAGCATAACACTGAACAAATCATACACAATGATATATAAAATGCTTCCTTGTGACTCTTCATAGAATACCTGCATCAGCATGACCTATTGAAATTCAGGCGATGTAATGACTATTTTGTGTAGTCTGCTATAATGTTTGCAAAGAATGCACTGTAAAAATGTTGGCATAAAAATCAAAGTATCCTATTAACATGACATTAACAAAACAACAGCAAACTAACTGGTTTGTCAGTGGCTAAAGCATACCGTAAGTGTAGAGTCATATCAAGGCTACAAAGCTTTACGATGACACTTTTTTTTTCTTTTTAATTATTTCAAACCCAGATCTGGCAAATTTCTGACTCTTTCTTTAAAAATTATTTTGGGCTGGTGAAGAGAGGCGGAGTTGAGGGGGGAGAGGAACCAGGTTGGGAATGCTGATAATATCCATTCCTTTCTAGTTTCTTCTTCTTTTCAATAACAGCAAGAGAAACTGGCCTCTCGGCCATCGGTAAAGACTTGCTTACACAAGTGTACAAACCAGAATTTCTGATTCTACAAGGACATGTACACAAGTGTAGAAACCAGAATTCCTGATTCTACAAGGACATGTTCACAAGTGTAAATCTTCACCTATCTGTTTGCTGTATTGTATTCAAAGAATGCTGACTTCTTTCCCTTGTGACCAAAAAGAAAACAAAATTAAAATCAACAAAAGGGAAAGACATGATGCAGGATAAACTTAAAAATTCAGAACACTCATGCTAATGACCTTTTATTTATTTATTTTTTTTGCTGCTGAGAATTATTCACTAAGATACAAAGTACATGATGTAGGATTCTAGGAAGCTACCTCATGAGAAAAAATATATTATGCATTGAACACTCTTATTCCTCTGGTCAATTGAAAACATGGAACAGGGCTTAAAATGGTCTAGGATGAAACAGGAGGACATCATGGTGCGATGAAGTAGAAAGCCATTAGTGTACATCTGCACAGCAGATGCTCCCCTCTCGGGTGGGGGGGGGGGGGGGGGGTAGGAGGCAGGAGGCAGGAAGCATGTTCCATCCCTTTTTTTTAAAATAAAGAAAAGCGACTAAATTCAGTGCTATCTGCTGCATTCAGGCATAATTTTGAAGGCTTCAGAGACAGAGAGAGCATTTTTTTTTTTTAGCATGCACACACACACACACACACCAACACACACACACACACACTGTGAAACACACACACATTCATTCTCACTCTGTCAAGCATGTACACATGTATCATCCGCACACTCACACACATGCACTCAAGCCCTACCTTTTCAAAGATCTGAAAGGAACAAAATTTAAGCGTGTTTCTTTTAATGGTATCGTTCCCTTCTCTTGCGAGTTAAGCTCTATGCTTCTCGTGGCTTTCTGGTGATGCTCCTGTTTGACAGGCTCTCCAAAGGCACATCACCCTTCAACCAAAAATGTATGTCTGGCTAGCACACCACATACACTGCCCTTCTTGGCATAGTAACTCTCTCAGATGCTTCTCTTTCTTTTCCTTCCCAAACTCTTCTAATCTGCTTCCCCAAGTTCTGTAACCACAGCTTCCATCCAGTGTCAAACTAATCTGCTTCCCCAAGTTCTGTAACCACAGCTTCCATCCAGTGTCAAACTAATCTGCTTCCCCAAGTTCTGTAACCACAGCTTCCATCCAGTGTCAAACTAATCTGCTTCCCCAAGTTCTGTAACCACAGCTTCCATCCAGTGTCAAACTAATCTGCTTCCCCAAGTTCTGTAACCATAGCTTCCATCCAGTGTCAAACTAATCTGCTTCCCCAAGTTCTGTAGCCACAGCTTCCATCCAGTCCCATTTCCAATGACTTTTCATGCAGAAATGATCCAAATTTGCTCAGGATTGTGTGATGATCACAATCTACTGCTTTTGATCTGAAGTGCCTCCCAACAGGGCTGTTGTCCTTCTCCAGTATTTCTGAGGGTCTTAAACATTTTCCTCCACTGGCGAAAAATCCACAGGAGTGTAGACCATTTTAAGCCTGATGTGAAGGCTCTCCCAATCTACATCCATATTTAGTATTAAAGCGTAATGAAGTGAACACATGCCTATTTCAAATAAAAACAAAGAAACCAATAAACAAATATTTATAGGTCATCTACAAACCCATGTGAGAAGAAAAAAAAATTCAGGTAACAGCAACATAAATCTAACTTCCTATTTTTTTGTGTATGTTCATAATGCATTCATTTACAACATGAGTTCTGAGCTAAAGAACGGCTTGGAAGATGACGCTCATACTCTCATCATCTAATACCGTACCAGAGACAGCATGAATGCACACTATTTCATAATTCTGTATTTAATTCACACATTTTTACAACTTATTGACCTTCAGAATGAAAACAATGCTGTGAAGTATCTTTTAGCTTGAAATTCCATCACTTAAAAAAACCAACTGGGATACAACAGACTAAACAATCTGATTATCATATAGTACAATTTGTACAGTTTGAAAATCAATTCATGACATCTATGCACAAGCCTCTGTGCTTTTAATTTATACAACCTGTACTCAGGTGACAGAAAAAAACAAAACAAAAAGAAAACCCAAAGCTTGCAGAACAGCAAACTCCCACAACACATGCAAGAAGACATGAATGTGAACGGTTACGTTTAACGCGAGGCAGCTCAGCTGCTGTACCTTATTTCCACAAGGAAAACAACGATGACAACAGCCAGGGGCTTCGCTCACAGAGCTGCAGCGCTAAGCTGTGTTTACCTCAAAATCACCCACACTTCTCTTTTCTCTTCAACTTCAAGGTACGAAGTCTCCTCCATAATGTCTCCAGCTGACAAAAAAAAAAAAAAAAAGATCCACCAGAGCAACATGGTGCTGGCTTAGGACTGAGGCAGCAAGGGAGAAGAGGAGGAGTTTTTTACATTTTTTTTAAACAGTTCTGACTCCATACAACATTTCACAAAAATTTACATCGGAGGGAGTAGGAGTAGTCAGGAACCAGGGATTAAGGAGGACAACCCCCCCCCCCCCCACCTCCTCCCCTTTCCAATCTCATTCCCAAGCCAAGTCACCTTCAGTGTACAACTTTGACAGACACAGAGAAACTTTGGGGAATGCCGATGCTAGGGGAGGAAGGGAAGGAGGAGGGGTGGTACAATTGGTGTAAACACAGCTTACACTGCACCCGAAGCAAAATGCCACTGTCTGTACAAAATATCTCCATTCTAGGGCGGAGCTCACGGTGGGCCAGCTTATAAGTTATACAAGTCAGCACTGGTTCCTTCCTTAGCTCCCACTGTTTTTCTACCACTGGCCAACGCGGGAGAGGCAGGTCTCTGCCCTGACACCATTCACAGCTCACTGACGATGCTGGCACACAAGACTCGGGGGTCTCTCTCGTCGGGGAACCTGTTCATCACAGCCCGCACCCGGTGCTCAGCGAAGATGCCGCACAGATTGTAGTACAGGCTGTAGCGGGGATCTGTGGCCGGGATGGGCCGCTCGGCTGGGAAGCTGCGTGATGGCTGCGGAGCGCTCTTCATGGGAGAGACTGGCATCTGTGGACCCATGGCGCCCTGCGACCAAGGGGACATGGTGCTGCTGGGAGGCATGCCTCCCACCTGGTGAGGGAGAGTGTGGGGGTGGTGCGTGGGGGTGGTGGGGTGGCTGTGAGTATGGTACATCCCCCCCATCTCCCACGGCGCCATGTAAGGTGATGACGCTCCCATCCCTTGATCATGGGACCCCAGCATCACTTCGCTGATCTGTCGGTCCAACCCCGTGTGAGATCCGTACGGCTGCTGGGTTCGGAATGGCTGTACCGAGGTGGACCGAAACAGCTGCTGCTGCTGCTGAGCCTCACTCTGACCTCTGTGGTCGGAGGCACCGTAGATGGGGCGACCCCCACCAGGCCCACGAGAGTCCAGCATGGACAGAGGGGGTGGGGGCACGGAGGTGGCATGCCAAGGACCGAAGGAGGCGTCACTGGACCCTGCCATGTGAAGCTGAGGGTCAGAGGAACTGTTCTGCCGCACCATGCCCCCAAAGGGCTGGCCGGCAAAGGGGGCAGGGGTCGGGGGGAACTGACTAGGAGGGCAGCTATGCTGGGGCTTCAGAGGCAGGTGATCCCTGGGAGTGCTCTCCATCCCCACACCCCCTGTCACTGGGGGAACCTGGGGAGGCTGCTCACAGTAGCTGGTGACCCTGCGCAGGACGTTGTGGATACCTTCCTTGTCCGAGCCGGGGTAGCTCTGACACTGACCCCCAAACCCTGACACTGGGGGCTGAAACCCCGAAGGCTGCTGGGAAGGATGAGGAACGCCTCCGCCAAGCAGGGAACTGACCAGCCCACTCTCCATGTCTCTGATGTAGGGGTGGTAGTACTGCTGGTGCCTGTGGTGGTCCTGCAGAGAGGGGCGCCGGTCGTACAGCTTGTCGTGGCCCATGAGCACAGACTCCTGGGGACTGATGCCTGGCACACCTGGACCTGCCAGTGCAACAGGACTCGCTCGATTGGAGGAGCTCTCGTTGGAGAAGAAGCTGGACTCCGAGGTTTCATCGGAAAGCTTTTTGGCCAGGAGAAGGTGACCTCTCACCAGCTGACCTTCCTGACTGCTGGAAAATGGCACGTTGAGGTGAGATGGTGAGGACACCCTGGAACCCAGAGCTGGAACAGGACTCAAGACTTCTTGTTGGTGGGAGACAGGTGGGGCTATGGGACCTGGGATCTTAGAACTCCCGCCGCTCTGTTCCTTGGCACTGGCTGACTCCGCCGCCGATGAAATGGCCAGCATCTCCTCCAGTTTCTTGCGGTGTTCTCTAAGATAGTCTGCCGTCTTCCCTCCGCTTCTTGTCGGGGACTTGCGTCGGCTGACTACGTCGGAATCTGACTCCTGCAAAGCTGGTGGCAAGGGGGACAGTGCACTGGTTTTCTCCCCTGACGCTGCCTCCCCTGGAGCCAGAGAGCGGGTGCGGGTCAGCTTGGGCTTGCTGCGGCGGACCTTTTCGATGGGCTCTGGCCCTTTCACTGCCCTCTCCTGCATCTTGAGGGTGGCCTGTTCCTTCAGGACCTCGGTCACTGTTTTGTGGGGCTGGGACCCTCTCTCTGGGTGGTGGTATTTACACTTGTTGCCGTACGTACACTTCCGGCCGTAGGGGCACTCTGGGGGTAGTGAAGGGGGGTTGGAAGACTCCTTGCACAAGAAGTTATCCAGCGTGGGACCCCGCCGACCAAGAGGATCTTCTGGAGGCATGAACCTGTATGACAAATTCAGGGTATGCATTCATTATGATACAAGACAATGTGGAAATTTGAGTAAAAAAAAAATCATCAATCTGATACACAGCTTCTAACAGGCACACATTGCCTAGCCTGTTAATATGCTAGACATTGAATCCATGGAGACATGGCCCTCTGAAAGTCAGCTCTTTAGTAGTGTTCCCCATTTTCTTTTCAACTGAGGGTTCTTAAGGCCTCTTTGTCGTTTGTGTGTGTGTGTGTGTGTGTGTGTGTGTGTGTGTGTGTGTGAAATTAGCATAAAAGTTGAGATCAAGCACCCCAAGTAATTTCATCACGCAAAGAACAACCGCCTTTGCCACTCACAGTTTCATGTACTGTAATGGTCATATCAAAGTTAAAAGAGATGCCTGTCGTGTACAAAGTAGAACGCCAGTCACCATCCATTCCATGCCAGAATTTTTATTTAAAATTTTTTTTTTTTTTTACTGTATTTCATATTTTTCTACTTGTAAGCACAATGTCAAGATGAAAGTTTTTGACAAAATCATCAAGTCTGTCAAACACAAGGGCCAGGCAGGCCAGCCTGAAGCTCCTCACCATCCGAATACAAAACAGACCTTCATCTGACTTCGTTAAAGCTGGCCACCACTCCTAGTCTGCTCATCTTCATACAAAACAGACCTTCATCTGACTTCGTTAAAGCTGGCCACCACTCCTAGTCTGCTCATCTTCATACAAAACAGACCTTCATCTGACTTCTTCAAAGCAGGCCACCACTCCTAGTCTGCTCATCTTCATACAAAACAGACCTTCATCTGACTTCTTTAAAGCAGGCCACCACTCCTAGTCTGCTCATCTTCATACAAAACAGACCTTCATCTGACTTCGTTAAAGCAGGCCACCACTCCTAGTCTGCTCATCTTCATACAAAACAGACCTTCATCTGACTTCTTCAAAGCAGGCCACCACTCCTAGTCTGCTCATCTTGAGGGTTTTTCCTCCTTCAATTATGCTCCTGTTTCGGCCTTCCTCAAACCGTGCTACCACTAGTACCAGTCTGACTGCAAAAAGTTGAGAAGTCATAAAAGGCTCTTTTGTAGCAAACAACAAAGGCAAACTGCAGCCCTGAAAGACAGTGTGATAGCAATTACACACTATAAGGAAAAAACACTACACTCCCAGTCTCATGCACAATCTTTACAATGACAAGCCCCCTGACAGAACGTCAATTCTACACCACCTGACCACATTATAACTGGAGTACAAGATGAGGAAAAAAAAATATGCGCGGTTAAAGTGACAGTCACCGCTCCAAAGTAACAGAATACAGCCCACCAGTCTGTCCACTTGTTCACACACCATCTCCACTCTCATTCACAGCAAGCACAGAAATCCTTACATCATGCCTACCTGTCATTGACAAACGTGTACATGAGGAGGCGCTCGTCCACAACAGTACGGAATTCCTTATTCTCGTTCAGAAGATCTCGGTAGTTGTCGTTGGACACCACAATGCCGTTGGTCTCTGCCGCCAGCTTCAGGACAAAGCGATCGTCGTAGCACACCACTCGCCTCCCCTTGATTCTCCGGGCAGGGGTGAAGACCACAATGCCTTCCTTCTCCAGCTCCGTCAGTATCTCTTGGTCTGAGGAAACAACCAGTGACCATCGAAGTTCTAATCACTCCATACCCTGTACTATGACTGTGCTATTGCTGTACCCAACGGTTATTAACCCAGGACTGCACATGCAGTTTTCAAATTACATTAACAAAAAAAGACACTGACTATTATTAACAACCTCTGGTTTTTTAAACTTAATGTTAACTGCATTTGTCAAATTATCCTAGAGTGAACTTTCTTCCTCAGAGGAAATTTTGATCGGTGTGTTACGCTTCAGCCTAGCGCATCGTGGAAATGACCCTGGCTTTTACTGTATATGTGTGAAAATGGCAGCACAAGTTTCCACAAGTAGACTACTACATAAAGCCCACGAGACATAATTCTTGAATAAAGCAAATTTATATGAGCTGTACATGAAGAACTACTGGAATTACTCACTTGAAATTTCACATTCTGTGGGTAGAATACAATGAATAATAATATTTGCAATTTTTTTTCCAGTCACATACTTTATTCTAATGATTTTTTTAAATAACCATTCAAATTCCAATATATTTCCAGTACACTAAAGGATGCCAGGGGAAACAACCCACAGAAAGGAGTGAACAGACTTGTGGATTATGGTTACAACTGACACCTCTCTCTGTTGTGATTGACTACACAGAATTGGTTCAATGAATTAGCGGAATTACTCATGCTGGTGAACACCCTCTATTTCATCTCTTATGGTTCAATGAATTAGCGGAATTACTCATGCTGGTCAAAACCCTTTATTTCATCTCTTAAATCTATGTGCTTACATACAAGACAAACATCAAGCAGTGTTTTCCCTGTTGCATCTTCTATTATCCACGTGAAACTTTTGACAGAGTCCAATCCAAAACAGTTATCAGCATAAAAAAAAAAGTTTGTTGATTTTCTAGCTCATGCACTGATCACATCTGATTTACTTACAAAGACAATAAATTGCTGTATGAATATATATATGCAGTTTTTATGTTAAAACACAAAACAAAACAGTCACAACTGGCACAAGCAGGCAATCTCAGAACAACAAGACACATCTCTAGCAAGTGATGACATACACACTGACACAGTAGTAACACACATGATCATTCAAGTAACACACAGACCGGTTCACAACCAACCTATGATAGGGGTGTCTGGACGCGAAGTCTCCTTCCTCCATTGCGGGACAAACACGTGATCTCTTCGTGCCCTCGCTGCCTGAACCAGTCCACAGCGATCTTGATCCCCCGGCAGGAAAACACGTTTTTCCCATGGCTGGAACCACCACAGACCATCCACAATCACTCCACCTTTAACACACGTCTACAAATACATGAAAATTATAACAGCCACATCTGGACATGCTTCAATGACCAGTGAGCAGGGTTATCACTAGTGTCAGGTCCCTTTAGACCTTTGCCTAGGTTGAGTGAATCTTGGATCTGACCTTTGACCAGCATCCTTACCACACAGAAAAGGGTTTCTCCTAGGCTCACATTCAATAGATCTTTCTTGTTTCTAGATGTTCTTTTTTTTTTAATTGTCTCTCTCAAGTGCAGTGAAGTAGTACACAAGAGTAACGTTGCTGCCTCACCTGTATCTAGTTCTACACATTCCAGCATATCATCAGATTTGTTCTCACTGATAAAACAAAACTACCAGCCAAATATCTCCCAATTCTATTCCCACTCACTGAAAATTGAAGAATAAATTATGAAACAGAAAGTTGATTACAGTGCATATATTCCTCCTGTATTGCTCAAGACCAGATGTAGAGTGACCAAGTCACAATGTTGAGCATGAATCATGCCCTCTCCTATTATGGTTAGTGATAGTATTTTCTCAGAAAATACACAAATTTGGAAATTTTATCAATTCACAGCTGGGAAAAATACCTTGTTCATGTTAGGATATTCATAAATTTCATTTTATTTAGACTGATTGGATGTAATTCAATTGGAGCAGCTAGAATACAGCAGAGATGGATCATAATATGGTAATTCATATGATCTTTTGATTCAGTTTCACTTCCTTTTACAGTTTTAGATATCATTCAAATTCAAAATCTCATTTTTTCTCTTGCAAGTCTATAGCTCAGCTAATCATTTGATTTAGGTCATACCAGGGCTGCCACCACTGAGTGTTCAAAACACATGCACATATATCCCTAAACTCACACCTACATGCACTACACACCTCCCAGTGTGCGCCACACATTGAAAATACATTTTTTCCCTTTACTATAATTAAGACAAAAGCACCAAAGTTTAGAAAAAAAAACTCTATAACTAATGAAATTTATGTCAATGATATATAATATACCTCAATCACGACAAACAAAAACCAACCTAAAAACACAATTTCCAGTTCACACAGCACTGACAGCAATCAGGAAGTTTGAGTGAACTTGTGAAGTACTACTGCTCTGTGCTGGTCCTAGATTACATAAATACCCTTATAACAGGATTTTGACCTACTTTTACCATTTACACCCACTACTTATCCTTAAAGATAAATGTACTTTAGTCTGAGTCGAACACGGTTGTACTCTGAGAGGCTTTCTGAGAAATCATTGTTTTAAAAGGTCCTACTCACATAAATTACACACACACACACACACACACACACACAAACACACACACACACACACACACAACACACACACTAAAGCCTGAGAAAGTCCACATGCTGGAGTTGTACACTTTGCAAAGGTCAAGAGCATCTCTAAAAATTTCACGCTTTAATTTGAACAATGACTTAGCGGTATAAACCATCCCTTCCTCTTCCTTGCCAAAACAGGCTTACCGACTTCCACAAATCAACACCTTTCGCATCTAATTACACAACATGAACAGATGTAACAGAAGATTCGTTTTTCCCTTACCTCATGGCTACGTTGCTGCCATCAATAACAACATGTCGCAAATTGCTGCCACTGTCTTCGGACTTGCTGACTTTCTTCATCACACCGAGAAACACTTCAGAGCTTGTGAAGTCGGGCGCTGCAAAGGTGGAAGGGGAGATAATATCTGGCATCTCGCTGTCCGGGTGAGCAGACCCCGCCGAGTTCTCAATCAGTTCATGCAACAGTTTGTCCTCGTTGCACTCCATGCCATGTCTGATGATCACCTTGTCCAGGTCACGCTCTGTGTAACCGAGCTTCACGGCAAACTCCAGGCGACTTTCGTAGCGCGGGTCCGATTTATCCACCACATTCGCACCGCTGTCTTCGTCTGACAACGCCGAGGAGGAGTGGTCCGATGAGGATTCGGCACCCTCGTTACTGGAATGGCTTTTCACGGCGTCTGTGCTGCAGCCTCCGCTGCTGTCTCTGAATGACACCACTTCAGCAAAGCTCCTGGTTAGCGTTGGAGACATAATGCTTGGTCCTCGGTCGATGAGGTCGGCTCCTGAAATGGATGGGAATTCTGCCTCCGCATCGGTCGTGAGGCTGCAGGACCTCATGGTCATGGGGTCCGACTGGCAGGATTCCACAATCACATTGTTGTCCACATCCCTGGACGCTGACCCAAACAGTTTGGCACTTTTGCCAGTCAGCAGGCTGCCCTCCCTGTTGCTGACAGTCGAGGTCTGTGTCATCAGCCCTCGATTGTTTTCAGCCTGGGATTGTTTGTTGGTCTGACAGGTGGTGCTGAAGTTGTGCGGCCCCATGATGAGTTGGCTGATCTGCAGTTTGGCAGCCTCCACGTTGTGCTGCTGGCCTTTGATGCACACCTCCCGCGCCCCAAAGTCAAAGTCCAGCACGGAGAGGCTTTGGCGCTCTATGCTTTGAGAGGCCTTCCGAACCATGTCAAACTCCTGGGGTGAAAAACTGTCACGTTCAATGATGAAATCCTTACTTTCCTCCAGAACTGCTATCAAAAAATCTGAAATCAAACACAGATTATAAGAAGGTGAATACTGAATGACTAAGTTAACTTGATTTAAAAAAAAACAAACAAAAAAACAAACTATACCGAAGTTAAGCAGAGAAAAATTTGACAGAGACTTCAACGATTCTGAGAGAGCTTGAGAGACAGAGAGGCAGACAGACGGACAGGCAGACAGAGAGGGAGAAAGGGAGAAGTGGGGGGAGGAAGGGAGGATGGAGGAGAGACAGAGAGCTAAATACTGCAACAGTTTTCAGAAAGCAAATGATGGTATACATCATCCTGATCATGAGCATTCATGCACACAAACAGACAGATAGACAGGAGGTACACACACACACACACACACACACACACACCACACAACAATGCACACACTCACACACACACATATCACTTGCTTTACACCACTGTCAACTAAAAACATTTCAAACCATAAAATATATTTCTACAAAATAACACTAATGATAAAATGTCAGTTTTACTCTCAGACCACAAAGAGAAGGACAAAAAACCTTTAAAGCTGAAAATCATGTGGAAAAAAGTGGTATGATGAGGAAAAGCTCAACGATGGAAAAAGAAAATCTTTGTTCTCAGACCTCCTGAGTCCACACCCTACGTGAAATCAAACCCCAAGAAT
This sequence comes from Conus canariensis, assembly GCA_033310375.1. NCBI lineage: Eukaryota > Metazoa > Mollusca > Gastropoda > Neogastropoda > Conidae > Conus > Conus canariensis. The sequence continues at coordinate 82,430,353 of CM065724.1, forward strand.
AAAAAAGACAGTGCATGTCTCACATAATCTCTTTCTTAAAATTTCAGTGCATGGTGTTCAGCACAGACCTCCAATTTGACATAGCACACAGCGGGATGGGAAGCAGGACACCAATTAACATGCCCCCATGGGACTCATCTTAGATCTGAGTTTAACAAACAAACAAACAAAAAGAAAAAGAAAAGGATATTGAAGACAAGCTGTGATGATTAACAGTGTAGAAAAAAAATCATGAAAATTATTCATGTATTTTTACTTTTAATAGCACAAACTGAACCCTTCTCTTGCTCTGGTCTCCCAGTACTTTTTATCTATACCTCAAACAAAAATAAAACAATAATGTTCTTAAACCTTCATGGACATGACATGTTCTGTCAATGATTCACACTGTTCACCACTTTCTAGCGTTTATATGAGGTGTCAGCTGAAGAGAGTCAATTAAATTGAGGAAGTTGTAGACATTCAACTACCTGCTCACAACTGGTAGTTCATCCTTAGCTGGCATAAATACAAGTAAACCAGGTTAATGTTTCACACATCACAGCTGTCTTAACTTTTAGCCTAATTTCTGTCAGTGATTCACATTGTTCACCACTCTCTAGATTTTACATTTACTGTCTGCTGAAGAGTCGATTAAATAGAGGAAGTTGCAGGCATTCAACTACCTGCTTGCGACTGGTGGTTAATCCTTTGCCGCCATAAATACAAGTGAACCAGGTTAATGTGTCTTCACTTCTTATTTCACAGCTGTCTAACTTTTACTTTTTGCCTAATACAACTAACATTGCTGCTGTATATAATCTGTCATGTGCTCACAGAATTTCTAAAGCTGGTGACGTTGTGATGCAATGAATAGATCATTAGATGACTAACATTTACAACAAGCAAATTTGACTAACAGCGGACGCTGACTCACAAAATCACACGCGCAAATCAAGCGGGCCAGGAGGCTGACACAATGCACATACATACATGTGCAACTGCGACGTTTTGACCTAGAAACATCCGGCCAGTATTAAGCAAGCAACACACCCAAAGAAAAAAAAAAGGTGTGTCATTTCTCCCTTCGTACAGTCTACACTACACAGTCCTGCATTCAAAAGATGCGTGGAATCGGTGAGCATCGGATTTAGTGCGCAATAACAGTAGATTTCCGCACCTCCGTCAGTACATACATTACCACTTCAAGACTAACTTACATGCGCTTTCTGAACGTTTTCCGATGAAGAGGAAGACGACAGCTGAAGAGTGAAACTACTGTTTTCGAGGTTTCCATCGTCAACAAAACCTGTCGTGTCACCGTCTCCCGAGGTTTGGAAAGCAATCGAAACGTCGAACAACAGCTCGATCCGTTCTTTGTAGCAAGGAACCAAATCTGACTTTGACTTAGCTACTTTCACTTCAACTTGGGCCATAATCAGACAACGCAAAAGGCTGCATTGTCATCAATTCTCTTGCACAGCGTATGATTTTCGGCTGCACAGTCGAACATTACTTTGCGAACGCCATATTTTCCTTGTCGCAGCGCATGCGTAGTTTGAGGCAACCTCGATTGAACTTCCTGGTTAGTTGGAAAGTTAACATTTTTTGTACTCCACCTCGAACACTGACAATGAATGCGTTTACGGGCTGTGCGTATCCTTCTCCGCTGTGTAAAACGCTAAGGCTTTCCCCCTCCGTACCTCCAGATTTAAAATGTTTTTCAGTTGAAAAAAACAAAAACAAAGACAAAAACTTCAACCCCAGGGTTGACAGTTTTTTAAATGTAAAAAAAAAAAGAAGTAATTAATAAAAAAGAAAACCGAATGCAAAAAAGGACAAGATCGAAAGATCACTTTTGCGCAGCAATATAATCAACACTGATAGGCCTACAGCGTGACGCGTGTATGAACACGGTACAGATCACAAGACTAATAAGATGACGTTACTATTTATGGTAACGGATCAGAAAGATGACGACGGTCAGAGCATTCTTAAACAGCGTCGCTCATGACTCGCGCCACACACACACACACACACACACACACACACACTCTCTCTCTCTGTCTCCATTCTCTTTTTTTCTTTTTCTTTTGTCTTTCTTTCTCTTTCTTTAAAAAAAAAAAAACTTTTATGATTTTCTCTAAAGATTAGGGCTCTAAGCGCTTTATATAATATAACAAACACTTGTTTACACAACGGGCTGCCTACCTGGGTAGTGCCGACTGAAGAGCTGCCTGCCGGCGCATCATTCAGTCGTTTCCCGTGTCATCCGGTCAATATCGTGCACTCAATTTCCTTATTTCCTTCATTCTTTCCATTTCTCACACATTTTTCCCGGAGGAAAACTTAAGGATAATTATTATTGTATCATTGTTACTATTTTCTTAATAATTATCGACGATAATCACTTTTTGGGATAACAGTTACTGTTTTCAGGACGGATTATCACAGTTTCTTTGATGATGACGACTGGTAAATGATAAGAAGCAAGAAAGCTCCTTAAGTAAATTACGCTGTTCTTCAGCAGGCGTCTCGTAGATCGTACTGTGGTCACTGCCGCCTACACCTCGGACGATTTCTTCTGAACTTGTACATGAGGTGAACTGGCCGTTTGCTATCGTGCGTGACCCGGAACGCGCGTGACGTCAACCAACGAGCGTGGCGCGTGGCAGGTAGCGGCTGACAGCCGCGGGGCAAACCGTGACGGTCACCACTCGCCGTGATCTGGCCTGCCGTGTGTGTGTCACGACCTGTCAACTGTAACGTAACGCCTGGCTGCCTCGCTTCCCCGGTCCAAAGGGGATCTGACCTCACGCTTTTGGGTGTCGTCCCCCACGTCTCTGTCTCTGTCTGCTTGTCTATCTCTGTCTCTCTCTTGCTTTGACCACAACATGCTCTCTCTCTCTCTCTCTCTCTCTCTCTCTCTCTCTCTCTCTCTCCTGTGACTCGCTTTGACTCAACTTCCTTTTCCTTTTTTCTCTCTCCATATCTCTCCTTTACTGTCATCTGTTGTTTTTCTGTCTTAGTGCATCTCTCTCCATATCTCTCCTTTACTGTCATCTGTTGTTTTTCTGTCTTAGTGCATCTCTCTCCATATCTCTCCTTTACTGTCATCTGTTGTTTTTCTGTCTTAGTGCATCTCTCTCCATATCTCTCCTTTACTGTCATCTATTGTTTTTCTGTCTTAGTGCATCTCTCTCCATATCTCTCCTTTACTGTTATCTAATGTTTTTCTGTCATAGTGCATCATTCTGCTGTCATTCTCCTGGAGACCCGTTTAGGGTTTTTTTTTCTGATAGCAATTTATGCCAATGACAGCTATTTCGTTGTAATCTGGCCACTCTATGTTTGGAGAGTTGTACTACTGTCCGAATGGCATTGGGTCTCTGTTGTCCATTTCCTATGCCTAAATTTAACACTTGTTTGATTAGCTTCTTTTTATTTGTTCTCTCATGGGCTACAGTTGCACATATAAATCATCAAAGAGTATTTTATAGCCTACTCTTGTCAATAAAGTTCTCTCTCTCTCTCTCTCTCTCTCTCTCTCTCTCTCTCTCTCTCTCTCTCAGGTAGGTGGCATGTGCTCATGAACAGTCAGAAATTTGTCGATTTATCTATTTAAAGCGTTTAAACTGCGATCCCTTATGCTATCTTAAGATCGTTTCTGAATTCATGTTAGTTATCTGTGTCTAGTTCTTATGGTACTTCTATGACTGTATTTTCTGAATTCTTGTCAGTTATCTGTGTTTAGTTCTTATGGTACTTCTATGATTGTATTTTCTTGCACCCCTTCATGAGGGGCAAAGGCCTAAAATGAATACGTTATATAGAGTCTTGAGTCTCATGTAGGTGTGAAATTACTGCAGGTACACGCAAGGTGTTTGGAAGTCACACACGCGAGGTGTTTGGAAGTCATACACACGCACGTACGCACGCACGCGTGAGCGCCCGTTTCTATATTTTTCTCATTACTTCCACCAAAAAGAGCATGTCCTCTCTCACGTTTGCTCGATTGTTTGTTTGTTTGTTTGTTTATTTGATTGTTTGTCTGTCAACTGGATTGCGCAATATCTACGACGTCGATGTTACAATGGGAAGTCTGAGCCAAGATGGGATGTGCGTGGCCCAGGAATGTACCTACCAAACAGGTCACCCAGTTTTCATACAACTTGGTGGAACAGTGGCACATGTGCGATGCACATCCGGGTCAAAGAGCGGGTTCAGTATCCGCTCGACCCCAGCTGGCAGAGGTCACTGCTTACTTGAGAGCCCTCCCTTTTGTTAAAAAAAAACTGAGTTTGTTATGAAGTCAGCTCAGGCTGACCGAAATGGTTTGAAAATTATATATACATATATAAAATATATATATATATATGTGTGTGTGTGTGTGTGTGTGTGTGTGTGTAAAGATTATTTCTTAAACTGCAATATCACACACACACACACACACACGCACACACACACGCACACACACACACACACAATATATATATATATGTATATATATATATATATATATATATATATATATATATATATATATATATATATACCCACATGTGAACTACATTATTGTTATTTGTGTGTTCTCGTGTTTTCGAAAGGCAAGATGTTGGGAGGAAAATAATGTCATTCTTTTCTGTAATTAAAGAATGATCTCTCTCTCTCTCTCCTCTCTCTCTCTCTCTCTCTCTCTCTCTCTCTCTCTCTCTCTCCTCGCTCGCTCGCTCTCACGCAAGTCGTACTCTATTTACTTACCACCTAAGTTAGCTGTCTAGGCGAAAAGGCGAGTATGGGGATTGCGGTAGGAGTTTGAATAAAACAGGATGTTGATCCAACGAGCACCGAGAGAGAGAGAGAGAGAGAGAGAGAGAGAGAGAGAGAGAGAGAGAGAGAGAGAGAGAGAGAGACAGACAGACAGTCAGACAGACAGACAGAGAGAGAGAGAGAGAGAGAGAGAGAGAGAGAGAGAGAGAGGCTTGTGCCAACTCCGGTTCAGCCGAGGTCAACAGCTTGACATTGTGCAAGGCAGGATGAGAGAGACACTGACATGACAACATCCTGGAGCATGGGGCATTTAAACGCACTCGCCTTGCCCGCCCCGTATAGCTGGTTTCCCCTGACCTCCTCACTGAAATGTACGTGTAACGAAAACCTGTATATTGTAGACTTTGCCGCGACCTTGGCAATGTTGTCACGTAAGACTGCATCCGAATTCCAAGTTCGTTAGGAACTGGGCGAGAAAAAAAAAACAACAACAAAAAACCGAAGACACGACACTGCAGAATTATAGTCTGGTTCCTAAGAGCGTGCTGTTCGACCAAGCCTTTGATCAAAGGGGGAAAAAAATGAAGCAAATTTCAAATAATAACGGTTTCACGACAAACCTCCACCTTCGGGTTATCATGCTCTCTCTCTATCTTGTTTATTACACTAAAAGAAAGAGCAACACTCACGGTAAGAAGAAAACAGTAGCGACCAATAAAATAGAAACTATTTGTTTGTAGTCGTCACAGACGCGTTATCCGACTCAAGCAGAGAACCGAAATGATACAGAAGAATGGTGGCGTGTTGGTGCACTGCAGATGGGAACTTTGAAGCGAAAAACGAATGATTGTAACTTTTTGGGGAATGCACGACCCGAACCCTAATCTAACGAGACCCTAACCCAATCAAACCCCAACCTTAGCCCGAACCCTAACCTAACCAGTCCCTAACCTTGTCAAATCCTGATCTTAACCCGAACCCTAACCAGACCCTAATCTTGTCAAATCCTGACCTTAACCCGAACCCTAACCAGACCCTAATCTTGTCAAATCCTGACCTTAACCCGAACCCTAACCAGATCCTAATCTTGTCAAATCCTAACCTTAACCCGGAGAATCCTAACTTCATCAAACCCTTACCTTACCTAATCAGACGCTGACCTTATCGGAACCCTAACCTTAATCCGAACCCAAACCTACCTCTAACTGTATAAAACCTTGTGGAAACCTTTGTTATTAAAATTGTGCTTGCTCTGGAGAGGGAAGAGTAGGGGTGTGGAGTGGGTGCAGTGGAGTTGTCTTCTCCTTTCTCCATCAATGAAGAAAAGAACGTCCAAAGAGCTGGAAGAACGACTTCACTCATTCATGTTTCAACATTCTCTCAGTTGACTTTCTTTTCTGAAATTCTCTCTCCCTCCCTCCCTCCCCCCCCCCCTCTCTCTCTCTCTCTCCTCTCTCTCTCTCCATCCAGCCTTTCGATCATTGCAAACTGGACACTGTACTTTCAGCGAACTATTTGCATTTTTTTTCTTCTTTATTCAGTAATCATTCAGGTGCCAAACAAGCTGTACCTCCCCTCCCCCCCCTCTCTCTCTCTCCGTTTCTTTTTCTCTCTGTCCGTCTCTCTCTCTGTCTGTCCGTCTCTCTCTCTCTCTCTCTCTCTCTCTCTCTCTCTCTGTGACTCAAGCAGTCACGTACTTGGCTGACTGTGTAACAGCCCGTTCTTACCCCCCTCTGGAACTTACCCCGGGGTAAGTCTGGGCTAGCCTGCTTTTAACCCCCGGGGTCATTCTAGGACTAGCTAGAACTTACCTCCCCTAGTTGGAACTTACCCCCGCGGGGGTAAATTTGGGCTAGCCTGGATTTACCCCCCCCCCCCCCCCCCCCAAGGGTCAGTCTAGGACTGTTTGGAATCTTCCTCCACCCCACCCCACCCTTCAAACAAGAGAGGGTTATTCAGGGTTTTCCTCTGCCTTTTCCCAACACGCACACCCGCCTTTAAAAAAAATTGTGTTGGCCTGCATATTTACCCCTCCTCTCCCACTTCCTATATACAGTCAGTTAGTTTAGACAAAGTGTAGTTCTAGACTCTTCTCAATAGATGGACCTCCTACTCCCCCCCCCCCCCCCCCCACACACACACACACACATACACCCTGGTTCACTAACAGATACGTATTAACATTTCTCGCGCTAGCTTACATGCGTGGGTCAATATTCGGGTGTGTGAGTACGCCCGTGCATGCGTGGGAAAGAAAGACGGCTACATGCCAATGTGACAAAGTGCCAATGTGACCAAGCGTAGTTGTGACAAAATGTTGTTGTGACCACGTGTCGTTGTGACCAAGTACCGTTGTTGCTTCATCCCGGTTTGCCTCTTTAACTATTTTACAGCTATTTAGTCTCTTGAGTACCTGTGTACCTTAGCTTGTACAATGCAGATGACTAGTGGTAAGTGCCACTGACCACTGGTC
>CM065724.1:82457574-82470074 GCA_033310375.1 Conus canariensis
TGAGATGAGGACGTGGTGGGCTTTGGGCGGTACTGGTAGAGAAGTGAGATGACGTGGTGGGCACTGGGCGGTACTGGTAGAGAAGTGAGATGAGGACGTGGTAGGCATTATGCTTAGGGCGGTACTGGTAAAGAAGTGAGATGAGGACGTGGTAGGCATTATGCTTAGGGCGGTACTGGTAAAGAAGTGAGATGAGGACGTGGTGGGCTCTGGGCGGTACTGGTAAAGAAGTGAGATGAGGACGTGGTAGGCATTATGCTTAGGGCGGTATCTGGTTAAAGAAGTGAGATGAGGACGTGGTGGGCATTGGGCGGTACTGGTAGAGACGTGAGATGACGTGGTGGGCATTGGGCGGTACTGGTAAAGAAGTGAGATGAGGACGTGGTGGGCTTTGGGCGGTACTGGTAGAGAAGTGAGATGAGGACGTGGTGGGCATTGGGCGGTACTGGTAAAGAAGTGAGATGAGGACGTGGTGGGCACTGGGCGGTACTGGTAGAGAAGTGAGATAAGGACGTGGTGGGCTTTGGGCGGTACTGGTAAAGAAGTGAGATGAGGACGTGGTGGGCATTGGGCGGTACTGGTAGAGAAGTGAGATGAGGACGTGGTGGGCTTTGGGCGGTACTGGTAGAGAAGTGAGATGAGGACGTGGTGGGCTTTGGGCGGTACTGGTAGAGAAGTGAGATAAGGACGTGGTGGGCACTGGGCGGTACTGGTAGAGAAGTGAGATGAGGACGTGGTGGGCTTTGGGCGGTACTGGTAGAGAAGTGAGATAAGGACGTGGTGGGCACTGGGCGGTACTGGTAGAGAAGTGAGATGAGGACGTGGTGGGCTTTGGGCGGTACTGGTAGAGAAGTGAGATGAGGACGTGGTGGGCTTTGGGCGGTACTGGTAGAGAAGAGAGATAAGGACGTGGTGGGCACTGGGCGGTACTGGTAAAGAAGTGAGATGAGGACGTGGTGGGCATTGGGCGGTACTGGTAGAGAAGTGAGATGAGGACGTGGTGGGCTTTGGGCGGTACTGGTAGAGAAGTGAGATAAGGACGTGGTGGGCACTGGGCGGTACTGGTAGAGAAGTGAGATGAGGACGTGGTGGGCATTGGGCGGTACTGGTAGAGAAGTGAGATGAGGACGTGGTGGGCACTGGGCGGTACTGGTAGAGAAGTGAGATGAGGACGTGGTGGGCATTGGGCGGTACTGGTAGAGAAGTGAGATAAGGACGTGGTGGGCACTGGGCGGTACTGGTAGAGAAGTGAGATGAGGACGTGGTGGGCTTTGGGCGGTACTGGTAGAGAAGTGAGATGAGGACGTGGTGGGCACTGGGCGGTACTGGTAAAGAAGTGAGATGAGGACGTGGTTGGCTTTGGGCGGTACTGGTAAAGAAGTGAGATGAGGACGTGGTGGGCTTTGGGCGGTACTGGTAAAGAAGTGAGATGAGGACGTGGTGGGCACTGGGCGGTACTGGTAGAGAAGTGAGATGAGGACGTGGTGGGCATTGGGCGGTACTGGTAGAGAAGTGAGATAAGGACGTGGTGGGCACTGGGCGGTACTGGTAGAGAAGTGAGATGAGGACGTGGTGGGCTTTGGGCGGTACTGGTAGAGAAGTGAGATGAGGACGTGGTGGGCACTGGGCGGTACTGGTAAAGAAGTGAGATGAGGACGTGGTTGGCTTTGGGCGGTACTGGTAAAGAAGTGAGATGAGGACGTGGTGGGCATTCTGCTTTGGGCGGTACTGGTAAAGAAGTGAGATGACGTGGTGGGCATTCTGCTTTGGGCGGTACTGGTAAAGAAGTGCGATGACGTGGTGGGCATTGGGCGGTACTGGTAAAGAAGTGAGATGACGTGGTGGGCATTCTGCTTTGGGCGGTACTGGTAAAGAAGTGAGATGACGTGGTGGGCATTGGGCGGTACTGGTAGAGAAGTGAGATGACGTGGTGGGCATTGGGCGGTACTGGTAGAGAAGTGAGATGAGGACGTGGTGGGCATTGGGCGGTACTGGTAGAGAAGTGAGATGACGTGGTGGGCATTATACTTTGGGCGGTACTGGTAGAGAAGTGAGAAGGGGTTAGAAGCAGGGAAGAATTTCAACATCAACAATAGAAAAACAAGCAAACAAACATAAAAAAGAAATAAAGAAATAAACCAATCAACAAAAACCAGTTAACAGAAATCATCCCTGGGATGGATTCTGCGGTCGGCCAGGCGATAAAGGGAGTTAAATTGGTTCTTGTCACCTCGGTGGCTGTGTTTTGTTGCCGGACCTCGCTGATCAGTACAGGTGATGTTGGTGTTGACACCTCAGTGGCTATGTTTTGTTGCCGGACCTCGCTGATCAGTACAGGTGATGTTGGTGTTGACACCTCAGTGGCTATGTTTTGTTGCCGGACCTCGCTGACCAGTACAGGTGATGTTGGTGTTGACAATCTTTTAGCTTAATGTCCTCCAGCCTGCACTAACAGAACATCTGGGACTGTGATTGGGGAATCAGAAGGTGGGAGGATGGGTAGGGGTGGGGGAGAGGAACAAACTATTATTTTAACTTGACATATATAATGTATGAAACATCACAAAAACAACTATCTATCATTTGAAATACCAAGTACTGGTTCAATTACACCGATTCATTTCAGGACAATTTTTTTGAAAGATAATTCAAAATGTTTAGTTCATATTTAGAGAAATTACGAGCAATTCTCTTGGACAGTCAACCATCTGAGTCATTCCTATCTTTTAAAAGGTGAAGGAGCTCCGTGGTGCATACCATGTCATGTACCACTCACAGTGAAACGTATAATTTTAGAGTGTTGGGACTTGCATGAAGTGAGACACAAGCATTTTACAGCAGACTCCATGAAAACCTTGTTAAGAGATGTCCCACCTAATGTGATCTTTGAAATTCTCAAAGAGATCAACATTTTTCATCTGATGTAAGAATTTGCAGAAGAAAGCTTTTCAACAAAATTCCAGGTGTGTTTTTAGGTGTATTTCAAAGGGTTGTATGAATTAGCTTTTTTTGTGTAATGACTTGTGAGTTGGCATAACGCGGTGACAGCCCTGGTATGGCCCTTTGCGGTCGGCTGGGCTATAAGCAACATGACCTTACCTTAACTAAGTTCGTTGTATTCTCATGCATCAACTAGGTGTCATTCAACCCTTTTAAAGTGAAAAAAAAAAGCAGTCACATGAGTGCACCCTTCAAACATTCTGCAAAGTGCGTTCTCTCAACAGATCAAAGCTTGCTGCGAATGCCCGCGTCTCGTTATTGGGTTTCCCCAGTGGATGGCAGATCAGAAGAAATGCTATTTCTTGACACAGCCGAACACAGATAGCCCCGAGTCCAGCGCATCCCACGCAAGGCAGACAACAAATAGACAGCACGAGCCATGTGATGACTTGATGAAGATAAAATATTATCGACTTGGGACACATGGCTGCAACGTCAATGAAAAGGCACACATGTTCAATGCTGACCCTGTCCATTTCTAATTTGGGATTCCGTCAGGGGACTTCTTGAAAACAACATCCAGTGGGAGGAGCCTTTTCTGAGATGACTACATCGTTATTTTGCAGAAAGATAGGCTGCTTGAAACCTCCATTCACCGCGACTTACACAAAATCTTCAATTCATTCGATTACATTGAGCCTGATTTTATGTTAATATGTTACCTCTGGTAAATCAGATTTACTTATGTATTTACGTATTTATTTATCTATTTAGATTAAAAAAAAAACAAAAACTTTTTGTGAAACACCCATACATCATCATTGAAAAATATATCCAGTAACACACATGTCCAAATGCGGAAATTACCTTTTTTTCTTCTTCTTTTTTTTCCTTTCTTTTTAAAGAAAGGAATACTAACACTACTAAATAAATCAGCTAAGAGTTCACACACACACACACACACACACACACACACACACACACACACACACACCCCCCCCCTCTATCTTTCTATATATACATATATGTATAGATATAGATACAGATATAAATACACACACACACACTTGTGCAAACGTATGATAAGCTTTAATACTTGATTCGATGGGCCCCTGATCTCCCTTTCCAAACCCCAACAAGACAGACTTCCTTTCAAACAAGGCTATCTCCCCCCCCCCCTCTCCCCCCACCGTCAAACATTAACGGCGAGTTAGATGAATATGCCAACTAATAGGCCTACATCTGTTGGGCACTTGTAGAACATTTAGGACTCCAAAAGCACCCGCAACATTCTTCACGGCAGGAGGCAGCAAATCATGGCCAAGAACAACAGTGCCACTCGAAACATGCAGGCAGAGTCTGCTGGATGGGGCAGATGACTGGGAGTGCACTGCAGACCTCCCAGAATGGAAGAGTCACCCAGAGATCATCAGCAAGAGTGGCATGAGACCAGACATAGTAGTCCACTCTCAGTCAACCAAGCAGCTGATCATGATCGAGCTCACGGTGCCATATGAGAACAGAATGGAGGCAGCTCAAATCTACAAGACTGAAAAGTATGCTGATCTGGCAAACAGCCTGAGGAGAGAAGGCTATCAGGTCAAAGTCCTCACTGCAGAAATTGGAGCTAGGGGGTTTGTAGGAACGTCTGCATACAGCCTCATGAAACAGCTCTCAGTTGCAGGGAAGGAAAAAAACAGAGCCCTGAAAGCAATGGCAGAAGCGGCAGAGAGGTGTTCAAGCTGGATCTGGTCAAGGAGGAACAAAAGTGAACTTCATAAGGCTTAATTTCCCTACAAATATCAGGTGTCCCTGTGGCTCAGTGGTTAAAGCGCGAGTCATTAAGTGGAAAATGAGCATGTCCAGAGGGTCATGGGTTCGAATCCCAGCCATGGCTCGTCCCAAGATGGGAAAAAAAAAAAAAAGGGGCAGCAGAGGGACATCCGGAGTCATGAACCGGGTGTGGCCCAACCCCCCTAGAGTGTCAGGAGATAAGGGCCGAAACACTTGCTTGAAGGGGGCTTCTCTTCTGAGGACTCTCTGCTGCCACGCTCTCCACGAGTTTCTTTCTACTGATGCATGGGTAAACCATTGACTTCCGGGAATAGGCCGGAGGACATCCGGGAAAGACCGGAGGACACTGGGAAAGACCAGAACCGAGGGCTCTGTGGGCTGGCTCCCCACTTTGCCTTAAACATGTGGCTACTAAGAATAAAAGGAAAAGATGCTCCCAGGATTCACCGAAAGGGGGAGAGAATGATGAATCCATCGGTGCTCAACCAATCATGACTGCAAATCCCAAACGGACTATGAACATGGACCAAATGGAATATCCATGTGTCTGTGGAAAGCGTTTCGCTACCACCCGTGGCATGAAGATCCACAGAACAAAGATGGGATGTGTGAAGACTCATCTGAATGAGCAGCAGCGCACTGCATCAGCAGATAAGACGTCGGAAGACCAAGGCCAGGATTTAAACCACAGTGCCAAGGACATCCACGCTGTTGGTTCGGATGAGGAATTTGCACAGGCCCTCGATGCCAGGCGCCTGAAACTCAACCTGCCACGAGCAAACGAAACTGAAGATTGGGAGAAACTGGATGCAAAAATCGTCCAAAGACTCGATGCACTGATAGGGAAAAGCACCCTGGAACACAAACTAGCCACATATGGGGACATTGTGTATGCCACATGTAGAGACGCCTATGGAGCAAAACTACCCAAAGAGAAAACACCTCCAAAGAAATCCAGACGCCAAGAAAAGATGGACAAGATCAGGGTCCAAAAGAAAAACCTCAAGATGCAAATGAAGACCGCACTGCCAGCTGAAAAACAAGGCTTGGAAAAACTGTGGAAAGACCTGAAAGAAAAACACAGCGCCCTCAGCAAAGCGGAATCTGCGAGGAAGAGGAAGAGCAAAAAGAAGAAGACACAAGAGCGCTTCTTCAGAGACCCCTTCCAGTTTGCCAGAACACTGTTTGAGCAGCCAAAATCTGGGACCCTAAGTGTGGACAAAGGAGTTCTTGAGCAGCATCTGAGGAAAACATACTCTGACCCACAGAGCAAAGCACCACTCGACATTCAAGGTCTGGTGTGGCCAACCAACCCTGAGGAACAGTTCAATGGCAAGCCTCCAACGTTGGCGGAAATCAAGAAGGTGGTCGACAAAGCCAGAGCCAAATCATCACCAGGGCCAAACGGAATACCTTACCAGCTTTACAAGAAATGTCCCAAGGTGCTGGAGTGGCTCCACAAGCTGCTGCGATCGGCTTGGAGAAACCAGAAGATCAGCGGCCAGTGGATGACGGCAGATGGTGTGTACATCCCCAAAGAGCAAAACTCAAGTGACATCAGCCAGTTCAGGCCAATATCACTACTGAACGTCGAAGGGAAAATCTTCTTCTCTGTCATGGCAGCAAGGCTGACCAAGTACCTGATGGAAAACAAGTACTTGGATGTGTCAGTCCAGAAAGGTGGCATCCCAGGCGTGGCTGGCTGTGTAGAACACGCCACAATGATCTGGGACGCAATCCAAAAAGCAAAAACAGAAAAGAGAGACCTGGACGTAGTGTGGCTTGATCTGGCAAACGCATATGGATCTGTGCCCCATGAGATGATACAGTTGGCTCTTGAGATGTACCATGTGCCAAAGAACATCCGCGACATGCTCAAGAAGTACTTCAATGGCTTCTCAATGCGGTTCTCTACCAAGGAGTACACAACAGACTGGATCAACTTGGAAGTGGGTATTGCAATGGGCTGTGCAATTTCCCCAATACTGTTCGTGCTGGCAATGGAACTCATCTTGAAAGCAGCAACAAACAACGCGAGACAAACAGACCTTGGCGATGGATACAAGATGCCTCCTCTCAAGGCCTTCATGGATGACACTACAGTGATTTCATCCAGAGAAGACGAGACACGTCATGTGCTGGAGAGGCTGGACGACATAGTTGCCTCATCCAGAATGAAGTTCAAGCCAAAGAAATCACGGAGTCTCTCACTGAGGAAAGGAAAAGTGGCCGGATCTGTGGTCTTCAGTGTTGCCAACCAGGCCATTCCAACAGTCACAGAAGAACCAGTCAAGAGCCTTGGAAGATGGTATGATGATACGCTGAAAGACACACAAAGAGCAAAAGAAACCAAGCAGATGGCGGAGGAAGGCTTGGAGACCATTGACCAGTGTGGGCTCCCTGGCAAATACAAGGTCTGGTGTCTGCAGTTCATGCTGATACCAAAGCTGCTATGGCCTCTGATGATATACGACATCTGCACCAGCATAGTGGAGGCAATGGAAGCCAAAATCAACAAGTTCACAAGGAAATGGCTTGGTGTCCCACCCTGTCTGACTGACATAGCGCTGTACTGTCGCCAAGCAAAGCTGAAACTACCACTGAAATCCATCCTGGAGGAATACAAAGCAGGGAAGATCAGACTTCAAAGCATGCTGGAGGACTCAGGAGACAAGGTGGTAGAAGCAATCAAGCCCCAGCTGAAGACAGGCAGAAAATGGAAAGTTCAAGAGGCGATGGATTCTGCAAAAGAAAGTCTCAAGATCAGAGAAATAACAGGACACACACAGACCAACAGACAAGGACTGGGGGTGACCAAAACTGAATGGTGGTCAAAGGCCAAAGGAAAAGCCAAAAGAGACATGATGATTCAGGAGATGAGGAAAGAAGAAGACCAAAAAAGACTCCAAAAAGCAGTCCAGCAGAGCCAGCAAGGGCAATGGACAACGTGGGAGAATGCACTCCAAAGAAGTCTCACTTGGAATGACATTTGGCACATGGCCCCTCTCAGGATCAGCTTCATTCTCAGATCTGCATATGACCTTCTGCCCTCAAATGCAAACCTGGTGAAGTGGGGGAAAACAGACGATCCTGCATGCCCCCTCTGCCATGAAAAACAAACAGTGGAGCATGTCCTAAGCTCATGTAAAGTAGCCCTGGCTCAAGGAAGGTACACATGGAGGCACAACCAAGTGCTCAAAGAGATTGTACAAGTAGTCTGGGCTAGTACCAACACCACAAAAGGGAAAATCAGGACTCCAAAAGCACCCGCAACATTCTTCACGGCAGGAGGCAGCAAATCATGGCCAAGAACAACAGTGCCACTCGAAACATGCAGGCAGAGTCTGCTGGATGGGGCAGATGACTGGGAGTGCACTGCAGACCTCCCAGAATGGAAGAGTCACCCAGAGATCATCAGCAAGAGTGGCATGAGACCAGACATAGTAGTCCACTCTCAGTCAACCAAGCAGCTGATCATGATCGAGCTCACGGTGCCATATGAGAACAGAATGGAGGCAGCTCAAATCTACAAGACTGAAAAGTATGCTGATCTGGCAAACAGCCTGAGGAGAGAAGGCTATCAGGTCAAAGTCCTCACTGCAGAAATTGGAGCTAGGGGGTTTGTAGGAACGTCTGCATACAGCCTCATGAAACAGCTCTCAGTTGCAGGGAAGGAAAAAAACAGAGCCCTGAAAGCAATGGCAGAAGCGGCAGAGAGGTGTTCAAGCTGGATCTGGTCAAGGAGGAACAAAAGTGAACTTCATAAGGCTTAATTTCCCTACAAATATCAGGTGTCCCTGTGGCTCAGTGGTTAAAGCGCGAGTCATTAAGTGGAAAATGAGCATGTCCAGAGGGTCATGGGTTCGAATCCCAGCCATGGCTCGTCCCAAGATGGGAAAAAAAAAAAAGGGGCAGCAGAGGGACATCCGGAGTCATGAACCGGGTGTGGCCCAACCCCCCTAGAGTGTCAGGAGATAAGGGCCGAAACACTTGCTTGAAGGGGGCTTCTCTTCTGAGGACTCTCTGCTGCCACGCTCTCCACGAGTTTCTTTCTACTGTTTTCTCTTTAACTAATAGGCCTCCATCTGTTGGGCACTTGTAGAACATGTAGGTTGTTTTCTCATTAACTAATAGGCCTACATCTGTTGGGCACTTGTAGAACATGCAGGTTGCTTTTTCATTGACTTCACTGTGATTTTGACGGCATAGGAAACATGACGGAGATAAATTACGTTTGAAGAAGAGAAGGTGCCGAAAGCATGGGGCCCCTTTGCACAAAAATCAATGCTCTTTTTTGTTTGTGTACATCTCTGTATACGTTATGCACTTGTTTAATAATCATTGACTTTTTATTTTTTGGTTTGGTAATTATTGGCAATTACATCTTGGTATACGCTATGCACTTGTTTACCAAAAAAAAAAAAAAGTCCGTGATATTGAGTAGACATACAAAAATCAAAAGGCATACAGGCCGCTTAATTATTTGCTCGTCTGTTCGGCCCCTTTCTAAAAGCGGACTGGTCTGATAGATTTGAACTTTGATAATCGAACACGAACATGTCTCGCCAGACAGCATTAACGTCTTGATTACAACAATATCCGTATCACGAACCATCAGCTCGTGCGCTGTCGGTATAATCTGTTGCCCCATCAGCATATCTGCCCAAAGGAGGAAAATCGTTAACTCACGCTGTGTGTCTGTGATGGCTCTCTCTATTTTCAGCCGCTAATCAGCACGCACCCACACAGCTGGGTCATAGTCGTCAATAAGTTCGTGATTCGCTCCCGTCGCCAGTGCCACGAAAAGAGGCTTAAGCAGACGACAATTATCATCTGCTCCGCACGGAATGCCCAAGGGAGGTAAGTGTCACTGAACTGGAAAACGTGAGATCTGAAGTAGAAAAAAAAAAGAAAAAGAAAAAAGGAAAGAAAAAAAAAAGAAAAAAAAAGAAGCGTTTTAACGGGTCGCTGTTTTGTACAACATTCAGATTAAGAGTAAGAGTTGTTCATTCGTATAGTGCCATTGAGAGCCATGCTAAAAGCGCTTAATACCAAAGTAATAACATGCATACAAATACAAATGATTCTTAGGAAGACACATTTGGAACTAAATAAAACAACAACATCAGATAATTTACATTTATTCATATACTTGTGGAACTTAAATTTAAAACAACAACAACAACAACAACAGAGAATGTAATTTACATTCATCTATATGCTTGTACATGTTAGCATTGAAAAAAAAGTTTTATCGATTTTGTCTGAGTAATTGTCACCATCACATATCCTGAGCTCAACTCTCTTCTCATTCCTTGCCCCCCCCCCCCCCCCCCCCCCCCATTGCACACACACACACACACACACACACACACACACACACTGTCACGAACTGTCAAGTATTTTACTGCGTGCGTCTATGCTCTGCATGTTTACACATGTTTATATATGTGTGTGTGTGTGTGTGTGTGTGTGCGCGCGCGCGCACACGTTTGTCGCGTGCACGCTTCACGCGCGTTATTGTGTGTCAGCTAAAAGTGGCATCAGTGTACAGACATCCCGTGCAGCCCATGCTGATCATTTGGCTCACCTTGGGAGCAAAGTAAGTTCGAGTCCCGTTAGCCTGGACTGAGAACATTCCTTTTTTTTTTTTTTTCAAGAGCCTTGGAGGGAGGTCTTCGGGTGTGACCGCGCCGGTAAGGTTTGGGTCCTCCGAGCCATCGTTGTGACGCTAGTTTGTGTCCGCGGTGAGGTGTCTGGTTCTCCAGAGCCTGTATAGTCCCCAGAGCTCGCTCACAGGTTTTGGCCTTTCACTCTGTTCTTCTTGCGTATGAACTATCCATCCCCAGTCCTCCACTTCCCCTTCATCATCCCCAGCCATTCCTTCAGCAAGTTATCCCCCCTGGAGATTGCGCCCTGGGACCTTCATCTTCATGCCCACTTCGACGCCCCAAGTTCAAGAATTCTTGTCTGCGCTCGCAGGGCTACATTACCTACGTGCTACCATCCCCCACAGTGCCAGCAGTTAACCCTTTCCCGGGCGTGGGTGCTTGGACTTTTGGACGCCTTTTCGTTTGCTTTTGTTTTGTCTACTCACAACCTGTCCTATAAGTATAATTCATTCATTCAGGTCCTCAGCATAATCATCCTCATTCCCATCCTCTTCATATGTGTTTTGATGTATGTTGTTTCGTGTGATTCTGTTGTTGTGGATTTGTGTACAATGAAGTGTCATTAAATGTTGGAAATGGAACTGTGTTAGTGGGTTAGTGTTAGAGTAAGAGTGGGAAGGGGTGTGGGTCTTGGTTTCGTGGGCACTAGGCCTGCGTTACACACACACACACACACACACACACACACACACACACACACACACACACACACACACACACACACACACCGCATCCTGTTCCAATCGTCATCGGCAATTCTTCAAGACAACTCCCAGCTTTCCTTCCACCTCCGCACCGCCCCCCCCCCCCCTCCCTCGCCCCCACTCCCCTTTCTGCGTCTAAATTGCTGTCTCAACAGCACTCCACCCCCATCCCCACCCCATCTTCATACACGCCTCATCCCTGTATACATAGCCCCTCCCAATCCATATCTACCCCTGTTTCCACGATCCCTTCGTGGTATAAGCCAAAACGTTTACAGTCGGCATCAATCTCACACGGAAAGAAAATACACTTTGAACCCATATGCTTTAATGATCGGAAGGGAAAAAAAAAAAAAAGCTAAACGACACGAAGAAATAGGGGAAAAAAGACCATGAAGAAAAGAAGAGCTGGCAAAATGATAAAACAGTCCTGAAGCAAAGAATTGGAAGCTCACGATTCCTGCAGAGGTACTTTAATACATTTTATGTATGTGTGTGTGTGTGGAGAGGGAGGTTCACGGTTGGAGGTGGGTGGGTAGGAGAGAGAAGGTGGTAGGGGAAGAAGGGGGGGGGGGGGGGTAGGGGTGAGGGGGTGATCAAGGTGAGCCCCAAAGTGTTATGCACTGGATTCTTAATGAGGAAAAACAAAGAAAGATGATGGTAATTTAGCGATGTTAATTTGAGTGAGCCAAATGAGCATGCACGCACGCACGCATCACGCACGCACATGCACGCACGCACGCACACACACACACACACACACACACACACACACACACACACACACACACATGCTCACTGAGAGAGAGAGAGAGAGAGAGAGAGAGAGAGAGAGAGAGAGAGAGAGAGAGAGAACACCACACACACACACACACACACACACACACACACACACACACACACACACACACCACAGACACACAGACACACATACACACACACACCCGACCACCAAACACGCACACACACACAACCACCCACACACACACCCACACACACACACACACACACAAAGGTGAAAGGTGATGTCAAAGAACGTTGTCTAAGGACATCCGTCCCTAAACTTAAGGGTCCCCTAACTCCAGGTCGACCATTGTTTTTCCGTAGCGCACTTCAGTCACTCGGGAAACCAGCACGTGTCCCAACGCTCCCAGGACAAAACACCGGATCAACAGTGCATCATCCCGGAACCTCATCAAGAGCATCTTCAGACCATTACACGATCTCCGTCTGAGCAAAGATAGTAGGCCCTACGCCCTACGGAGGCGTACTATCTTTGGTCTGAGTTTCCCGAGAAAAACCTCAAATCCTCTGAGGGGAACCCCCACGCACAACCCGAAACACTTTCCCCGTCACGTCCATTCTTCTGACCAATCACCATTCTCCACAC
>CM065724.1:82480074-82490074 GCA_033310375.1 Conus canariensis
TGACTGATGAGGCCAGTTTGCTTTGGGCGTGCCTACCAGGGACATGTGTCCCATAAGATGGGTGGGGTCACTTTCGCTGAAAACGAGCTCCTAAACAAAGATTACCTCCCTTGCAGATTTCCCAACATCGTGTACGAAAGAGGTTTGTTTCCTCGCATATGTAGGTGTTCCATTGTTTGACACATTGTACAGCATGTTGTCTGACACATTGTACAGCATGTTGTCTGACACATTGTACAGCATGTTGTCTGACACATTGTACAGCATGTTGTCTGACACATCGTACAGCATGTTGACTATATTTGCATTTGTCTGCTGTAACGGTGTTTTTTTGCACCCAGAAAGTGTTTTTAGGTAGATCTTGATATGATCACATGTTCTTAAAGAAGGAGGTTAATATTGCTTATAGCCCAGCCGACCGCAAAGGGCCATGTCAGGGCTGTCACCGCGTTGAAGTCAACTCACAAGTAAAAAAAAAAAAAAAGAAAAAAAGTAAAAAGAAAACTCATTCACACAACCCTTTGAAATACACCTTCCCAAAACACACCGGAAATTTCGTTAAGAAAAGATACACAACCCTTTGAAATACACCTTCCCAAAACACACCGGAAATTTCGTTAAGAAAAGATACACAACCCTTTGAAATACACCTTCCCAAAACACACCGGAAATTTCGTTAAGAAAAGATACACAACCCTTTGAAATACACCTTCCCAAAACACACCGGAAATTTCGTTAAGAAAAGATGCAGCTTCCGTAAAATGGGAGATCAGATGAACACTGTTGATCTCTCTCAGAAATTCAAAGATCGCGTTAAAACAAAAAAAAGGCCATGAAAGTGTTATCGCTATGAAAATTTTTGGTAATATTTCAACAATGTTTCCAGCTTCATAACTCTCTATAAGCCTGCTGTGGTAAACAGCGACCAGAAGAATGTCCCAGTGAGACTTCAGGGTAGACCTTGTTGTTGTTGTTGTCGTTGTTGTTGTCCTTGTTGTTGTTGTTGTTGTTGTTTTCTTCTTCTTCTTCTTCTTCTTCTTCTTCTTCTTCTAGTTCATCCTCTCCTTCTTCTTCTTCTTCTAGTTCATCCTCTCCTTCTTCTTCTTCTTCTTCTAGTTCATCCTCTCCTTCTTCTTCTTCTTCTTCTTCTAGTTCATCCTCTCCTTCTTCTTCTTCTTCTTTTTCTAGTTCATCCTCACCTCCTCCTCATCCTCCTCCTCCTTCTTCTTCTTCTTCTTCTTTAACATCTTTGGGTGGAGTATCAGTTGTGTCACATGACTTCTCTCTTCATAAGTCGATGAAGAACGTGACTTCATGACCTCCCCCGTTCCCTGCCCTACCCCCCCCCTCTCCTCCTTCCCTCTCCCTTCTCCACCTCCTCCCCCACCCCCACCCCCTGGCCCTGACCTCCTATCCCTCCCTTCCTTTTGTTTTGTTTGTTTCAGTGTGGGGAGGTGCACAACACCATCAATTTTTGTCAGTTTCCCTCAAGATTGATTGATGGTGTTGCTTGTCTCCCTTGTCCTTCTCCAAAGAAAGAAGAAAAAAGAACGACAACTCCCTTTTGAGCCATGGGATGCACAGCCCGGGCAGAGTGTACTGTAACAAATTTGGCGCTCTGCTTTAGCAACGGAGTGTTGGCTGCGAGCGCTTCAAACGTTCTGTAGTGGTCCCAAGAGGTGGTTGGTTCACAGATAAAACAAGATGGCTGCGACTGTCTGCAGTTGACGGATTCCGTCTGCAGCGTGTGTGTGTCTCATATTTCATCGATGGTATTTGTCCAGCTGTAAATTTATCACTATCGAATGATTTCGTGTGCAGTTTTGATCATAATCATCATTTATGGGTATTTGGTCTGCTATAAATTCATCACTATCTTAACAATTATTTCGTGTTCAGTTTCGACCATAATCATCGTCCTAGCTCGCATTCACTAAGGAAAAAGAATGATCGATAGCTGACTATCTTCCTTGTTAACAAAGGCTCGGCTGCGAGAAGTTTGTCTAGTCACGACTTCAAACAACAAGCAAAGGCATTCCTGACATACTTTGTTCAACAAAGCGTTTTGTTTGGGTGATTGGCGGCTGGTTTGTGTGTTGAGGATACGAACTTAACAAACAAACAAAAATTTAGTTGAAGGGTGTGGTAGTAGAGGGTGGGGTGGTAGGTAGGGTGGAGGAGATGGTGCCGGGGAACGTGAAGTTAAGGGAGGGTGGGGGGGGGGGGGGGGGGATGGGGAGGGAGTGAGAGTGTGAGGGAGGGAGGGGGGTTCGAGGTGGGGTAAGGTGGGGGAGAAGAAGATATCTGAAGCTGTTTTGTGTGAGCATACCACTCAGCATCAACAGTGTTTGTGTGAGCATACCACTCAGCATCAACAGTGTTTGTGTGAGCATACCACTCATCATCAATACTGTCTGTGTGAGCATACCACTCAGCATCAACACTGTGTGTGTGAGCATACCACTCATCATCAATACTGTCTGTGTGAGCATACCACTCATCATCAATGCTGTCTGTGTGAGCATACCACTCAGCATCAATGCTGTCTGTGTGAGCATACCACTCAGCATCAACAGTGTTTGTGTCAGCATACCACTCAGCATCAACAGTGTTTGTGTCAGCATACCACTCAGCATCAACAGTGTTTGTGTCAGCATACCACTCAGCATCAATGCTGTCTGTGTGAGCATACCACTCAGCATCAATACTGTTTGTGTGAGCATACCACTCAGCATCAATACTGTTTGTGTGAGTATACCACTCAGCATCAATACTGTCTGTGTGAGCATACCACTCAGCATCAATGCTGTCTGTGTGAGCATACCACTCAGCATCAATACTGTTTGTGTGAGCATACCATCAGCATCAATACTGTTTGTGTGAGCATACCACTCAGCATCAATACTGTTTGTGTGAGCATACCACTCAGCATCAGTACAAAGGGATCCCCAGGGACAGACCCAAACGAGCGCGGATAACCATCCAGATTTGCCTCCCTTTGGAGTGACGGCAGAGTAACTGACTATACCCGGCGGTGATCATGACAGATATAGTCAACTGCATTTTCGTACGTCATGTCTAACTCGCCCCCCCCCCCCCCCCCCCCACTCCTCACCCACCTACCTCTTTTTTCTTCTTCTATTCTATTTCTTTCCTTTCTTTTCTTTTCTTTCTTTCCCCTTTCCTTTCTTTCTTTCAATCTTTGTTCCTTTCTTTCTTTCTTCTCGTTCTTATGTATCGTTAACCAACTTATGTATGTTGTGTACAAAGACGATTTTTGACAGAAGCGTAATTCAGGTGCACTGTCTTTTACACGTTGAGTTTAACCACACACACACACACACACACACACACACACACACACACACACACACACACACACACACACACACACACACACACACACACACACACACACACACACACACGTGCGCGCGCACTGTCAAATGCTATAAACATGTCCTTCTTTAAAAAAAAAAAGTGATCACCCCTTTTTTTTTTTAAAGATTTTTTTTCTCTCTCAAGATCAGCGTCGCTTTTGTCATTGTGTGTTGTTGTTGCTGTCGTCCGGAACAACCACGATCAAACAGTCACGATGTCGCTTAATTCACTTTGGGGCTTTTCCAAATGGTTCGTCCCATTGCGGAAACATTCCGTCGACTGACGCAATAATCCACAGAGTTAGATCACCGATGTTGCAAAAACACAATAATCCACAGACTTAGATCGCGAATTTTGCAACATGGCGTCGCTCTAAGCGTATGGGAAGACCTATGGATTACACACAAAAAGAAAAAGCATGGGCGAGTCATTTTTAGTGAATTGCATGATTAAACATTGCACTTGTAAGTGTTTGTACACAACGGCAGCAAACAGACCTTAGTACCATGTTCACACAGTGGGAGGTCTGAGAATAATAAGCGTTGAAAGAGGGGAGGGGGGGGGGGGGGGGCCTCTAAACCGTCATCTGAAAAAAAGAAAAAAGAAACATAGATAAAGAATAGTGCTTGATTTAATAAGAAGGCCGCTATTGTACTACACAGAGGCAAAGGAAGAATGTACATTCTAAATGATGCGTTTAAAGCAAACCGTGAAGTGTTTTCTAAGAGGATTCGGCGTATTTATCGTTTAAACAAATCATGAAGTGTTTTCTAAGAGGATTCGGCGTATTTATCGTTTAAACAAATCATGAAGTGTTTTCTAAGAGGATTCGGCGTATTTATCGTTTAAACAAATCATGAAGTGCTTTCTAAGAGGATTCGGCGTATTTATCGTTTAAACAAATCATGAAGTGCTTTCTAAGAGGATTCAGCGAATTCATCGCAACAGACGAGCCCGGATGAATACAACACGATGAAGAAGAAGAAGTAGGAGAAGGGGGAGGAAAAGGAAGACGAGGAGGAGGAGCAGAGGAAGGAGGAGGAGGAGAAGAAAGGGAAGGAGGAGGAGTAGAGGAAGGAGGAGGAGGAGAAGAATAAGAAGGAGAAGGAGGAGGAGAAGAAAGGGAAGGAGGAGGAGTAGAGGGAGGTGGAGGAGGAGAAGGAGAAGAAAGAGGTGGAGGAGGAGAAGGAGAAGGAGAAGGAGGAGAAGGAGGAGGAAAAGGTAGACGAGGAGGAGGAATAGAGGGAGGAGGAGAAGGAGAAGAAAGAGGTGGAGGAGGAGAAGGAGAAGGAGGAGAAGGAGAAGGAGGAGGAAAAGGTAGACGAGGAGGAGGAGTAGAGGGAGGAGGAGGAGGAGAAGAAAGAGAAGGAGGAAGAGGAGAGAGAAGGGAGAGGAGAAGGAGAAGGAGGAGAGAAGGAGAAGGGGGAAGAGGAGAAGGAGAAGGGGGAAGAGGAGAAGGAGAAGGGGGAAGAGGAGGAGGAGAAGGGGGAAGAGGAGAAGGAGAAGGGGGAAGAGGAGGAGGAGAAGGGGGAAGAGGAGAAGGAAAAGGGGAAGAGGAGAGGAGAAGGGGAAGAGGAGAAGGAGAAGGGGGAAGAGGAGGAGGAGAAGGGGGAAGAGGAAGAGAGGAGGAAGGAGGAGAAGAGGAGAGGAGAAGGAGGAGAGAGAGGAGGAAGGAGGAAGAGGAGAGAGGAGAAGGAGGAAGAGGGAGAGAAGCGAGAAGGCAGAAGAGGGGAGAGAGAAGGGAATGAAGAGAGGAGAAAGAGAAGGAGACGGGGGGACGAAGAAGACAGAGGAAAGGAGAAAACAGGAGGGGAGAAAAGAAAGAGGGGAATGAAGACGGAGGAGAATAGAAGAAGGAGGACGGGGGAAAGAAAGAGGAGAAGAAGGAGGAAGAGAGGAGAGGAGGAAAAGAAGGAGGAGGGGAAAAGAAGGAGGAGGAGAAGAAGAAGGAGGAGGAGAAGAAGAAGGGAGGAGGGGAAAAGAAGAGGAGAAGAAGAAGGAGGAGGAGAGAGAAGGAGGAGGGGAAAAGAGGAGGAGGAGGAAGAAGGAGGAGGAGAAGAAGAAGGAGGAGGAGAAGAAGAAGGAGGAGGAGAAGAGAAGGAGGAGAGAAGGAGGGAAGGAGAAGGAGAAGAAGAGGAGGAGGAGAAGAAGAGGGGAAGAGAAGGAGGAGAAGAAGAAGGAGAGAGGAGATGAGTAGGAGGAGGAGAGGAGGAAGAGAAGAAGGAGGAGGAGAAGAAGAAGAAGGAGGAGAGATGAAGGAGGAGGATGAGTAGGAGGAGAGGAGGAGAGAGAAGGAGGAGGAGAAGAAGAAGGAGGAGAGAGTAGGAGGAGGAGAAGGAGAGGAGGAGGAGGAGGAGAAGAAGAAGAAGAGGAGGAGAGAGGAAGGAGGAGGAGGATGAGTAGGAGAGGAGGAGGAGAGGAGGAGGAGGAGGAGGAGGGGAAGTGTGTGTGTGTGTGTAGTAGTACTTTCATTGTTACGTCTTTTCACAAAATTATGTGATATTAGACAAGAGAGAGAGAGAGAGAGAGAGAGAGAGAGAGAGAGAGAGAGAGAGAGAGAGAGAGAGAGAGGAGGTGTGTGTGTGTGTAAGAGTATGTGTGTGAAGCATAGGTGCGTGGAAGTGCACGCAAAATATGGAATAATTACTACTTATAACATTATAGTAAATATCTAACAGGACTACATATTAAACAAGAGGTAACTTTCAAAGCAAAATCAATATCAGAAAAAACATCAGTCACTGTCATGCCTAATAAACATGGTAAGTATGCCTTAAGAGTCACACAATCAAATAAAACGTGGGCTCTTGACACATTTGCCTTACCACATATGCATTTTGTTCCTGCACTATATTTCGTTCTGAATGCGTCGAGTTTCAGTCTATAAAATACTGAAACAAAGTTTCTGTACTGATACATATCACGAACCTGCAGGTGTTCAATGCCTTCAACCTGATCAAAGCTGAGAACATGGTTTTTTCGAGCATTAACCCGCAAATAAGGGATGTTCTGGTTGTTTCTAAAAAGTCCCAAGCTACTTGTTTTAAAACTTGATGACACTCTTGTAAAGTCAAGGGGACAGCAAGTGACTGTGCACTCATGTCAGTTTTAGCTCCCTTTTTGGCAGATCTGTCAGCGAATTCATTGCCCAAAATTCCACAGTGGAAGGAACCCAGAAAAAAGTTAAATCGGTCCCTTTGCACATCAAAATATGAATTAAATAACATATTTCCTTCAAAATAAAGTTTTCAGAATTAGAACTGAAAAACTTGATAGATTGTAGTACTGACATTGAGTCGACACATAACAATACTTGCAAGATTGATTGCGGTAAATCAATTAAATATGTCAAAGCCATTAGTATAGCTATCATTTCAGCAACTACAATAGATCGATTTTTGCCTATTGAATATGCTTTATCTACTTTAAGTGATGGAATAACAAAAGCGGATCCAGCATCTTTGTTCTTTGTCAATGATCATCAGTATATACCTTAAGATGGTTAGGATACTTGCTTTGCATATGCATCTTTGCTGAATATGACAAGATATGCGGATGATCAGCTTTTTTAGCATCAGTGTGATTAAGGTCAATTTTTGCCCTGTGTCTTTCCCAGCTTGGGATTGGATCAGTATGAGAAATCTTTGCCAAAGAGTCGGGGGTCAAATCAGTTTTCTGCAACAAATGGGCAGAGTACGAGCCAATAGTAGACAGAAAGGAAATGTTTTTTGCTCGTTTGGGGTAATCAGTAGATGGATTTAAAGAAATTTCTGTTTCGTTTACACCTTTCATAGCTGTACATTTCACAACATATTTTGCCAAAGCAAGTGTTCTGTATTCGTTTAAAGGCAAAATATCAATTTCCGAATATGTCCGTACTGTAGAAGCATGTACAGGGACTCCCAAGCATAATTTAAAAGCCTTGCTATCAACACTTTGCAGTTTTTGCAACAAATATTTAGGAGCACAAAAGAAAGCTTCTTGAGCATACGATAGCTTAGAACGAACGAGTGATATTGCCAGGTGTTTCAATGTTTTTACATCCTGGCACCAGCTTTGCTTGCTTAAGATTTTCAAAAAATTTAAACTTTTCCTAGCCTGGTTTAAGAGATAATCGATGTGAACTTTCCATGTCAATTTAGATGTGAAGTAAACTCCTAAGAATTTTACTGAGTGTACATACTGAAGTGTTATTCCATCAAGTCTAAAAGAAGGCAGATCAACAGGATCATCACCATTATTAAATAACATTATATACGTTTTTTCATGGGAAAGTTTCAGTCCATTTTCAAACAAGTACTTACTAAGATTATTTAGCTCTGCTGAAACATTTTTTTGTAATAGTTGATTGATCTTTTTGGCGTGTTTTTTTCTTAGACTAGCATTTATCCACATACACAGATCATCAGCATACTGCACAACGGTAGCGTTTTTAGTTACGTGCTTTGGGAGATCATGTAACAAAATATTAAATAACATATAATATTAAATGTGTGTGTGTGTGTGTGTGTGTGTGTGTGTGTGTGTGTGTGTGTGTGTGTGTGTAGGGGGGGGATGGAGGAGGAGGAAGGGGGGTGAAGGAGGAGGAAAAGAAAAGAAAAAGGACAAGAAGTCAAAAAGACGGTCATTATGGGTACAACGTCTGGTGATCTATGATAAAGTGCCTGCACACACACCCTCGCCTTTTTTGTCTGTGCTTTCTCCCAGTAAAAATAAACCCATTGAAGTGAAACTGCGTCACTGCCTCCACCCCTGCCTGCATTCTTCATAATCATTCATGCAGTGCTGGCACGCGCGGGCGCGGGCGCATTTGTGTGTGTGTGTGTGTGTGTGTGTGTGTGCGTCGTGCGCGCGCGCGCGCGCGTGTGTGTATGTATGTGTGCGTGCGTGCTTGCGTGTGTGTGTGTGTGTGTGTGTGTGTGTGTGTGTGTTGAGAGAGAGAGAGAGAGAGAGAGAGAGAGAGAGAGAGAGCACACTAGGTGTGTGTGTGTATGTATGCGTACGTGCGTGCGTGCGAGCGTGCGTGGTGTGTGTGTGTGTGTGTGTGTGTGTGTGTGTGTGTGAGAGAGAGAGAGAGAGAGAGAGAGAGAGAGAGAGCACACGCTGGGTGTGTGTGCGTGCGTGCGTGTGTGTGCGCGCGCTAGGTGTGTGTGTGTGTGTGTGTGTGTGTGTGTGTGTGTGTGGTGTGTGTGTGTGTGTGTGTGTGTGTGTGTGTGTGTGTGTGTGTGTGTGTGTGTGGTGTGTGCGTGTGTGCGTCAGTGCGCGCACGCGCGCGCGTGTTTCTATGTATTTGAAGATTAGACGTAGCATGGACCAGCAGCAAAAAAAAAAAAAAAAAAAGGGAAGTGTTATTGCCGGCAAGTTTGAAGATGAAAGAAAATGAAAGAAAGCAAGAAAGAAAGAAAGAAAAAAAAAACATGAAAAGAAAGTTATACTGGGAGAGGTCTATGATTGACTGGCTATAGGGCGTTTCCTCTCCAGATACACAAAGCGGAAGGCATAGCAGATTCTTTGTGTGGGCTGTGTGGGTTTTGAGGTCAGTGTAAACCAATGGGGTGTAAAGGCACACAGGGGGGTATTTTGTCATCATGATGTTTTTGGAAGTCAGTTGATCCGCCAATGACACGTCCCAGTCCCCACCCACACCCTGCCTTCGTCCCCCACCCACCCCGGCCCTACCCCTACCTCTACCCCTACCCTCTCCACACTTTTCCTTTCTTCTGTAAGTGGTTCACCGTTCCTCTTCAGTTCCCCTGACCGCCCCCTCATTTTTTTTTTTTACCCCCTTTCTCCCGCCAGCTTTGTTCACTGATTAGCTCACTAATGCTTATCCATTATCAGTAAGAGAGAGACAGACGGACGGACAGACAGACAGACAACACACACACATGCACACACGCGCTCACGCCCGCACGCACGCCCGCTCGCACGCACGCATGCACGCACACACCGCGCGCGTGCACACACACACACACACACATAAACACACACTCTCTCTCTCTCTCTCTCTCTCTCTCTCTCACAAAAAACAACACACACACACACACACACACACACACACACACACACACACAACACACATTTTTTTTTTTTGGGGGGGGGGGGGGGGGTCATATTGGGGAGTTGACTGACTGACTGATAGCCCTGATAGTGACCCTGGTGGTCGGCTGGGCTATAAACAACATGACTGGAATTCCCTCACCCTTTCCCTCCCCCCCCCCCTTCTCCTTTCGTCGACTACGGTGCAAAGTGGGAGAGAGTATGAATGGCAAACAACTCAGACTACCAATGACTGAGACAATGTTAGTAATTGTAGGTAATGTCCGCGGAAAACAAATACTGTCAGTTCGTCATTTAAAAACACAAAGAAAGAAAGAAAGAAAGAAAGAAAAGAAGAAAGAAAGAAAGAAAGAAAGAACGAAAGAAAGAAAGACGAAGTCCTTCCTGACCCCAGGCCATCAAGTCAACGCTGATGTTGTGTTCTATCTAAGAGAAGGTGGACTTTGAACTGGAAGAGGCTGAATGCGAGACTATGATAGGAAACTGTGTGTGTGTGTGTGTGGTGTGTGTGTGTGTGTGTGTGTGTGTGTGTGTGTGTGTGTGTGTGTGTGTGTGTGTG
>CM065724.1:82497574-82502574 GCA_033310375.1 Conus canariensis
TGTGTGTGTGTGTGTGTGTGTGTGTGTGTGTGTGTGTCTGTGTCTGTGTGTGAAAGAGAGAGAGAGAGAGAGAGAGAGAGAGACAGAGAGAGAGAGAGAGAGAGAGAGAGACAGAGAGAATGTATATGTGCGTGTGTGTGTGTGTGTGTGTGTGTGTGTGTGTGTGTGTGTGTGTGTGTTGTGTGTGTTGTGTGTTTGTATGTGTGTGTGAGTGTGTGTGTGTGTGTGTGTATGTGTGTGTGTGTGTGTGTGTGTGTGTGTGTGTGTGTTGTGTGTGTGTGTGTGTGTGTGTGTGTGTGTGTGTGAGAGAGAGAGGGAGAGAGAGAGAGAGAATGTGTGTATGTGTGTGCGTGTATGTGTGTGTGTGGGGGGGGGGGGGGGGGGGCCACATGCGTATATGAATGTGTGTGTGTGTGTATGCGCACGCGTGTGCGCATGCGTCAATATGCGCATACGTGTCTGCGTGCCTTTATATTTCTTACACAACCAGATGAAAGCACTTCCTTCACAAAACGGTTATCTGAATTTATTGCGAAAACTGATCACGCGGAAGGCCTCAATCTGGGGCAAAACGTCATTCAAAATACCGCCGGGGCAAAATAGCTCGTGGAGAAATGACGCCGAGCCGAAATGATGAAAGGGGGAAAAAAAAAAAAAAAAAAAAAAAAGCAAAAAGATGTCACCGTCTACATATCAGCTGTGACCGTTTCACTCAGTGTCTTAATGAACAGAGGGCAAAGGGAGGTAATTCCGGATGTCCTTTGCACGTGCATCCTGTATTGCCACGACCGTTGTTATCAAGGCTGGGCCGTTCAGCGAACTAGCTTTTGAACTTGGGTTAAACAAACAAACAAACAAATTAAAAAATGTCACGTGAATTTGGTGGACTTTGTCCTTAAAGCTCTGATAAGAAGCGAGATGAAGAAGGATTCACGTGAACGGCGTGGGATCTCCACTTCACTGCAAGTCAGGGAGTTTTGTAGCTTGAAGTGTTTACTCTTCTTGTTTCTGTTTTTCCTTTTTTTTGTTTTTACGTTTTCTTTCTTATCTTCTCTCTCTCTCTCTCTCTCTCTCTCTCTCTCTCTCTCTCTCTCTCTCTCTCTCTCTCTCTCCCCCCCCCCCCTCTCTCTCTCTCTTGCGAAACTTTACTTTGGTTCTCTGGCAGTTTTGTGTTTGAGTGTATGGTCTTAACTGTGACGTGTAACCACACACAGACACGTTTCTCCAGTCACCAGAGGTCAGAGTTTACGGGGGCTAATTTAGGAGTCAAGTAGTAACACTGCCGTTTGAATACATGACAACCGCCTTGCTTGTGTGACGAATTTCTTTGAAAGTGAAAAATCAGTTTTACTTTGGTTTCAGAGCTAAGACATTAGTTCCATCAGTTTTACTTTGGTTTCAGAGCTAACACATTAGTTCCATGGTATTTGTCAGCCAGGATAGTGGACGTATGCATACGCTATTTTTAAACCACAGCTGGTTTGGGTGTGAAAAGCCTAGCAGACGACCGACAGAAAGGAGGGGGTAGTATGTGTGTGTGTGTGTGTGTGTGTGTGTGTGTGTGTGTGTGTGTGTGTGTGTGTGTGATGTCGTTTGTGCTTACACATGAAAACAACCAAACATTGGATATGCCCCAGAGTCAGTATACTCTATGCCTCATAAATGAGTTCGATTGTACATGTGGACAGGGATAGTGGAAATACGCATCACTGATAAACTCCTTGTGTTCCTAGGCTGCTGTCTGGACACAGGGTCTGGGGTGTGAAAAAGCCTAGCAGAGGACAGAAAGAAGGGGGAAGGGTGTGGTGGGGGGAGGGGGGGAGGGGTTCATGTCGTTTGTGCTAGCACAATAAAACAATCAAAGTTTCGACGTGTTTCAAAATCAGGCACAATAAATATGCCCAAAAGGATAAACTATGCAAGAGAATATGTTTTCATGAATTCGTATCTTCTGACAGACGAAACATGCAGCTTTGAGTGCTCTGGTAAAATTATACCAGTAAGGTGGGGGTAATGTTACTTATAGCGAGCCGACCGCAAAGGGCCATATCAGGGCTGTCACCGCGTTGAAGTCAAGTCACAAGTCATTCATTCACACAACTTTTTAAAATACATCTTCAATAAACACACCCGAAATTTTGTGAAAAACCTATCCACAGTAAAATCTCGGTTCAGATGAAAAATGCTAATCTCTTTCAGAATTCAAGGGGCATGTCAGGTGGGACATCTCTGAACAAGGTTTTCATGGAGTCTGCTGTAAAGTGTTAATGTCTCACATCATGCACGCCCCAACACTCTACAAGAATATGTTTCATTGTGAGTGGCACATGACATGGAATGCACCACGGAGCTTCCTCGCTCTTCAAAAGGTATGAATGAGTTAAAAACGAATGGCCAGTGTGCAGCCGGCATAAAACCGTTTCTTCTTTGTGTTTGGGGCCTCATTTGTTATCTGTGGACTCTAACCTAAATACCATTGCTACAACGGACCTTTGAAACCGAGTGAGCTTCGTGTTTTCAGAGAGGCGACAGCCCTGTCACCCCATGTTTCTTCTTCTTCTTCTCCGTCTTTTTTTCCTATTGATTGTTGAAGGGTCGTAATTTAATTCTAACGACGCAAAGCAAAACGAAAAGCAAACATGAAGAGAGGAAGTGTGTGTGTGTGTGTGTGTGTGTGTGTGTGTGTGTGTGTGTGTGTGTGTGTGTGTGTGTGTGTGTAGTGTGTGTGTGTGTGTGTGTGTGTGTGTGTGTGAACGGCAATACGTGTGTGCTACGGAATGAGAGAGAGAGAGAGAGAGAGAGAGAGAGAGAGAGAGAGAGAGAGAGAGAGAGAGAGTGACCTGTACTACAGATGCTGCAGTTGACCTGCACTACAGATGCTGCAGATGACCTGCACTACAGATGCTGCAGATGACTTGCACTACAGATGCTGCAGATGAAGTACCATCCCCAGTCTGTTTCAGGAACTCGGGGATCCCAGACAAGTCTTTCAATGTCTGTTCGTCAGTCTGTGCTCTTGAACAGTCCGTTTGTCAGTCTGTCTGTCCTCATTCTCTCAACTTATTTTTCTTATCCCATCTCTCTCTCTCTCTCTCTCTCTCTCTGTATACACACACACACACACACACACACACACACACACACACACACACACACACACACACACACACACACAAAAAGCGTTGTGATTGGTTGGTTTTTGAGAATTGCATCGGAAGAGGAAGGTGTTTTCGGATGTTCGATGGACATAATGACGATGACAAAACCAACGACACCAAGTGATCATAGTCTGGATGCAGGAACCGGAAGGGATTTAACGACTCCAATGAAGTGGTTTCTCTTCCTGCTTCTTGTCAACCATAGTC
Source organism: Conus canariensis (assembly GCA_033310375.1). Lineage (NCBI taxonomy): Eukaryota > Metazoa > Mollusca > Gastropoda > Neogastropoda > Conidae > Conus > Conus canariensis. The sequence goes on from CM065724.1 coordinate 82,500,940, forward strand.
AGAGATATAAACAAATGTTTTCCGAAGATTGGAGAGGCGTGGATGGCGAAACTTGGTAGAACTGGGCTGGATGGAGAGAGAGAGAGAGAGAGAGAGAGAGAGAGAGAGAGAGAGAGAGAGAGAGAGAGAGACAGACAGACAGACAGACAGACAGACAGACAGACAGACAGACGGACAGAGGCGGCATCATAGAGTTGTATGTAGAGTTTGTTTCAAATCGTCCCACCAGTTGGCTATTCCCCGAAGAGGCCAGCCTTGCAGCGAAACGAAAGGGTCAACAAGGAAGGCATGAGGAAAGCCAAGAAGCGTGACCATAGGCGTGAGAGGTTGGGTGTTTGTTTGCTTTTTGTTTGTTTGGTTGTTTGTTTTCCACTTCCCCCTCTTCCCCACTGTCGATCCCACCCTCCTTCCCTTCCCTAAATCTCCGGTCTCCCCCTCCCCAATCCCACATCTCTCCCCACTCCCCTCCCTTCCCTTCTTTGACGAGCTTTAGTACTTGGGATAATAATCTTGGGTTATACAAGGACTGGCGTTTGGAATGATCGTTTTGTTACAATTAATTCTTTAAGCAAAAACAGGCAGCTATCACAAGGAATAAATAGCACACCAATGGTATCAAATATTGTAAGTGTATATGCGCCTACACGTGTGTTCGGCATTTACGGTTTGCGACTGAGCAACTGAGAGAGAGAAAGTACATACATACATACATACAAGCAGGCAGAGAGAGGGACAGACAGACAGACAGACAGATAACATGGTGCTACTTTGGGCAAGTCATTGGGATCATGAGGTGCGATATTTCATTTGGCATTCAAATATTAAGGCTTTTGTTTGTCTGTTTGTTTTTCCCAGTGTCGCGTAAAATACGCTCATGCCTATAATTATGTCCCTTGATTGGGTCAGTGTGTGTGTGTGTGTGTGTGTGTGTGTGTGTTGTGTGTGCGTGTGTGTGTGCACGCGTGTGCGCGCGTGTGTGTGGGTGCGCGTGCGCGCGCGTGTGCGTGCGCGTGTGTGCGCGCACGCGCCTGCGTGCGCGCGCCTGTGCTTCTGTCCAATTTCATTTTAATTTCATAAAGTATTTTTTTGTGTCTACAGTTTTTAAATATTTAATATCCGTCTAATATAGTATTTTTGTACCGACTTCTAGTTATGTCGAAGATGTCATCTGGTTTTCAATACTCTAAACTGTACGTGTTGTTCAAATAGTATATGTAATGGTGTATTTGCGTTTGTTTTCTTTTGTATACTAACACACATTTTCCCGATTAAGATCATGTGGTTTATTATATTTTGATTATTGATATCGTTTCCACAGGTAGTTATCTTGACTCCAAACAGAATGTCAAAAAGATCTAAATTTATGCGGATACTTGTCTGACCATGAACATAACTTTCCATTTTCTTCCAAAATGCTTTCACAGGGGGACATTTGTAAAAGAAGTGCTCTATGTAATCTACTTCAGTTCTGCAAACGGAACAGTTACTATCCTCTGCCAATTTCATTTTATGTAACAAAATATTTGTTGGGTATATATTATGAACAATTTTCCACTGCAGCTCTCTTAATCTGGTTTCTTTCGTAGCAGCATGTGCCATTAGCCATGAATCCTTGTCTATTTCAAAGTTCAGATT
>CM065724.1:82510074-82522574 GCA_033310375.1 Conus canariensis
CTGTAAACATATGGCACAAATATCAACTTGTAGATAGCAATATGCCTAAATACTGTAAACATAAGGCACAAATGTCAACTTGTAGATAACAATATGCCTAAATACTGTAAACATAAGGCACAAAATATCAACTTGTAGATAGCAATATGCCTAAATACTGTAAACATAAGGCACAAATGTCAACTTGTTGATAACAATATGCCTAAATACTGTAAACATAAGGCACAAATGTCAACTTGTGGATAGCAATACGCCTAAACATTGTAAACATAAGGCACAAACATTGTACCATTACACGTCCATCCTTCTGTCGCTCCAATGTATAACTACCATTTAAAACAATGTGATAAGACTTTGGTCATGGTAAACTTTAGTTGAAACACTGATGCCACAAACTAATTTGTTTGACTATATTTGTATTCCAGCGACAGTCTCGGACAACAAGAACACGTCACTACCTGTAAAAGAACGAACAGATGAAAACATCAAATGAAAACTTGATACATTTCCGTCACCCCTTAGTACCTTTAAAGCCATTGCAATAATGATAATGATACATTTCCGTCACCCCTTAGTACCTTTAAAGCCATTGCAATAATGATAATGATACATTTCCGTCACCCCTTAGTACCTTTAAAGCCATTGCAATAATGATAATGATACATTTCCGTCACTCCTTGGTAACTTTAAAGCCATTGCAATAATGATAATAATGATACATTTCTGTCACTCCTTAGTATCTTTAAAGCCATTTCAATAATGATAATGATACATTTCTGTCACTCCTTAGTATCTTTAAAGCCATTGCAATAATGATAATAATGATACATTTCCGTCACCTCTTGGTACCTTTAAAGCCATTTCAATAATGATAATGATACATTTCGTCACTCCTTAGTATCTTTAAAGCCATTTCAATAATGATAATGATACATTTCTGTCACTCCTTAGTAATCTTTAAAGCCATTCAATAATAATAATGATACATTTCCGTCACTCCTTAGTATCTTTAAAGCCATTTCAATATATAATGATACATTTCTGTCACTCCTTAGTATCTTTAAAGCCATCTCAATAATGATAATGATACATTTCTGTCACTCCTTAGTATCTTTAAACCATTTCAATAATGATAATGATACATTTCTGTCACTCCTTAGTTCTTTAAAGCCATTTCAATAATAATAATGATACATTTCCGTCACTCCTTAGTATCTTTAAAGCCATTTCAATAATAAATGATACATTTCTGTCACTCCTTAGTATCTTTAAAGCCATTTCAATAATGATAATGATACATTTCTGTCACTCCTTAGTATCTTTAAAGATCATCATTTCACCAATAAATTAAATAATGATACATTTCTGTCACTCCTTAGTATCTTTAAAGCCATTTCAATAATGATATAATGATACATTTCTGTCACTCCTTAGTACTTTAAGATAAAAAGCCATTTCCAATTTAAAGATTAATAATAATGATACATTTCTGTCACTCCTTAGTATCTTTAAAGCCATTTCAATAATAATGATACATTTCTGTCACTCCTTAGTATCTTTAAAGCCATTTCAATAATGATAAATGATACATTTCTGTCACTCCTTAGTACTTTAAAGCCATTTCAATAATAATGATACATTTCTGTCACTCCTTAGTAACTTTAAAGCCATTTCAATAATAATGATACATTTCTGTCACTCCTTAGTATCTTTAAAGCCATTTCAATAATAATGATACATTCTGTCACTCCTTTGACTTAAGCCATTCAATAATGAAAATATTCTGTCACTCCTTAGTAACTTTAAAGCCATTTCAATAATGATAATGATACATTTCTGTCACTCCTTAGTATCTTTAAAGCCATTCAATAATGATAATGATACATTCTGTCACTCCTTAGTATCTTTAAAGCCATTTCAATAATAATGATACATTTCTGTCACTCCTTAGTACTTTAAAGCCATTTCAATAATGAAATGATACATTTCTGTCACTCCTTAGTAACTTTAAAGCCATTTCAATAATAATGATACATTTCTGTCACTCCTTAGTATCTTTAAAGCCATTTAAATAATGATAATAATGATACATTTCTGTCACTCCTTAGTAACTTTAAAGCCATTTCAATAATGATAATGATACATTTCTGTCACTCCTTAGTATCTTTAAAGCCATCTCAATAATGATAATGATACATTTCTGTCACTCCTTAGTATCTTTAAAGCCATTATAATAATAATGATACATTTCTGTCACTCCTTAGTACTTTTAAAGCCATTTCAATAATGATAATAATGATACATTTCTGTCACTCCTTAGTAACTTTAAAGCCATTTCAATAATGATAATAATGATACATTTCTGTCACTCCTTAGTATCTTTAAAGCCATTCAATTATGATGATACATTTCTGTCACTCCTTAGTATCTTTAAAGCCATTTCAATAATGATAATGATACATTTCTGTCACTCCTTGTATCTTTAAAGCCATCTCAATAATTGATAATGATACATCTTACTGTCACTCCTTAGTAATCTTCTAAAGCCATCTCAATAATGATAATGATACATTACTGTCACTCCTGTATCCTTTAAAGCCATTCTAATGATAATGATACATTTCTGTCACTCCTGGTACCTTTAAAGCCATTTAATAATTGATAGATGATACATTTCATGCAGTCTCCTTGGTACCTTCAAGTAGCGGTTTGGCTGACAACTCAGCAGTAGATGGTTTGGGTGTAACTAGACGTTCTGGCTGTAACTCCAGCAGTACGACTGGTTTGGGCTGTAACTCTAGCAGTATGACTGGTTTGGGCTGTAACTCTAGCAGTATGACTGGTTTGGGCTGTAACTCCAGCAGTATGACTGGTTTGGGCTGTAACTCTAGCAGTATGACTGGTTTGGGCTGTAACTCTAGCAGTTTGACTGGTTTGGGCTGTAACTCTAGCAGTTTGACTGGTTTGGCTGTAACTCCAGCAGTATGACTGGTTTGGGCTGTAACTCTAGCAGTTTGACTGGTTTGGGCTGTAACTCCAGCAGTATGACTGGTTTGGGCTGTAACTCTAGCAGTATGACTGGTTTGGGCTGTAACTCCAGCAGTATGACTGGTTTGGGCTGTAACTCCAGCAGTATGACTGGTTTGGGCTGTAACTCCAGCTGTATGATGGTTTGGCTGTAACTCCAGCAGTTTGACTGGTTTGGGCTGTAACTCAGCAGTATGACTGGTTTGGGCTGTAACTCCAGCAGTTTGACTGGTTTGGGCTGTCACTCCAGCAGTATGACTGTTTGGGCTTAACTCTAGCAGTATGACTGGTTTGGGCTGTAACTCAGCAGTTGACTGGTTTGGGCTGTAACTCTAGCAGTTTGACTTTGGGTGTAACTCCAGCATTTGACTGGTTTGGGCTGTAACTCCAGCAGTATGACTGGTTTGGGCTGTAACTCTAGCAGTTTGACTGGTTTGGGCTGTAACTCTAGCAGTATGACTGGTTTGGGCTGTAACTCTAGCAGTATGACTGGTTTGGGCTGTAACTCCAGCAGTATGACTGGTTTGGGCTGTAACTCCAGCAGTATGACTGTTTGGGCTGTAACTCCAGCAGTATGATTTGGTTTGGGCTGTAACTCCAGCAGTTTGACTGGTTTGGCTGTAACTCCAGCAGTATGACTGTTTGGGCTGTAACTCCAGCAGTATGACTGGTTTGGGCTGTAACTCCAGCAGTATGACTGGTTTGGGCTGTCACTCTAGCAGTTTGACTGGTTTGGGCTGTCACTCCAGCAATACGACTGGTTTGGGCTGTAACTCCAGCAGTATGACTGGTTTGGGCTGTAACTCCAGCATTTGACTGGTTTGGGCTGTAACTCTAGCAGTTTGACTGGTTTGGGCTGTAACTCTAGCAGTTTGACTGGTTTGGGCTGTCAGGTTTCACATTTTCACATATTCTCACATTTAGAGCTGCCATATATGCTTGTATAATTTACCTCTTACGCTATTTAGTTTTTGATAGTATAGACCATAACAAATTTCCAGATGTTAAATCAAAAGCCTTCTCAAAATCTTGGGTGTACGACTTGGGGATACAGCTGTTGTAATGAAACTGACAGCGTGACAATGTCATCTACTGTGGAATAGCCTTCAAATCCAAGCCTTTTGTTCACCGATAATGATTTGTTCCCTTGACCCATTCTTTTAAACTCCATCAGTGACTTTACTATAGTGTATTACAAAAACAGAAACTGTATAACAACCTCGGCAATTTTCATCACTTTTTCATTGATACAAATTAAATCACTAAGTCCTTATTTTCTCTTTTAAAAACAAGACACCAAATAATTTCACACACACACACACACACACACACACACACACACACACACACACACACACACACACACACACACACACACACACACACACACACACACACACACACACACACACACAACATTATCACTGGAATTCCTGTACAGTCCACCAACACGGCCGTCAGGACCAGCAGTTTAACAGCTCTGAAGCTTTATGATGGCAAACAAAACTTCTCCATGGAAAAATGGGAGAGTTCATGTCTTCATCAATCAATGACATCTTCATTTGAACTATAATCTAACGGTTTTTTTTTTCTCTCTAACAATGATCTAAAACGATTATACCGGGTATCAATAATGTTGTCTGTCTGTTTAGCTCTCTGTGACTCTTTGTATTTCCAGTCTGCCCTTAGCTGCTTTCTGTGTGCTGTCTGTAACCCCCCCCCCCCCCCCAAAAAAAAAAAAAAAAAAAAAAAAAAACACCCACCTCACTCATTCCCTGCCCACACCTCTCCACCCACGTCGTCCTCAACTCTTCACACCTCTAAACTCTCACTGTCCAATAACAAATATCATATTCTTCTTCTTCAGTTTAACGTCCTTCTACTAAAAGTGATATCAAACGATGTGTTGAAGTATATGGAATGTGTGTATTAATTGTGTGGTTGTTTCTTGAAAATGTGTTGTATGAATAAACATTTCTTATGATATGAGTTGAGATTGGAGATGGCCAGATACAGGGACAAAGTGTGGATGTGAGTTTGTGTGTGAGCGTGTGTGTGTGTGTGCGCGCGCGCGTGTGTGTGTGTGAGTGTGTGTGTGTGTGCGCGCGCGCGCTTGTATGTAAATGTGTCAATTTATCCGGAATTAGGCAAGTACGCTTCAAACTGAGTGTAGCATAGGGGCAAGAGTACTGTAAGTAATGCTAAGTAATTAACAATCTAATATTAAAGGATAGAACATCAAAGGTAAATGCCCACTGGGCTGTGTAACAAACATTTACAAACTGAGGAAAGAAAAGAGTAGTCATTCAAAATCTTGGACACAGATGACGGACTGGATCCGTCAGATAAACTACAAACGCCCGACTTACAATATAATTCCCTTGCTCTTGGACAATTGATTAACAGATGTCCTACTCCGAGTGTTTCTCCACACATACATCTAATGTTTTTACAGAACTTCGTACGAAGGGAATTTAACCGCATTCTGTGCAGTAAACTTCTAATCTCTCTAGACACAGAAGCAAGGTGATTGTTTGACGAGGCTTTCGAGTTGATTTTGCCACAAAATTTAATACAACTCTGATAATACTGAGTATCCGAGTTCATTATCAAGTTTCTGAAGCTTTCATCCGATGTTTTGTTTAGAAGAATATTGCATTCTGTTAAATCCAAAGGAATATTAAGGGGAATTGAACCTTCAACATTTTGAGCTGCCTTTCTTGCAGCCTGATCGACTCTCTCATTTGCTGAAATGCCACAATGAGAGGGGACCCAGCAAAAACTAACTGACGTGCCTTTATCGGATAAAAGATGTATAACATGATTTATTTCTGTTATTATCTCCAAACGGATTTTTGAATTTGAAGACCGGATTGCTTCAAGAGCAGATCTAGGATCAGCACATACTAGTACGTGACTGACATTCAGATGGAGATAAAGAATATGATTTAAGGACATTAGGATGGCGGCTAGCTCGGCACTAAAAATCGAAAAATTTCTATCAAGATGGTACATTTTCTCCACGTTTAAGTCAGGTATTACAAAAGCTGCCCCTGTCCTACTGTCTTCTAGCACTGAGCCGTCTGTGAAAATTTTTAGGTGGTTCTTGTACTGATTTTCCAGGTGTAAGCATACGGAAATTTTTAGTATGTTGGGTGAATCTTTTTTTGACAAATCTGAATGAATCGTATCAAAGGAGGCTTTCGTTTGTTCCCATCTTGGCACTGGTGAAAAGATGGTTTAACAGCGATTTCATTTCTATTTATGTTGGAATCTCTGATAAGGTTAGAAGTATACGAGTAGATTGATCTTGTACATTGTATTCCTCTAGCTCGTTTTCCAAACTCTTTTTCAGAATTTAAACAAACTTCTTTAGAACAGAAATTTTTCTGTGTAAAACTCTTCAGAACACACACAACCCCCCCCCCCCCCCCCCCAAAAAAAAAAAAAAAAAAAAAAAACCCAACAAATATCACTTATTCGCTTTGTGCACTAACCTCGTAAATGGCTTACACCTGTGTTGGGGTCTTCTAGGTATCCACCATTTGACAAAAAAGGCGAATCATTCAAACGCAGTAGAAAAAAATCAACAGATACATAACAAACAAATAAACAGGAACCTAACGTTACTTTCCGATTAGCTTGAAAGAAAACAGGTCTTAGACTAGGAAAATTCGACGAGGGCAAAATAATCATTTCATTTTTGTTCTTTCTTTCTTTCTTTTTTGTTTTTTTTTTTTTGTTTTTTTGTTTTGGTGTTTTTGTTGTGTTTTTCTTTGTTTCTTTCTTTCTCTCAAGAATTAAGGAATTATTCTTTTTGTCTTTTTCTTTCTTTCTTTCATTCATTCTTCTTTCTTTCTTTCGTCCTTCCCTCCCTCCTTTCTTTCTTTACAAAGCCAAAGCATACATTCGCACAGTAAAGCCAAGGCATACATTCGCACAGTAAAGCCAAAGCATACATTCGCACAGTAAAGCCAAAGCATACATTCGCACAGTGAAGCAGACTCATTGACAATTTTGCAAACTGGATACAGCTATCACGTCACTCCAAGTTAAAAATAACCTGAGCAAAGTCACCTCAACTTCCAACCCCACCCCAATCAAACCCTACACCAGTTATCCCCCCCCCCTCCCCAACCTCTCCCCCTACTCCAACCCCCCACCTCCTCTCTCCTCCATATCCCCTGTCCTGCCCGTAAACAGCTAAAACTTTGGTCAACAAGACAAGAAGAGCTCGAAATATAACACTTGGACAATAACATCGCGCCGTTTCAACCTGTTGTTGTTTTGATTGTGAAGCTATTGACGTCACGATGACGTAAAGCTGTACGCGCGTGCCAAGGTCATGTGACAGGCAGTGACAAGATGTGACGCACGGAGAACGAAGAGTGGCGTCCCTTGGTATAACAATGTTGACACACGCCCGGAGCGAAGAGGAAATTATGCGTGAATCACCGAAAGTATTCGTCACTCGTGGAACGACGAGACAGACAGACAGACAGACAGGTAAATCTAGGCCCTACAGCTGGACAGGAAGAAAATAGTGTCAACCTCACAGAGACGAAGGCCATCGTTGTTAATTCCACACACAGTGTGGCTATGCGACGCCATGCATTGTCGCTGACAAAAACACAATAAAACAAAAATGTCTCAGGCGACTCAATTCCGCGAGACCTTACTCCGAAAACTGTCGTCACCATTTGCGACAAATTAGATAGATAGGGATGTGGTATAGACAGACAGGGATGTGATATATATATATATATATATATATATATAGATAGATAGATAGATAGATAGATAGATAGATAGATAGATAGATAGGGGTGTGGTATAGACAGTTGGGGGTGTGGTATAGACAGATAGGGATGTGGTATATATAGATAGGGGTGTGGTAGGCTATATATATATATATATATATATATATATATATATATATTAGATAGATAGATAGGATGTGCTATATATAAGGAAGAAAGGTGGCAGAGTGGTTAAGACGTTCGTCTGCCAATCCAACGTGTGAGAAGTGCGTGGGTTCGAGCCCTGCCTTTCTCGCCCTTTCTTTCCCAGTTTGAATGACAAATCGAACTGAACGTCAAGTTGGGGACTATAAGCGAGTCGGACCCGTGTGCCTTCCTGGCCCCCTGCACACGTTAAAGAACCCACGGCAGTTGAAAATCGAAAAGAGCTGGGGAGTTCCCCGCTGCCCTGGCAAAATTGATGTAGATTGAAGATAGCCGCCTGGTATTTCTTACCAAGCCACAAAAATTGTCACTTACTGTTATCGTGTGCCATCGTGTACCGGTGGGAATGGAGGACACGTATAAACATCGCATGCATCCTATGTGAGAAACTGGAGGAATAAATGAGATAAATGAAAATGAGTGACTGATATTTGAATGGTACGGAAACGACTGAGGACACGTATAAACATCGCATGCATCCTATGTGAGAAACTGGAGGAATAAATGAGATAAATGAAAATGATGACTGATATTTGAATGGTACGGGAAACGACTGAATGAGCGCCAGTAGGCTGCTCTTCGGCCGGCTCTACCTGGGGAGGCAACCCGTTGAGTGAGTGAGGTAGTGTGTTTATTGTAAAGCGCTTAGAGCTTGGTCTGTGACCGAGGATAGGCGCTATGTAAATACCCAATATAATAATAATAATATATAGATAGGGATGTGGTAGGCTATATATAGATAGGGATATGATATATATGGATAGGGGTGTGGTAGGTTATATATAGATAGGGATGTGGTATATATACATGAGAGAATAGACTGTCGGGTTGAATTTGTTTCTGTGCTTATATTGACCTTTTTCTCTGTTTTTGAATTTTGATGAATGTATCTTTCTCTCTTGATTTCTATCTGTCTGTCTGTCTGTCTGTCTGTCTGTCTGTCCATTTGTTCTTCTCTGTGTGTGTGTGTGTGTGTGTGTGTGTGTGTGTGTGTGTGTGTGTGTCTGTGTCTGTGTGTCTATTTCTCTCTCTCTCCTCTCTCTGTCTCTCTTTATGGGCTCCCTCTCTCTGTCTCTGTCTGTCTGTCTCTCTGTCTCTCTCATCAAGTTTGTTAATATAATCATATACTTCTTTAACCCAACGATTACCACCCACACTCAAACAACCGATCAGCATCAATCAACATTTGCAACAAATTTGCAGCTGACGACAAATTTCGAAAAGAAGTAATCAAATTTCATCTGCTGCGACAAAATTTCGTCATGTCGACAAAGCTTTGAGAATCAGGACGCGAAAATGTGTCGCCGTTGACCAGTTTCAGAGGCGCTAATTTACGGTTTCACACAGCTTTGACTAAACAGGCGAGAACATGTCATCCTACAGACAGGAGCAATGGTCTGAACTACCATTGTACAGACGCTTCCACCGTCACCACCCCCTCCCCCTCTCTGCTGCTGTGGATAAAGAGGCAGACCAGACAATGGAGCCCATTCTCCAAGAGGTGGGGGTCCCCACCCCCACCCCCACCCCCTCCTCACCCCCAGGCCGATGCCCCCCACTCTATGAGTGAAGCTGTACAGGTCAATAGAGTGTTGTGAGGAGGACTGGCCAAGTTGTCCCGAAGACCAGTCCCTGAGTGTGGTGGCTTTGAAGAAACCGAGGAATTTCTGATGACCAGTCTTCAATGTTGGTGGTGTTAGAGAAACAGAGGAATTTCTGATGACCAGTCCTCAATGTTGGTGGCTTTGGAGAAACAGAGGATTTTCTGATGGCCAGTCCTCAATGTTGGTGGTGGTAGAGAAACAAACATTCCTAAAGGCCATTTTCCAAATGTAGTGGTGTTAAAGAAGAAAGCATTCCGGAAAACTGTTTTCTGAAAATGTGATGGCGTTAGAGAAACAGGAGAAACAGATTAATTTCTTAGGGCCACTTCCCAAATGTAAACGTGTTAGAGAAACAAGCATTCCTGAAGACCACTTTCCAAATGTAACGGCGTTAGAGAAACAAACATTCCTGAAGATCATTTTCCACATGTGATGTCGTTCGAGAAACAAAAGAATTTCTGAAGACCAGTTTCCAAAGGTGATGGCGTTCAGAGAAACAGGAGAAACAGAATTTCTGAAGACCACTTCTCAAATGCAATGGCGTTAGAGAAACAAGCATTCCTGAAGATCAGTTTCCAAATGTAATGGCGTTAGAGAAAGAGGGGAAATAGAAGAATTCCTGAAGTCCACTTTCCAAATGTGACGGCGTTAAAGAACCAGAACAATTCCTGAAGACTGGTCTCCAAGGTTAATGATATCGCAGAAACAGAACAATTCCTGGAGACCACTTTCCAAATGTGGTGACGTGAGAAATACAACCATTCGTGAAGACCGGTCTCCAAGTGTGATGTCGTTAAAGAAAAAGAATTCCTGAAGACCTGTCTCTAATATTGGTGACATTAAAGAAACACAAGAATTCCTGAAGATCAGTCTCCAATATTGGTGGCATTAGAGAAACAGAAAAATTCCTAAGACCGGCCTCCAATGTTCATGGTACTAGAAAAGCAGAAGAGTTCCTCCACACACATACGCACGCAAGCACGCACGCACGCACACACACACTGACACACACACACACACACACACACACACACACACACACACACACACACACACACGCACACACACGCACAGACACACACACACAACACACACACACACACACACACACACACACACACACGCACGCACGCACACCACGCACGCACACACACACGCAACACACACGCGCACACAAAGACACGCACGCACGCACGCGCACGCGCGCGCACACACACACACACAAACATATACATGCGCGCGCGCGCATGCACGCACATGTTTCAAATCGAATGCAGATAATTCTATTTTAAAGGAAAATTGTCATTTAATTCATATATTGATATGTTAAGGAACTGACTTAACTTTCTTTTGGGTTCCTTTACTATGTGGAATCTTCGAAAATGTATTTGCCGACAGATGTGAATTTGCTGACTGATGTGAATTTGCTGACAAATGTGAATTTGCTGACAGATGTGCGATTCGCGAAAACAGGTGCAAGAAATGAAACGTGTGCACAATTTTCTACACTGTTCACTTTGCGAGAGAGTCATCAAATGCTGAGACAAATGGCTTGGGAGGTTTTAGAAACAGAACAAACAGAGAGAGTCATCAAATGCTGAGACAAATGGCTTGGGAGGTTTTAGAAACAGTCAGAACAAACAGAGAGAGTCATTTAAATGCTGAGACAAATGCTTGGGAGGTTTTAAGAACAGTCAGAACAAATCATGTGAGGTCATCAAATGTGAGACAATGGCTTGGAGTTAGAAACAGTAGACAACAGAGTGAGTCATAAATTGTGACAATGGTTGGAGGTTTTAGAACTCGAACAAACAGAGAGAGTCTCAATGCTGGACAAATGGCTTTGGGGGGTTTAGAAACAGAAAAACAGAGAGTCATCAAAAGGTGAGACAAATGGCCTTGGAGTTTTTAGAACAGAACAACAGTGAGAGTCATCAAATGGTGAGACAAATGGCTTGGGAGGTTTTAGAAACAGAACAAACAGTGAGAGTCATCAAATGGTGAGACAAATGGCTTGGGAGGTTTTAGAAACAGTCAGAACAAACAGTGAGAGTCATCAAATGGTGAGACAAATGGCTTGGGAGGTTTTAGAAACAGAACAAACAGTGAGAGTCATCAAATGCTGAGACAAATGGCTTGGGAGGTTTTAGAAACAGTCAGAACAAACAGTGAGAGTCATCAAATGCTGAGACAAATGGCTTGGGAGGTTTTAGAAACAGTCAGAACAAACAGAGAGAGTCATCAAATGCTGAGACAAATGGCTTGGGAGGTTTTAGAACAGTCAGAACAAACAGTGAGAGTCATCAAATGCTGAGACAAATGGCTTGGGAGGTTTTAGAAACAGTCAGAACAAACAGTGCTCATGTTCAAACATAAGTAGGTGATGTAACTCGTCCTGTGTTCTTTTCATTATTCATAAATGAATTAGCAATAGAAGTGATCAGAAACGGGAGACATGGTGCAACATTTACATGTAATTATTTTGAATCATTTATATTGCTTCTGGCAGATGGTGTTGCCCTTCTGTCTGAAACAGTAATTTGGTTACAGACACAATTAAACAGTCTACATAGGGCAGCATCAGCACTGCATCTAAACGTGAATATGAGTAAAAGTAATATAGTTGTGTTCAGGAAAGGTAGATAGTTAGCAGCTAGAGAACACTGGACTTATGATGGAATCCCTATGCTCGTCGTTAATGTTTAGAATTATTAAGGCATTTATTTTTCAACGAGGTTTATTTTTAATGTGTTAGGTCAACATCTTGTCAGCAGGGCCAGACATGCGTTGTTATGTATCTTACACAAATTATTTTAGTTAAATTGTAATTCTCTTGTCGTATATCTAAAACTTTTTGACGCACCAATACAACCAATTACTCAATATGGTGCTGAACTGTGGGGAC
>CM065724.1:82527574-82532574 GCA_033310375.1 Conus canariensis
TCCCTCTCTCACACCTTCATCCCTTCTCTCCTTCCCTCTCTCTCACACCTTCATCCCTTCTCTCCTTCCCTCTCTCCTCCTTCCTCCCTCTCCTCCCTCTTCTTCCCCTCCTCCCTCCCCTCCTCTCCTCCCTCTCCCTCCCCTCTCCCTCTCCTCTCCTCCCCTCCCTCCCTCCTCCTCTCTCTCTCCCTCCCTCTCTCCTCCTCACCCTTCTCTCTCCCTTCTCCTCTCCTCTCTCCTCCCTCTCTCCTCCCCCTCTCACTCTCCTCCTCCTCTTCCCTCCTCCTCTCCCCTCCCTTCTCCTCCTCCTCTCCCTCTCCTCTCTCCTCCTTCCCCCCCTCTCTACTCCCTCCTCTCCTCTCCCTCTCTTCCCTCTCCTCCCCCTCCTCCATCTCCCCACTCTCTCCCTCTCCTCTCTCTCTCCCTCCCTCCTCACCACCCTCTCTCCCTCCTCCATCCCCTCTCCTCCTCTCTCCCTCTCTCCCCTCCTCCTCCTCTCCCTCTCCCTCTCCTCTCTCCCTCCTCTCCTCCCTCTCTCCCACCTCCTCCTCCTCCTCCTCCTCCCTCTCCCTCTCTCCTCCTCCTCCCTCCTCTCTCTCTCCTCTCTCCCTCCTCCCTTCTCCTCCTCCTCTCTTCCCTCTCTCCCCCCTCTCCTCCTCTCTTCCCCTCTCTCTCTCTCTCCTCCTCCTCCCTCTCTCCTCTCCCCTCCTCTTCCTCCTCCTCCTTCTCCTCCCTCTCTCCCTCCTCCTCCTCTCTCATCTCCTCTCTCCTCCCTCCTCTCCTCTCCTCTCCTCTCCCCTCTCCCTCCTCCTCTCCTCTCCCCTCTCTCTCCTCTCCCTCTCTCTCTCTCCTCCTCCACCTCTCTCTCCCTCTCTCCTCTCCCTTCTCTCTCTCTCCTCTCTCCCTCCTCCTCTCTCTCCTCTCCTCTCTCACTCCTTCCTCCTCTCCCCCTCTCTCTCCTTCCTCCCTCTCCCACTCTCCTCTTCTCTCTCTCCTCTCTCCTCTCCTCCCTCCTCTCACCCTCTCCCTCACTCCTCTCTCCCCTCTCTCCCTCTCCTCCCTCCTCTCCCACTCTACTCTCTCCTCCTCCTCTCCTCTCCCTCTCTCTCTCCTCTCCTCCTCCTCCCCTCTCCCTCTCCCTCTCACCCCTCTTCTCCTCTCCCCTCCTCCTCTCCCCTCTCTCTCCTCTCCTCTCTCCCCCTCCTCCTCTCCTCTCTCCCTCTCTCTCTTCTCCCCTCTCCCTCCCTCTCTCCCCCTCCCTCCCTCTCTCCTCCCTCCCCCCCTCCTCTCTCCCTCCTCCTCTCCCTCTTCTCCTCCTCCTCTCCCTCCTCTCCCCCTCCCCCTCTCCTCTCTCCTCTCTCTCCCCCTCTCCCACTCCCTCTCCCCCTCTCCTCTCCCCTCTCCTTCTCTCCCTCTCTCTCCTCCTCCTCCTCTCCTCTCTCTCCTCCTCTCTCTCTCCTCCTCCTTCCCCTCTTCCTCCTCCTCCTCTCTCCCTCCTCTCTCTCTTCTCCCCCTCCTCTCCTCCCTCTCTCTCTCTCCTCCCTCCTCTCTTCATCCTCTCTTCCTCTCCCTCCCCCCTCCCCCTCTCCCTTCCCCCCCCTCTCCCTCCCTCCTCCCCTCCCTCTCCTCCTCCCCCCTCTCTCTCCTCCCTCTCCTCTCTCTCTCCTCCTTCTTCCTCCTCCCTTCTCCTCCCCTCTCTCCCCCCCTCTCCTCCTTCTCTCTCTCCCTCCTCCCCCCACTCCTCCCCTCTCCCCCTCTCTCCTCCCACTCTCTCCCCCCTCCTCTCTCCCCTCCTCCTCCTCCCTCTCTCCCTCTCTCCTCTCTCTCCCTCCCTCCCTCTCTCCTCCCTCCCTCTCCTCCTCCCCTCTCCTCTCTCTCCTCCCCTCTCTCTCTCTCCCTCTCCCTCTCTCTCCCCACCTCACTCTCCTCTCTCTCCTCCCCCCTCTCCTCCTCTCCTCTTCCTCTCTCCCCTCTCTCTCCCTCCCTCACTCTCCCTCTCCTCTCTCCTCTCTCTCCCTCCTCTCCTCTCTCCACTTCCCTCTCTCCTCTCCCTCTCCTCTCCTCTCTCTCCTCTCCCCTTCCCTCTCTCTCTCACTCTCTCCCTTCCCTTCCTCCTCTCCTCCCTCTCCCTCTCTCCTTCCCCCCTTCCCCTCCCTCTCTCCCTCTCCCTCCTCTCTCCCCTCTCTCCTCCCCTCTCCTCTCCACCCTTCCTCCCCTCCTCCTCTCTCTCTCCCTTTTCTCTCTCTCTCTCTCTCCTCCCTCTCCCTTCTCTCCTCCCTCTCCCCTCACCCTCTCTCCCTCCCCCACTTCCCCCCCCCTTCATCCTTCCTCCCCTCTCCCTTCTCTCTCCCCTCCTCACTCTCTCCTCCTCCCTCTCTCTCCTCCTCCTCTCTCCTCCTCCTCCTCTCCTTCCCTCTCTCTCTCCTCCTCCCTTCCCTCCTCCCTCTCTTCTCTCTCCTCTCTCCTCCTCTCTCATCTCCTCTTCCCTCTCCTCATCTCCTCCTCTCCTCTCTCCCCTTTTCCCTCTCCCCTCCTTCCCCTCTCACCTCTCCTCCTCCCTCTCCTCCCTCCCTCTCTCCTCTCCTCTCCCCTCATCTCCTCTTCTCTCTCCCTCCTCCCACTTCCCCTCTCTCCTCCCCTCTCTCCTCCTCTCTCTCCTCCCTCTCCCCTCCCTCTCCTCTCCCTCTCTCTTCTCCTCTCCTCCTCCTCTCTCCTCTCTCTCTCCTCCATCCTCCTCTTCTCCCTCCCTCCTCTCTTCTCCTCTCCTCTCTTCTCCTCCTCCTCTCCTCCCCTCCTCTTCTCCTTCCTCTCCCTCTTCCTCTCTCCTCTCTCCTCTTCTCTCCTCTCCCTCTTCCACTCTTTCTCGTCCTCCTCTCCCTCTCTCCCCCTCCTCTCCTCCCTTCCTCTCTCCTCCTCTCTCTCTCCTCTCCTCTCCCCCCTCCCCTCCTCCTCCCCTCCTTCTCCCCCTCCTCTCTCTCCCCTCCTCTCTCCTCCCTCTCCCTCTCCCCATCTCCTCCCTCCTCCCCCTCTCCTCCCTCCTCCCTCCTCTTCTCCCTCTCTTCCTCCTCCCTCTTCCCCCCCTCTCTCCCCTCTCTCCCCCCCCTCCCCTTCCCTCCTCTCCCTCCCTCTCCCCTCTCCCCTCCTCTCCTCTCCTCTCCCTCTCTCTCATCCCTCTCTTCCCCCTCTCTCTCCCTCCTCTCTCTCTCTCCTCCCTTCGCCTCTCCTCTCCTTCTCCCTCTCCCTCCCTCTCCCTTCTCCCTCTCCTCCTCTCTCCCCTCTCTCCTCTCCCTCTCTCCCTCCTCTCCCTCCTCTCTCTCCTCCTCTCTCTCTCTCCTCCTCTCCCTCTCACTCTTCTCTCCCTCTCCTCTCTCTCCTCCCTCCTCCTCCTCCTCTCTCTCCCTCTCTCTCCTCCTCTCTCTCTCCTCCTTCTCTCCTCCCCTCCTCTCTCTCTCTCCTCTCCCTCATCCCTCTCCTCTCTCCTCTCTCTCCTCCTTCATCCCTCTCTCTTCCTCTACTCCTCTCCTCTCTCTCATACCTTCATCCCTTCTCTCCTTCCCTCTCTCACTCCTTGATCCCTTCTCTCCCTTCACTCTCTCATCCTTCATCCCTTCTTCCCTTCCTCTCCTCTCAACCTTCATCCCTTCTTCTCCTCTCTCCTCACTCCTTCCATCCCTTCTCTCATCTCTCCCTCTCTCACACCTTCATCCCTTCTCTCCTTCCTTCTCTCATACCTTCATCCCTCTCTCCTTCCCTCTCTCACACCTTCATCCCTTCTCTCCTTCCCTCTCTCATACCTTCATCCCTTCTCCTCTCTCTCTCTCCTCCGTCATCCCTTCTCTCCTTCCCTCTCTCTCACACCTTCATCCCTTCTCTCCTTCCCTCTCTCATACCTTCATCCCTTCTCTCCTTCCCTCTCTCACACTCCTTCATCCCTCTCCACTCTCCTTCCCTCCTCTCTCCACTCCCTTCCATCCTTCTCCCTTCCCTCTCTCTCTTCATCCCTTCTCTCCTTCCCTCTCTTCATCCTTCATCCCTTCTCCTCCTTCTCATCTCCTCTCCTCCTCCTCCTTCATCCCTTCTCTCCTTCCCTCTCTCTCTCTCCTTCATCCTTCTCTCCTTCCCTCTCTCACTCCTCTTCATCCCTTCTCTCCTTCCCTCTCTCTCTCCTCTCTCTCACCCTTCATCCCTTCTCTCCTTTCTCTCTCTCACACCTTCATCCCTTCTCTCCTTCCCTCTCTCACTCCTTCATCCCTTCTCTCCTTCCCTCTCTCTCACTCCTTCATCCCTTCTCCCTTCCCTCTCTCACTCCTTCATCCCTTTCTCACCTTCCTCTCTCCTCCTTCATCCCTTCTCTCCTTCCTTCTCTCTCTCCTTCATCCCTTCTCTCCTTCCTCTCTCCACCTTCATTTCCCTTCTCTCTCCTTCTCTCTCTCTCTCCTCATCCCATCCCTTCTCACCTTCCCTCTCTCACTCCTTCATCCCTTCTCTCTTTCCTTCTCTCACTCCTTCATCCCTTCTCTCCTTCCTTCTCTCTCTCCTTCACGTTGCCAGTGTAAGATTGACCCCCCCCCCCCCCCCCCGTGTTCTGATGACGTAGATCTGACGTCATCCACCGGCACCCAACCACGAAATGGGGATATCCTGTCTGTATCACGTAACTGCATGCATATGATGACCAAGACAACAATACTGGTTCTCTCTCTTTCCTCCAAGCCCTAACGCTGTCCTCTCTGTCTCTGTCTCTGTCTCTGTCTCTGTCTCTGTCTCTCTCTCTCTCTCTCTCTCTCTCTCTCTCTCTCTCTCTACCTTTCACGATATCATACCCCTAGGCCCTGCGTCTCTGTCTCTATCTCTGTCTCTGTCTGTCCGTCTGGCTGTCTGTCTTTGTCTCTCTCTTCTCTCTCTCTCTCTCTCTCTCTCTCTCTCTCTCTCTCTCTCTCTCCCGTTGTCTTTGTCTCTCTGTCTGTCTGTCTGTCTCTGTTTGTATGTCTGTCTATCTG
>CM065724.1:82535074-82537574 GCA_033310375.1 Conus canariensis
CCTGTACTGTGCAAATCTGTCGCTAGTATATATGTGATCATGCCAGTCCTGCCATCTACAATCAATAATTCTTTGCCTAAAAGATGTTAAAAAACCTGATATATTTTGGACACCCTGGTTGTCCCAGACATACGAAAATCCATAAGAATTTAAACAATGACGAACATTTGTAACCCAAGTCCTCTTCCCATGAAAATCTAGATTTAATAACATTTTGTATGCCTTAAACGGCAATCTATCTTCATTCATTCTGGTCAGTTTCAGCCAATACTTAATACATTTCATGTATGAATTAAGGTAAATTGGAAATCTGCCTAGTTCACCATAAACAAGATCATTTGGCGTTCGACTATCGACATTAAGAAAGCGCTTCAATGCAAACAAATGTACTTTTTCTATTTCTGTTGTTTTTTTCAAAAGCCCATATTTCCGCACCATACTGTAGCATTGGCTGAATCTGAGAGTCAAACAGTTTACTAAAGACACTGAAAGCATTACAATCTAATTTATATAAGACATGAAGCAAGAGAATAACCGCTTTCTTCCCTTTATTAGCTATACTTTGGCACGCAAAACTAAAACTGAGTCTTGTTGAGAAATAGATTCCAAGATACTTATACGCATTTACTACTTGTACTCTCTCATTTCCATACGTCCATTTCTCATTTGCCGACAAATACCCTCCCTTACGAAAAATAATGATATTAGTTTTCTTCATATTTACTTTCAGTTCTAATTTACTTGCAGTATTATATAAATTATTCAACTGTCTCTGTAAACCCACTACTGTTATAGACAATAGAATAATGTCGTCAGCGAAAAGTAGGATAAATAATTCTATGAGATCAAACGTAACTCCATGAAGACCATTCTCAATTATTTCCAAAGCCAGTTCATTTATAAAAAGTGAAAACAAAACAGGACTACAAACATCACCCTGCTTGACCCCTCGTGTACAGTTCAACGCCTCAGACAGTGTTGCCCCAGACCTTACTCTTGCCTTTACTTCGTTATACATGCTTTTAACACAACGATACAACTTACCCTTAATTCCGTTTTTGATTAGAATTGGCCACAGTAACCTTCTAGATATAGAATCGAACGCCTTTTCAAAATCTACAAAAGCAACATATAACTTTCTATTATAGGCGAATTGTTTTTGAATAGCAGCAAACAAGGTAAAAATATGATCGATTGTCGAATATCCCTTTTTAAATCCGGCTTGGAACTCACCTGTAATATCATTCTGGGTAATCCATTCTTGTAATCTACTATTAACAATTGAACTGTATAATTTGCTGCTAATGTCACATAAGGAAATACAACGATAATTGTTAACGTCATTGACATGACCTTTCTTATATAAAGGAATGATTACGGATTCTGTCCAATTTTTCGGAAAAATTCCTTTTTCAAATAAATAATTAAATAGTGAGACCAGGAAATTGACAACTGATTCACCGGAATTTTTGAAGAACTCACTTATAAGTCCATCTGGACCAGCTGACTTACCAGTCTTTAGCTTTCTAATGGCAAGTAAAACTTCTACTCTCGAAATTGGCCTGTCCAGCAGATTGTCTTCATTGTCTTCAACGTAGTTAATATCAATTATCTCTTCTTCGTCTTTTTCCAAAACACTTTTAAAATGATCAAACCATTCATTCATACATATATCATTTAAAGGCTGGGATTTTCTTTCGAGATCTTGTGCATTGTGTCCCAGAAGTTCTTTTGACTTTTTAAAGAGTTTGCCAATTCATTTACTAACGATTCGTTATGATCTTTCTGTTTTCTTATATTTAGGTTCTTATACTCACGTCTTGCAATACAAAGCTGGCTTCTAATATTAATATCCAGTGTTGTCCTAAACCTTCTCAGCAGTCTTCGTACTCCACGTCTTGCCCGTATACATTCTTGATCAAACCATTCCTTCTCTTTGACTTTTTTACCTACCAAGATTTTTCTCTTCATATGAACAGCTTGTTCTTTAACAATCTGATTGAACATGTCAAGGGATTTATTCACATCTCTCTATATAAAAGCTTCTGCCATATCTAGTTTCTGCTGCACACGATAACAGCTCATAGACATAGTAAATCGTTCCGCATACATTTCTTTCCAACAATATTTTGTTATAAATTGAGCTCTTTCTACGCTTAGTTTTCTATTAATACATTCTTTTTCTGTTTGCCTTTGAATGGATAATAAAAGGGGTAAGTGATCAGATTCGATTCTTTCCAGAACTCTTAATGTTAAACGGTCATTCAAGAAATTAAACAAGTTCCCAGATGATAGAAAGTAGTCATTGACATTACTTCCCGAGTCCAAAATAAACGTGTAACGACCTTCAAGGTCACCAGTACATACACCATTGCAAATATATAAACCAAATACAGTACACATGTTAAGTAGTTTTTTCCCATATGAATTCAATACAGTATCCTCAGAACACCTCTGTATTTTGTTGTTCACATCCTTTATATGGTTAATGTGGAGTTCA
>CM065724.1:82550074-82552574 GCA_033310375.1 Conus canariensis
ATGTTGTTGTTGTGTGGGGTGGTAGTGGTGTAGGTGGAGGTGGTGAGTGTGGTGTAGATGTTGTTGTTGTTGGTGGTGGTGGTGGCGACGAAGGCGATGGTGAGAATGGCAGTGATATCTGGCTGGCTGAAACATGTCTGTATCTTTTTTCGCCTTTCTTCTTCTGTCTGTCCTTTTTGGCCCCTTTCTCTCTTTCTCTCTTTCCTTCCTATTTCCTCTTTCAGTTCGTGTTCCTTCCTTTCTCTCTGTCTTCTCTCCTTCCTATTTCCTCTTTCAGTTCGTGTTCCTTCCTTTCTCTCTGTCTTTCTTCCTTCCTATTTTCTTCTTTCAGTTCGTGTTCCTTCCTTTCTCTCTGTCTTTCTTTCCTTCCTATTTTCCTCTTTCAGTTCGTGTTCCTTCCTTTCTCTCTGTCTTTCTTTCCTTCCTATTTTCCTCTTTCAGTTCGTGTTCCTTCCTTTCTCTCTGTCTTTCTTTCCTTCCTATTTTCTTCTTTCAGTTCGTGTTCCTTCCTTTCTCTCTGTCTTTCTTTCCTTCCTATTTTCGTCTTTCAGTTCGTTTCCTTCCTTTCTCTCTGTCTTTCTTTCCTTCCTATTTTCGTCTTTCAGTTCGTCTTCCTTCCTTTCTATCTTTCTTTCGTCCTATTCATTTTTTTTTCTTTCTTTCTTTTTCTTTGTGGTTCGTTTTGTTCTTTGTTCTCTTCATTTTTCCATACTTTCACTTTTCTCTTACCTTGTAATGCAAGTATACTTGACAGAGCACATCAGCAGAAAGAGAGGTTAAAGGTCACCTTCAGACCGTTGGGGGTCTGGACATCACAGACAGCATTGACACTGGCAGAGGCGAAGGAAACGCAGGTTAAAAAAAAAAGAAGAAAGAAAAGTGTAGCAGAGCTGTCTCAGGTATCACGTGCTCAGTCGTGTCGTTCTCATGGACGTGGCTTTGAAGTTCAATCATGGACAGCCCTGGTTGTGAATTTCGTCTGCATTCCTGACGGTGAGCGTGGTCAGCTCACAAGTGCAGGACTTGTTTCGTTTCTGTTTCCGAGATGGTGAGAGGACTATCCTTCTTCCTGTGTTACTTGGTTATCGTTATTCCTTTTTTTTTTTCAAATCTAATGTCATTTTTTTTTGCAGCACAAGTCCATGTTTTCTCTGTCAAGGAAAGAGACGTAGACACAACAATAATGAAATTACAATAAATTGATAGCTACCAACCATGCTGAACATGAATTAAATGGAACCAACGCAGATGACAGCCAATCAGCTGTTACCAATGTAATTGCCAACAAATCAGCTACACACAGCATAAGTCACCCAAAAAAGATGTAACCAACGAAGCTGACAACGAGACAGCTGTAATTGACGTACATTAAGAAACGCTCGCTTTAATCAACGTAGACGACAACGAATCAACAGCTACCAACCTAGAACACAACAGTTAAGCTATTAACAACGCAGATAACACACACACACGCACGCACGCACGCACATACACACGCACGCAAGCACACACACTCACACACACGCACTCAAGCACGCACGCACACACATACACACACATGTTGATTTTGTTTTTTTAGATTCATTAACAGTCAATGAACGAGTTTCTTTTTTCCTTTTAACAAAATGCATTTGATTATATTCTTCAATTGTACTAAAGAGGAATTCCAATGATTGCCTTCGACCCTAGACAAACATCCTCTCTCCCCTCACACACCATTTCCCCCTGTCTCCACCCCCTCCTCCCCACCCTCCACGCCCACACCCTCATCAATGGTTCTTCAGTTGATGACATGCCCCTGTGAACATCATTATCATCAATGGTTCTTCAGTTGATGACATTCCCCTGTGAACATCATTATCATCAATGGTTCTTCAGTTGATGACATTCCCCTGTGAACATCGTTATCTTTAATGTTTCTTCAGTTGATAACATTCCCCTGTGAACATCATTATCATCAATGGTTCTTCAGTTGATGACATGCCCCTGTGAACATCGTTATCTTTAATGGTTCTTCAGTTGATGACATTCCCCTGTGAACATCGTTATCTTTAATGTTTGTTCAATTGATAACATTCCCCTGTGAACATCATTATCTTTAATGTTTGTTCAATTGATAACATTCCCCTGTGAACATCATTATCTTTAATGTTTGTTCAATTGATAACATTCCCCTGTGAACACCGTTATCTTTAATGGTTCTTCAGTTGATAACATTCCCCTGTGAACATCATTATCTTTAATGTTTCTTCAGTTGATAACATTCCCCTGTGAACATCATTATCTTTAATGTTTCTTCAGTTGATGACATGCCCCTGTGAACATCATTATCTTTAATGTTTCTTCAGTTGATGACATGCCCCTGTGAACATCATTATCTTTAATGTTTGTTCAATTGATAACATTCCCCTGTGAACATTATCATCTTTAATGGTTCTTCAGTTGATGACATTCCCCTGTGAACATCATTATCTTTAATGTTTGTTCAATTGATAACATT
>CM065724.1:82562574-82565074 GCA_033310375.1 Conus canariensis
GTCATCGTTAGTGGAGCTCTGTGTCTGAATCGACTAATGGGTCAGGACACATGAACGTCAGTATTAGACAAGTCATCGTTAGTGGAGCTCTGTGTCTGAATCGACTAATGGGTCAGGACACATGAACGTCAGTATTAGACAAGTCATCGTTAGTGGAGCTCTGTGTCTGAATCGACTAATGGGTCAGGACACATGAACGTCAGTATTAGACAAGTCATCGTTAGTGGAGCTCTGTGTCTGAATCGACTAATGGGTCAGGACACATGAACGTCAGTATTAGACAAGTCATCGTTAGTGGAGCTCTGATCCTTGAGCCACTGTTACCAGGAAGGCGAAGATACATGGCTGTACCCTCCCTTACCCTCCCTGTACCCTCCCAGTGGTAGGGGCCTAAGGCGAGGAGGGCAGAGAGGCAGCAGGATAGGGCGTGGTGTCTGGGAATGAGGGGGAGAGGGGGATGGAGGAGGGGAGTAGCACATAATTATGTTGAATCTTGAAAAATATTAATATAACTCCGCCGAACAACATAGGCAAACGAATCACAAGACAGAACACGACGCGTTTCGACCTCGCAGGTCTTCTTCAGGCGAGACAAGCGATTGCTCGTTCTTCTTCATTTTCGTTGTCCTGAGTGTTGTTTATCTTGCCTGAAGAAGACCTAAGAGGTCGAAACGCGTCGTGTTTTGTCTGGTGATTCTTTTGCCCATGTTGTTCGGCGGAGGTATTTCAGTATTTCACACACTTCGTCACCTCACTCTGCAACCCACATATGTTGGGTTCAAAGACTAAGAAACTACCACCACCAGCCGCCGTGGCGAAGTGGGTAGCGTCGCGGACTCCCGGCTGGGAGGTCGTGGGTTCGAATCCCATCAGAAGTCATGTGGGTTTTTCTGCCCCGACCGGCTCCTACCCAGAGTTGAGTTTGCTGCGGACTCAGTTGGGAAGACTGGGACCACACAGTCGAGTTTCATCCACTTAATGGATGCGTTTCTGAGAGTGTTGCTCAAATTTCCTGACCAACACTGCAGGTGCCTGTATCTCTCGGGCCTGGTTGACGCCGGGATATATTATGAAAGGAAGCGTAGAGTACAGCCCTGTCATGTAGTCTCAGACCGAAATGGAAATCCGTAGCATCATCTTAATCATCCCCATTCTCATCGATCAGCATAAAAAAAAGTCTCAAATTCTGTGGCCCTTCATGCCCTGCTCTCATGGTGACCTCAATTTCGATGTCCTCTCCACGTCTGTGGCCTTGGTTTGGTTCCGTCGGGGTCACCGGTATCGGCGAGTCCATGGGGGCTGTCGTTGGACGGACGTGGTGGCGCCCTCCGGAGGGAGAGCTCACTCACGCCGGCTCCGCGACTAAGCAATTATTGTCGTCAGTAGGGGGCTTAGTAGGTGGTGTCCTGCGTATGTTAGATCAGAACAGGCGCCACTGAACACCACCGAAGTGACTCGGCAGCAGTGCAGTGTATCCTCCGGTGGGTTGCCTCTTGACGACTTGACATTGACTGGTCCCTGTGGATTGCCGGTGCCGGGGCTGCGGCGGGGCCGACCGGGCTGTGGCTGTGGACGGGGTGTCGGAATGAGCGGCGTGGGTGCACTGCCTCTGAGGTGGCGCAGAGGTTGGGACAGCAAAAAAAAAAAAAAAAAAAAAAAAAAGAAACTACCACCGTTCATATGGGACTGATTTAGTGGATGATGTCCTAAGAAGGATCAGAACAGGTGCCCCTTTATAGCGAAGTGACTTGTCGCAGTGCGGTGTTAACTCTGGTGAGTAGCCTCCCATCACCTGCCATTGTAAGTCCTGTCCAGACGGCACACTGTAGCGCTGGGTTAAAGGTCAATCTGCACTGGCTGTGTATGAGAGAGAGAGTGGTTCTATGTGGCGTAGAAATAGTACGCATAAGGTAGGTAGCACAGAGAGAGAGAGAGAGAGAGAGAGAGAGAGAGAGAGAGAGAGAGAGAGAGAGAGAGAGAGCTGAGTATTGTTTGTGTCAGAGAGAGAGAGACAGAGACAGACAGACAGACAGACAGACAGGGCTAAATGCTGTTTGTGTCAAGAGAGAGAGAGAGAGAGAGAGAGAGAGAGAGAGAGAGAGAGAGAGAGAGAGAGAGAGAATCAGACAGACAGACAGAGCTAAATGCTGTTTGTGTCAGAGAGAGAGAGAGAGAGAGAGAGAGAGAGAGAGAGAGAGAGAGAGAGAGAGAGAGAGAGAGAGAGAGCATGACAGTGATTATTTCATAACAGTCAAAGTATTCGCTCAGTTAGCCACTTTTCATACAAGCCGTTACTATTCTACTAAACCAGTACTAAATAACACAACGTATGCGTCAAAACATAATGATACAGATAAACGATAAGAAACCAAATAAACACTCAACAATAACAACCACCACCAGTAAGTAGTGACATCATCAGTGAGGCAAGCACATGAAAAAAGCATTTTTAAAGTACAACAAAAACAATCAGCAAGAAAATAGGAGATCCTGGAACTAT